>JAGWCC010000217.1:0-600000 GCA_022651775.1 Drusus annulatus
TTTATTTAGGTTAGTGTAATTTTAGTCTGCCGGATTTAGAAGCCGCAAGTTTAGAGCCCAAAGACAAACATCTTACCGCTCTGTCACGGGTGAAATACAAAACATGTTTTAGTTACATAATATACGCAGCCTCAAGGACGTAGAGCGATGCTCAGCAATAAACATGTGGTATGTAATGGCTCATCCCAAATAGCACACGAGGCTACTGCGGTATTTATATGCGAAGAGGAGTGCCACACACGAAACTAGCGGGCGGAGTTTAAATGTGCGGAATATGGCGCATCTCTAGTAAATACTCTCGTATGTATTGTCGTATGGTATGCAGTGGCGGCTCGTGACTTCTTAGTGTGCTAGAGTGGTAAGATTGAAAAAAAACGTCATCATTGTTGTTGTTGTAGTCGAAAACATTTTTGTATGAAGATTTTTCAGAAATCCGTGCAGTGCACCACCAAAACTGAAAAATCCCGAAAATCTTTTTACAAAAAATAAAAAGTTGAAAAAATATAAAAATTTCGGCTACAACAACACTGACAATGTCGTATTTTTAAATCTTACTTAGCACTCTTGCACACTAAGATTCACGAGCCGCCACTGATGGTATGTACTGATTATCGCACATGAAATAAATCTCTTTGATAGTCACCCGGAGCGCGTGCGACTGTAAACATGAATGTTTTGTAATTAGATCTGGAATTCGAGTCGACCTCCCCCTGCCACCCACCTCCCGACCCCCTCGGTTGCTCCTCACGCGCGCGCTGAACTTGGACCTTTGCAATAGTTTCTTCCTCTGCTTTGTTTTGTTGGAGGGTTTGTGGTCACTACGTATCAGATTTGCGATAGTGTGTAGGCTATTCAAATCACGATACTGACGGCCTGCGTGCAGGTGGAGTAGTAAGACGCTCGACTACGAATCCAGAGGTCGCGGGTTCAACCCGGCGTGTGCAATTTTTATTTATTTGATTAAAATGTTTACACTTTAAGCATGTAATTTGTTGAAGAGGAAACCTGCCAAAAACGAGTAATTAAGAGTGATGAAATTTTGTATAAAAGTTGTGCTAATTAGCTAACCATCACGCCGTTTCCCCGCAAGAGTAGACAGAGATAACGGACCGCCATACAACTCTGTATTGGCACACACTCTTTGCTTCATTAACATTCATACATCGTTTCATGCATACGCTTCTGTTATTCTGACTCTTCACATGGCCCGATTCAAGTATTTGATTCACTTGATACCATGTCTTCCTCGGGCGTCCCAGACTTCTTCTTTCATTCACGTTCGCATCATATATTTTTTTCACAGTTTTTTTTTAATTCATTCGCTCTACATGCCCAAACCGTCAAAGGTTTCCTTTCTTGATCCTATTCATTACGCTTACAACAGCCTTGCATTATTTTTTATTCTATGTAGTTTTAGAAGACATTTGTAAAAAAGCAGAAAGCTTTTGAATTCTGGAGGTAAAAACTGCGAGTTAAAATTCTGATGTTTGACAAGAAAGCTAAATATTTCAGTTTTTTTACATAATCACTGCCTCTGAACCTCGTTTCAAAGTAAAATATGTTTTTTAAATATAACTCTGGTAAGATACCATAAATCAGAATATTAATATTGCTTGAAATAGATTTAGCTATGTTCTACGTTTGGCGGCTGGTTCTGAGTAGCTAGGTATTCCCCAATCTTCCCTACTCCCTCCTCAACCAACCTTAAAATATTTAAGCGGGGTGCCATAGTTATACTGACTCCAAGCAGTTGAAACTACTATGTGGTATCATATAAAAAAATGATTGAATTACCTTTGTCGCTAAAAGGTTTTTGGTTATTTTAAACTGTTTTGTATTTCTGCAAAAAAATGGTGACAAAAAGTTTACCCAAAAATATCAAAACTCAACCATTTATTTTTTTCTATCTTCTCTTCAAAATGTTAACGAAATTATGTATTCTCTAAAACACTTTGCAAAATTAAATGGATTAAGTAAAAAAAAAAACTAAAAACCGAGGCTTTACACAGAAGTGGTTTCCGTAGAAAGGCGAGCAAAAAGTCTATCTATTTCAGAAAAGTTAAATTGTATTCAGCCACTTTTGTCTAAATTGACATGAGAATAAAAAAACTATTTTAACACACTTCTTCGACACAGTTTCCTCTGTGTGCTTCTTCCGTGTCTTACCCCTGACAGAGCTATTCAAGAAGTTGCCTCTACGGCCAAAGTTAAGAAATATTGCCCCTAAATCTGTGTCCCAAACTTTCAAGAAACACAGAACAATTTCAGAGAACCTCTTCAAGGCTTCTATCTCCGCCCAAACTCGTCTTAACTGCATGTTTTATATCGGTGAGGCAATCGTTGGATCGGATGTTGAACTGGAGAAGGAAAGATAGATGGACAGATTGGGATGTCCAATAGGTATTGATTGACAAGCAAATTGATTTGGGAGATTTATTGCTTCGATTTGTGTTCATTAAAGGTCCCTAAGGTATATCGGTGTACTTTTTGAGTGTAGAGTTTACTTCTCCGAAGAAGATGAATACGTTATATATAATTTCGTAGAAAGCAATCATTTTGTAGTTTCACATATTTAATGAAAATTATAAAATAAATTTGCATAAGACCAAAGATTTTGTTTTAATTTTTATAACCGACCGGTTTTGCTTGGCCTAAGCATCATCAGGGTAAAAAAATTAACTAAACAAAAATACATATTAATAATTGAAATAATATCGCGACCGAGACTCGAACTCGGAACCTCTACTGTATTCGGAAATAGGGCTTCTGCCAATTCAGCCACCGAGACTTTATAAGAAACCGATATTTTAATCGATCATTCTTCATTTGGAAATTATTAATATCATTTATTTCAATTTTTCTTCCGATTCGGCTACCATGGTTTATCTAAGGCACCATCTAGGTATATAATATGTGGTCGAGTAGAGCTTTGTATTCCATACAACCTAACCTAACCAAAATATTTGAATAATTTCTACTGAATTATCATTATAAATTGTTTAATTTTTCCCTTGTTGGTTTTCTAATTTTTTTTTTATATTTTTCGTCTCGTGTCCGTGTGCTTAAAATAAAAAAAGTTTCCAGGGCAATTAATATGGATTAGTTGATAGAAATAACCAACGGGTAATGAATCAACAAATAATAAATATTACTTACGTGTGATATGTATCAATTATGAAGAGTAAATAAATCAAATTAATTCATAAATACGAGTACAGTACGCAGTTCAACGCGGAAATGTTTGATGCCTCATATTTGATTACATTTAATATCATTAGAACTTTTAAGGGTCAAGAGTCTCATTGGTTTTTACATTTAAATAATAACATTTAATACATAAACAATCACAACTCTTTGAAACAGCAATCGTAACCATTAAAACTTAAGAACTATTTATATATTTTTAGTTTTATTTATTTTATAATAGTTATATGTACATTCAAGTTTACAAAGTACTATTTATTTAAATAAAAAAAACAACTTTATAATATTTCAACTTATTATTTTGATTTATATGCATTTTAAATAGTTCTTACTTATTTAGAATTTATCGATTCTCATAATTTGGATAGTTTCCGGCAGCGCATTATAAGATTTCATTCCTTTGTATAGTAAGATATTTTGTGTGTTGGCTTTAATCTTTTACTATAATCTGATTTCTTTGCATGCCCGTGTATTATATTTGTGAATATCAACATTGTAGATAATTTTGTCAAAAAAATATTTTGGTAGCATTGTTTCTCGTTTTACGTATAAACATCAATGTGTTTAATGCTAGCATCTGTTTTACTGTTAGCCAATTTAGTTCATCTGACATTTAAGTTACTTTAGAGTATCTATTTCGCCCACGTATAATTCTCAAATTAAGAAATATCTGATACGGAATACAAGAATGATCTAGTTGGATTACCCAAAGAATATGACAAAGTAAAGAATACCACCCGTACGACAGAACTTCGGATCCCGGCGCCCAATGGCGGGCAATCTACCGCGAGTGCGGCGACAACTAACGACAACACTGTTGTTAAACTTTCACGCCAACAATGGCGGTAGGCCAGCTTTTCTTTGACTGGAAATTGTCGTGTTTACATATTCAAAGTATTTAACCACCCATTAAAACCGCACTTTGCACCAATCTTCGTACTTTAAAACGACCGTTTTCTAATTTTCGTATAAATCGACAACCCCCATGGCAGAGCGGTGGTATCAAGTATCGCCCTGGTGAAAAACCATAATTCCGAGTCGAAATGTTGCTTGAAATGGCTTAAGGTATGTTTGGTGACCAGATTTGAATAGCCAGGTACTTATTTACCTTCCTCTTCCCCATCTCATTTCTTTCCCCACTGCCTTCAGCCTCACAACATACCCCAATTAGAGATGCTTTAATCCCATTGGCTCTGGACAATTGAGACTCTGGTTAAAGTGTTAAAATATATAAATAAAATAAAACACTTCAAACCAAGAGATCACGTGTTCATAACCGCAATTAAAATAAAATAATATTCAAAACATTGTTATTTTTTTATTAAAATTTACATAAATAAAATATTGGTTAAGTTTGTAGCTCGTTTCAAAATTAAGATACCCTCAGTATCGCCTTGTAAGGAGACAACCATTCAAAGTTACTTGAAATGGCTTCAGCGGTACTTATTGACTAGATTTAAACAGGCAGGTACTTTCACTTTTTTCAGCCTTCTACCATTCTAAATAAATAAAAAAAATCGTATTCCTACTAGCACCAAGGTATACTTTTGTGCACTAAACACAAAAAAATGAATACCTGAGTTTTAAATATTTTTTTGTCAAAATAATTTGTATTATACAGTAGTGAAATCAGGACGATCCTTAATTCTTATTTGACAATTGTATTAAAAATTCACGTATTTATGTTTGTATAAACTTGAAGGATATGAAGAGGTACCTTTGCGGAACAGTGTAGTCAGGACGGTTGACTTTATACTGAATCGATAGAAAGAGACAAATATTTATTACAGGATGTTGGATAGCCTATTAGTTACCGGTCACATGAAATTCGGACATGGCTAATAAACAAATTTGAACACTCTTAACAGTACAAAATGATTATAAAATGACACCAATATAATGATTTATAGAGTCAAAATATCACACAAACACTAATAACAGAAGGTTTGCCTAAATAATGATGGAAGCTTTTTGTTAATTTTATGTCCTTATTTCATTAAAAAGGTGAAAATTCAAAAGTTCGGTCAAAAATATTTAAAACCGTTGTAATACCTCTGAAAAGTGATATTTTACTAATCTTTGTTTGGTAATATTTGAATATTCGCGCATAGGACATATCACTATCATGTTTGATTTATTTGTACAACTACTGCAAGTTTTTTAATCAACACAAATATAGGAAATAACCTCAAAATCCGGTGACGTAAGTTATGCGACCCGATGATGTGAAGTTAGCGCGCACGGAGAACATCCTTACATACTTAAAAGTGCTGTAATATTATGTGACGTCTTTTCTTGTCTCTTTCTCTCTCATGGTATATGACGTGAAAACCCGGAAAAAGTGATTTATCGCAAATTTGTATAGGTTGGGTAAAATATTTAGCTCCTTTCCTTACATATTCTTACTCCAAGTGTAAAAATAATATAGTTAAATATTTTTTTCCATTATATATTATTCCTCTTCTTGGATCAAAATCTTAGCAAGAATCCTTTATCACAACATAAAAAGCAAATTAAAACTGAAAATTGCCTCCATAATTGACGATTGAAAAATGTTTGAAGCTAAATTGGATACAGCTACCTTTTAGGGCCGAAGCTTTAAATTAAAGGACAACATTCACTTTTAAGCTTTTGGCAATTTATTAGGCAAAAGAGAATTCGGCCTAAATCGCAAAAGCAAATATCATAAATTAACTCAATATTCGAAGGGGAATTTATTTGTTTGATTACCGAATGAATAAATTAAAAATAAATTGTTTTAATATCGGATCATTAAATTTTACTATAAAAATCATATACTTTAAAGAATGCAAGATTTTCCGTAAATAAAATGGGGGAGTTTTCACTTATATTATCTTAGCTTTAGGTTGGAATTTTTGTTGATAAAAATTAAGACAGATTCATCTCACAAAAAATATTTGAAACATATTAATGATTTAAAAATGTGCATTTGATGAAAACCCCCCAATAAGAAAGCGGTGAGTTGGTAGAGTTGGTTAAAGCGTCCGTCTGTTAAAGGGGAGATTCCGAGTTCAATTCTCGGTTGCACAGCCATCTTTTTTCTTACCATTTTATTTGAGTCAATCAAGGATTTCGTAATATAACGCTTCTTAATTAGGCATATTGCTTAAAAAACGCCTCTAAACAAACGGAGTAATCCCCCGTATCGCTGCGGAAGAATGATGTACGGGCGGGGTCTTCAGTGAGTTTTAGTCCACCGGGAATGCCGGGTGAGTCTTATTAAATATTAAATCATTTCATTGCCGCGAGACACATACATTGGATTGGCTGATATCGTTTAATGTGTATAATAGGTAGGTACAAACTAGATTCAGTGAAGTCACCGCAGGTACTTGTCCGCCGAGTGAGTAAAGAGGGTACTTCTAGTGAAATAATTCGTATTAAAAAAATGCATGCTAGGGGTATTTTTACAAATGTGAAGAATTTAAAGAAAACATTTATGTTTCATAAAATGTATGGTTTTTATTTAAAACACGCTCCAAAATTGTTGGAAATTAAACGGTTCGAATTTGACTTTGACGTAGGTAGCGCTACTGGTTGCTAACACAGCTGTCATCGGGATTCGGAACTGCCTACACACGTCGGTTGATGTGACGTCACAGACGCTTTCCGTACGAAAATATCGATTTTTTTTCATTTTTATATTACATCCGCACAGTAAACCTTGAGGGAAATAATTTCCCTCAGGGCCTATGTCATCTTTGAGGATGCTATGTGGAGTGTCTTTTTGAGGAAAGGAAGGAGTGAACTTGGGTCTTGAAGAGGCCCATGTTGAAGGACAGAGGAAACACAGAGGCTGGCAAATCATTCCATAGCCGAGCTGTTGAACACAAGAACGAGTCGTAAAAGCGACCCGTTCTCATGTATCAAATGTCAACCGTGTACACATGTTGAGCGCGCGTTTGGCGAGTTGCCCGAGTATGCCGCGGCGCCGAAGGGATCAATGACGCGATTTCCTCGGAACATCTTCAATTGACATATCGGTAGAACAAGGATAGCATTCCTACCTGATGTGTGTGCTCCAAAGATTGCTATACGTTTTGCTTTGATTTGGTTTTCTCCTTATGTCTATCATTACAACTCAACGTCCTCACTATCTACTAAAAACCATATGCTGATTGTCATAAAAATATTTATTGTTCTTTTGTTACTTGTTATATTTACATTGTTTGCATTTTTAGAATCGTTTACTTATAATACTTGAACATTAATGTTTTAAGTACCAACATATTAACTGTCCTCTATCTAATTTCCTTTTCTTTGATTTGAGAAATATGTTAATATGAATTCATATGTTTCATCTGAATTTTTATACCCTTAGATTCTGGTAAGTGGTTTTTTTTTATCAGTTGATGTACACACGCACTGTTATACCCATATCTGAACCTTTTTTTCTCGTGATTTATGATAACGATCATGATTTTAGATAGTTTCTATTTGTAAACATATTATATATTATTTTCTCCTTGTTAGTTAGTCTTATTGGCATAATTAATTTAGTATGAAGCGCACTTGAGGTGAAATATCACAAAACTGGGCTATATAAGTTAACTGTTATTATTATTTTTACTATACGTTTGTTAAGATAAGATAAACTATCAAACGGACCACCCGTTTCTACACGGAGTCAAGGGTTTTGAGGCAAATGCGTATAATTAAAATCTTTGTTGAAATTTTTTTCACAACGTAAGAATGAAATATAAAAAATATTCTATTCCAATTTTTTTACAAGAATATATGTTTTTTTCGTGATTGTGGACATAAGAAAAGACGCCCGGTCAAAGCCACTGCACGTATAATTTGTTACCATTTATAGATGAGACCATTTGATGAGTGTTTTGTTATCTGGTTGTGAGTCTGCCACTGGTCATATGTACCATAGGTCGTTTTGCTTGAAAATGTCTCCTTCAATATTTCGCAATCACTCAACTACAAGTTTCCAGTACAAGCAAAATCCAGGCTTCTGAACCATTTCTAATAGGTCCATATCTTGCTCATCTCCACTATTCACCGTCTATCTTCCTTTCATAACCTTTTGTGAGGCCTTTAAACATTTTCATTTGAGTTTCCCGCCCGTTTAGTTCCACTGATTTATCGCCAGGCGGCGGCTCGGTCCTATTTCCTGTTATCGTCGTCCTTCCACCGTCTTTCGCCATTCAATACTGGCCGCTGAAAGGATTCTGCAGGCTGTATGTAAGCAGGGGTACAGAACACGCGTTCAAAGAGCCGAGGAGGATAAAAAAACTGCATTGATTAATCTTGTAAATATATAACTGATATGGAGAACCTTAAATGAAAGTATGCTAGGCATGTAGCACGATATCACTTACAGACAGAGGCGTGCACTCAAAAAAGCACATAAACACTGCCTACCCTGCCGTACTCGCATAAAAATGTGTGTAGTATTGGATTAAATAATTTGAAATTATTGGAAAAGAAATCCACACATAAAAAATACGCGCAAAATTTAGCTAATCGCGCAACGCCGCGAGCGTTCCATCGACCTTCTTACTATAACCTGTCAAAAACAGTAACTACATATGCTCGAAAGCCGCCAACGTCAGAGTAGATTATTCTATGTTCACTAGACTACACAAATAATGTATGCTGTGAGCTGTTGTCTGTTTAAGTGGCGTGTTAGTGTCTTTGTTAGTGTCTAAAGCAGTGCTTTTACAGAACAAATCTAAAAGCAATCAGTGATATTTGTTGGTATCTATCGCTTTTATCAATTAATCTCCTGTTCCTACTGCCTACCTTGACCAAAAACTCTGTAAACGCTACTGCTTACAGATGAGCGATGAAATCATAGTATAGGCGTCCTTGGTGGGAAAAGAGAAGCAGAGGTCGCCCACAAATGATCAGGGCTGACGATTTGAATATAACTGTAGGCTTTGGACGGGTGAGAGCTGCCAAGAATATGTCTAAAGCATACTACTTAACTCTCATGTAGTAAAATTGTATAACTGACAAAGCAAGTAAATTTGACAGATCCCAGCAAACTACATTCAACATGATGATAATCCGTGAAAAAAAGACAAAATAAAGTTTTCAAACAGGGCAATAAATTTGGTAACTTAACTAATACCTATATAATTCACTTACTAAATGTACGTGCGTTAATACATAACAAGTAGAAAAAAAACAGCATAAAATCTGTAAGAACAATGTGTATAAATATTAGTAATAACGATTTTTGCTTCAATGGCTATCTACGATAGCAGATAAAAATAATTTTAAATAACAATATGAAAGTTACTTGTAGTGATAAAAGAGACCAAAAAGTAGATAAAATTATAACTTTAAGGATCCCTGAATTATTGAGGTTATTTTTTGATAAAAAAAAAATTCTCTTTAAAATGAATTGTAAAATAACTGCTATTAATTAATAAAAGCATAATGAACTGAGCAATAAATGTATCAACAATCGAAAACGTTAAAATTGTAGGACAAACTAAAAGTAACTAGAGTGGTAGATGCTCTAAGTATCGCCCTGGTGAAAGACCACCATTCAGAATCGAAACGTTGCTTGAAATGGCTTTAGCCGTGTTTGGTGACCAGATCTGAATAGACAGGTACTTTCCAATCTTCCCCTTCCCAATCTCCTCACCCTCCCACTACCTTCAGCCTCATAACATACCCAATTTGGGTATGCCATAGTTTCACTTGCTCTAGAGACTCTAGACGGTTGGGAGCAGTTGAGACTCTTGTGCGGTATTCATATAAAAAAGCTACATTTACTCTCTGAAATATCATTTAAAAATAAAATCTACGAAGCATTCAAAGGAATGACTTTGTGAATGGTTTCTTGAATGAAACTGGTTTCTACTCAATGCCGGTATCAAAAAGTTTCTAATTAAAAAAATGAATTAGTTTATTACTCGAGCCCAGTTCTTTGAGTACCCCTGTAAAGTGGTGAATAGATTGAAGAAACCCGGTTCCCACTATTTCTAAACCGTATATTATAGGAGCTTAAAACATAATTTTGTATACCGCTTTTGTCGCCATTCTGTGGCATGCCCCGTCTCAGAATCTCTCACTGGAGTAAGATAAGGCGAACTTTATCATAACTTCAAGGTGAATTGGAAAATATTTAAGGGTTTAAAGCTTTTAAAATGTGGACCTCGAAGATAATTTTTTCACATGTTTTGAAAATTCAACTCAATATCCGATCTTCATTTTCTGAAAAATAAACAAAAAATTGAGACAAACATACTCGTATATTCAAATTTATAAAAAATGTTCATCGTACCTTTTTTGAAGCTGTCTGTTAATTAATGGTTAGATTACATCGCAATATTTTAAATGAAAAAAAGAACACTTATGTTCTAAAATATAATATTCTAGTCATCGCACTAAATTACTTGGGATGGGGCCGGTTTCACCCTGGTACGGGCACCTTCAGTATGATGCTAAAAGCAACCCAACACACAAAAAATAAATGAAAAACAAGAAACAAGTTATAAGTTTAAAAATAACTAGGCCGAAAGCATTCTAATTTCTAATAAATATGATATTTGTTCTATTGTTGAAAAGAAATGATTTTGAATTGAAATAATTTTGAATTGTTGCTGCATAGCGACTTTGATACAGTGTTTCGTTTCTTAATTCTTCGCATCAATTATTCTTCTTTTAATAACAATAATAAAAATTTAATAATATATATTCTTAGTTATCGCCCTGGTGAAGGATCAACATTTGAAATCGAACCGTTTCTTAAAATGACTTTAGCCGTATTTGATGACCAGATTTAAATAGCCAGGTGCTTCCCAACCTCCCTCTTCCTCATATTCTTTCAGTCTACACTACCTTCATCCTCACAACATACCCCAATTAGAGACGGTAAGACGGTAGAGAGCAGTTGGAATCTTGTTCGGTATTCACGTAAAAACAAAAAATGATATTCCTACACATGAATCAACTCTCATACATTTAATATGTATAAGAAATTGGGGATAATTTTTACAAAAGAATTTATAAAACAAATAACATAATAATTTCAGACGGTGGTAAAGGTCACCTAAATAAGGAAAGATTATTACAAGAATCAATAGGATTTCCATTTTGAATCTCTCTTTACAGACGTGAAATAATGTGGTTTTTGAAAGATTTTGTTCGAAATTGTATAATTGACTCACCTTCTTTGTTGCAACTCATCCAGTTCAACGTTCCTTGCCGTACACTTAGAAACAAGGAATTACTGTTCCTCGATCATCACTCTTCTAATTATGGGTATCATTCTTTAGCGTCCAGAATGTCGAGACTTGTTAACTCAAGCCGTGGTCTTGAAATACCAGTACCAGTCTAAATGATTTTTGTCATTCTTTACCACTCTATCAAAACATTGACTTAACCTTGGCTTTGACTTGAACGTTCTTTCTAATGTATATTTTAGTCCTGTTTTTGTCATTGCTTCATTAAAATATTATGTACGTGCTGTTTTTTCTCTGTTGCTCTTTTTTCCCGTTTCGTGTTGCGTATTGTTTTTGTAATTGTCAATAGTCCGTAAGTTTATAAATAAATAATAGCAATATACTCCACTTCACCGGTAGAATTATTGGCAGGTCGGTCCTACAAGCAGGAAGATATAATAATACACGATGACGCTGTCTAAGATAATCATCAGGAACATAGAACCTAGAGATCTAGAGCAATCCAAAATAGCAGGGTGCTCGATAGAGCCTCGCTGCACAATTACCGAGATCTCTTTGAAATAATCAACCTTAAATGTACCATGATGTGCTACCTCGGGGGGTGAACTATTTTAACACATCTGCCGAGCACTGCCGTAATTCAAATGAGGTATCATTCACACCACTGTTCAGCGCTCAGCACGGCGGTTAAATTCCTTATCGGCTACAATAAAATCAACTTCATAAAACATCCATCATTCCAACTTAACTGCCGCACCCTGTCCCGGTGACGTCATAATATTTGTCACCGTAGCCTCGATCCACACATCGCGCGGATAAACACATGGCACGTAACGAGCGCACGGAACTTTGGTATTTATATACCCTACGATGTACATAATACCAGTGATATTTGAGTGACGCGTGTTTCCTCATACGTCATTACCCAAACTTGCCGGTGCCATTAACCAAAAATAGATGAATTTCTCCATAAAACCGCTCGGCACATATTCACCCCGTGGGAGGTGATTTGAAATTTATTATTTATTAAATATTCGCGCGATATTTTGAATAAGCACAGCTTTGTGTCTAACTTTTTCACTTTAGAATTTCAAGTAAACTGATTTCATTTGAAGAAAGAAGTGATTTTCCTTTGAAATACAAATAAAATTGGCTTTCAACCTAAAACAGAGTGGTAAATACTTTCACTACCGCCTTAGTAAAATACTACTATTTAGAGTTGGATCTTTTCTTAAAATGGCTTTGACTGTACTCAATGATCAGATCTGAATACTCGGGTACTTCCAAATCTTCCTCTTTTCCCCATTATTGTCCTCCCCAGTGGCGTGCACCGAGTTTTTAATTAAGGTAGGTAGTAGTAAAATCAGCGGATTAATTGATAATAAAGATGGGTACCAACAACAGATGTCACTGATTGTTATTGCGTTTGTTCTGTAAAAGCACTGCCTAGACACTAACACAAACGAGTAACTTACTATACATATTTTGTCACGTCTAGTAAACATAGAATAATCTACTCTGACATTGGAGGCGTTTGGGCATATGTAGTTACTGCTTTTGACGCGTTATAGTTACGTTGTCGGTGGAGCGCTCGCTCCTGAATTACCTGAACGCGTATTTTTGAAAGTGTAGATTTATTCTATGCGATTTCATATTATTTAATCCAATATAATTCTTATTTTTGTGCGAGTATGGCAGGGTAGGCAGTGCTTCCCTCCCTATTCATTTTAACCTAAAAACATACATCAAACGGAGATGCTCACCACCTTTGGACAGTTGGGACACTTGTGCGATATAAAATAGTTTATTTTATTTTCAAAACAAGCTAATTTATGCGTTCTAAATCGAAGTTGTAAGCAAATTTGGAACGGAGCTGAGTCGAAAATTGCTGTGAGGTGTCTATTTCGTTTGAAATACGAAATAAATTTTAATGAAAAATTTTGTTTCTGACAACGTCTTAGAAACGGTTAGTTCAGAAAAATTACAAAGCTCCCAAAGAAAAAAAGTATTTATTGATTAAGTTATTAGAGTAAGAATATACTCGTATATGGAGAGAGAGCTAAATATTTTTACCCAACCTATACAAATTTACAATAAATCACTTTCTCCGGATTTTCACGTCGTAAACCGTGAGAGAGAAAGAGGCGAGATAAGTTGTCACATAATATCGCACCAATTTTAGGTATGTAAGCATGTTTTCCGTCTCCCGCGTCTTTGGTGACTCCCCCCACTACGTTTTGTTATGCGACATAACTCAACGGATTTTAAGGTTATATCCTATATTTTTGTTGATAACAATACTGTGAAAAAGTAGTTATACAAATAAATAAAACATTATGTCGACATGTGCTATGAATGGATGTAAAAAGATGTGTCCATGAAAACCCTAGCCAAACCCAAGTCAGGAAAAAATCATAAAAACCTGACTACACTGTTTGGCAAACCTATCCCTCCTGGTGTATTATTGCTCTGAGATTAGTTCATTTTGAAATTTATTTAGTTCATGAACATAAGCAACACGTCACTTTATGCGAAAACTCCCCTCCCTAGTTATCTGATTAATAGTCACGTTAATGTTTACTTCCCCCTCTCTTCTTACAACGTGAGTTTTTATACAACCCTTTAGTACTGTTTTAGTTTTATCCGCAAGAGGTCACCACCTTCTCAGTTAATTCAACAAAATAAGCTTTCTTAATGCCTGAGTGACTTGTGATTGGATTGGAGACAACTGTGGGAGCATAACGTAGGTACAACTTTACACGCTTAACTTTACATTCAGGGGCGTTGCTACTGCAGTTATAGGGGGTATCAAAAGAAATCACCGAACTTGTGCTTTATTTGCACCAATAAAATGTTATCTGAGTAAAAAAAACATGAAAACAAATCAATTTATTCAATGCACACAATCATTATATAAAAATGAATAAAAAAATATTTAAAATGAAAACCAAACCAAAGCATCCTAAATTGGGGTATGTTATGAGCCTGAAGTATTGGGGAGGGGAAGGATATGGGAAAGTGGAAGGTTGGAAAGTACCGGGCTATTAAGATCTGATTACCAAACACGGCTAAAGCCATTTCAAGCAACGTTTCGACTCCCAATTGTGGTCTTTTACCAGGGGTATCTCTATATTGTATTATGTTAATTAAATGTGAAATAAGACAGTTTAATATTTGCGCACACCAGGATTTGAACCCGCTGGTTTTCAATGCCAAAACCTTGACAACAATGCATTTCTCATTTGTATCATTATAAATCGTAAAAGTCAAAACAAAAGGTCCAAAGAAATGACTGATTAGTAGCTGAGTGGACAGACGCGTCAGATTCCCACCCAGACGTTGTGGGTTCAATTCCCCTGCTAGCTAAGTCCCCCATCTTCCGCTTATAATGATGCTAGTAGGAAGAATTCAAATATTGTCAAATTACTGGAAAAGAAAACGAAAAATAATAAAAACAATTTGAAAATATTTTGATGGTCGAATAACAAAAAGCGTGGCGTCTTTAGTTCTTCTTTCGGCCGCCTGCAAATAAAAGCGTGTCTAGTTGTAGTGTATATTAATAATGGATCAGATACATCACGCAATGGCACACCCATCTCCGTCTGCCACACATGAAAAGCGATACTAAATAAACATTCCTTCCGTTTCTGTTTTGTCTATTCACCAATACATGTAACACGTATCTACCCGCGGAAACAGAGTATACAAGTTTGACATCAACATAATGAGAGTTTCCAAGGTTTGGGTGGAGCACATTAATCTGGCAATGCTAATTCACTAACTAACTTACCGTCATGCCATTTATCCGCCGGGGTAGGATAGAATGTAGCATAATATCGTCTCATAAATACTCTACTTAAACTGTTAAACCAACTCTTGATATACTCATGTTTATAACAGAAAAGTGTAAACGAATGTAGATCAAACAAAGGGGTATCCTTGGAGGAACAATGTGTGGAGAGAGAGCAAGGATATGCAACGTGTTTCTTTCAATAATGTTTGCGGTATCTGTTTTCAATACAAGTAAGTACCAATTACCCTCTTTTTACAATTAAACGCGCTAATTCTCAGGTTTTTTAATTTTATTTAAACAATAATTATTATTATTTTAAATTAAAAAAAAAATTTTTTAGTTAAAAGCTCTGAGATGTAATTATTTTTACGCGTGACAGCTGTTTCGTCTTCTGAGGGCATTATCAAACTGTCAGTTATTATCAGACATTATCATGTCAGTCATTTTCAGACAGTTTGATAGTGCCCTCAGAAGGCGAAACAGCTGTCACGGGCAAAAATAATTGCAGAGCTTTTAATTAAAAAATTGTTTTTAAAATTTAAAATTATAATAATTATTGTTTAAATAAAATTAAAAACCTAAAAATTAAAATGGAGTTCTACAAAATAAACTTTAAAACCATAAATAAACGCGCTAACTTAATCATTACCCAGAGTTAATCTTTCAATCGATTTGCAGTCAATTTTTCTTTGTCTTAGAACTCATCAACTACCTTTTCTCCTTTTTTGTGGTTACCGATAATCACCTCGTATAGCAAAATATCAAATAATAAAAATTTAAACATATTTTTCGTTTGTAAAGAAGTCAATGGTTCCCTCTTAATTTTCCGAACAATGTCGATCTGGGCACGTTTTTTTTTCCAATTATTTTTCAAACGCATTCCCCTCTGCGAAAATGTTCAAAGAATCATACTTGCCAACTATTTCTAATCACACAGTTTCTTGTAAATTGGGGGCATAGTCTTTTTCACCTCTGAACTTTTTTTCTTTTCGTTAATTAAGCTATTTATACTTGAAGTAATAATATATGGAGAGAAAGCTAATTCTTTTTACCCAACCTATACAAACTTGCGATAAATCACTTTCTCCGGGTTTTTACGTTGAACACCATGAGAGAGAAAGAGACAGCAAAAATATCACACCGCTTTTATGTACTGTAAGGATGATCTTAGTCTCCCGCGTCTCCGAGGACTCCGCCCATATGCTTTGATTTGCGACTAAACTGGATACAACTAAACGGGTTTTTAAGGTTGTTGATTTTTGATGATAACAATACTGTGAAAAAGTGGTTATATAAATAAACAAAAACTTGTGCTATGAATGGATGTATAAATACCCTAACCCTAGTCCTAGCCACGCCTAGGTCTGCCGAGTCCGGCAAAAATCATGAAAAACTGACTACACTGCCTTGGATAGGTACCACTCTATGTACTCTAAGGGTGTATCCAAGTACAGAGTTGTGTGACGTTTCTTTCTCTCCACCTACCCATTTAAAAAAAAAAAATATTTTTTATATGTATACCGCACAAGAGTCTCAACTGCTCTCAACCGTCTAGAGCCAGTGAGACTATGGCATCCCCAAAATAGGGTATGTTGTGAGGCTGAAGGTACTGGGGAGGGGAAGGAGATTGGGAAGAGGAAGGTTGGGAAGTACCTGGCTATTCAGATCTGATCACCAAACACGGCTAAAGCCATTTCAAGCAACGTTTCGATTCTGAGTGGTGGTCTTTCACCAGGGCGATACTTAGAGCATCTACCACTCTGGAACGTGCCGCAAATATCCTTTTTATTATTTTTATATGAATTAAATGTATTATGACACATATTAATCAAATAAAAGTTATTGGCGAACGCCGGGTTCGAACCCGCGACCTTTGGATTCGTAGTCGAGCGTCTTACCACTCGACCATGGAGGCCGTAATGCGGAGAATTAGCTTGATTGTTAGCAAGTAACTAAGTTATTTCTGGTGCAGAATCTCAGAGCAGAGTTTTTGCAAGTCTCCGCATTCTTTGACCAAACTCGCCCCAACTCCCCACTTTGATTATGACGTAGAACCTATTGAAACTTCACCCCGCCGGTGGGACAAGTAAGCGAGAGGAGTTTAAGAACAGAAAACGCCCAAATCGATTGATAATTGGGACAAAAACTGAAGCGGGTGATCACTCCGCCTTGGTTCTTATAGTGAATCCTCGTCGGCCCAAATCAGTTAATTCATTTCGGAAGTTATCTACTTTATTATCGAGCGACGATTTAATTGAAGAATTTGTTTTAATTTAACCAAATTGTGACTAATTAAAAGTCTTCGCTTGGGGGTGAGTGCTTTGACTCAAATTATGAAAGAGGTGGTTTTAACGGAATTAATCCGCGATGAGGAAGATTCAGACAGGACGCGCGCGTGGTTTTGACACGTAAAGCGAATGGACGGGGTGCTAAGACGAAGTATTAAGCATAGGTGGATGGAAGAAGCCGGGGACTTTCCAGAAAGATATGGCACGATCGAGTTAAGATCCTGTCAGAGCGTTGACTTTGGTCTTCTACGGTGGTCTGAGTTTCGAATATTTAACGAATTAAAATTACATACATAAATAGTTTTACGTGAGATCAATCCCAGAGTGGTAGATACTCTAAGTATCGCCCTGGTGAAAGACCACCATTCAGAATCGAAACGTTGCTTGAAATGGCTTAAGCCGTGTTTGGTGACCAGATCTGAATATCCAGGTACTTCCCAACCTTCCTCTTCTCGATCTCCTTCCCCTCCCCACTACCTTCAGCCTCACAACATACCTAATTTGGGGATGCCATAGTCTCACTGGCTCTAGACGGTTGGGAGCAGTTGAGACTCTTGTGCGGTATTCATATAAAACAAAAAAAAAATGAAGGTAGTGGGGAGAGGAAGGAGATGGGAAAGAGGAAGGTTGGGAAGTACCTGGCTATTCAGATCTGGTCACCAAACACGGCTTAAGCCATTTCAAGCAACGTTTCGTATATTTGTTCATGTAGGTTGTAATATATGGGATATTGTTAAGTTTGATTGAAAAATATTTTGAACGTCTTTGACTAAAAAAATGAGATTAATTCTCCTATCTTAACGGACTATATTTGGAGTAAACAGATGAGAGAGCTATGTTTCTTATACCTGTATTTTAATGAAAGTGCACTAAGAATAAGCAATATTGAATCTCTTAGCACAGTTGAGAGACAGGCCAAAGCATACCCAAAGTTCGTACACGATTAACACTTCAGCATGAGAACGGGTCGTTTTCATTACTCGTTTGTGTGTTGACAGTTTGGCTGTTGAAAGACTTTGTATTTGCTCCCTCCTACAATAGGGATCCCCTTGAAAATCCGGGTTCACCCCTTCCACTTATTAAAAACAAGCGTTTCCAAAGATATCACCGACTAATAAAGACTTTCGATTTGGAGTTGGTATAAAAAGGTTTTGATACGCATATCCGAAAATACGTAAATAATCCATAAAGTATGTACAAAACTTATAATCCATAAAGTATGTATAAAACTATAACTAACCAATTAAACTTTTTTTTTTTTAGGCTTTTTAATTTTATTTAAACAACAATTATTTTTATTTTAAATTTTAAAAAACAATTTGTAGTTAAAAGCTCTGCGATGTAATTATTTTTACGCGTGACAGCTGTTTCGCCTTCTGAGAGCATTCTCAAACTGTGGAGAAGCCACATACAGACGGACTATTTATATCATGTTTAATGTTATTATTATTACTCAGAAGGCGAAACAGCTGTCACGCGTAAAAATAATTAAATCGAAGAGATTTTAACTAAAGAAATGTTTTTTTAAATTAAAAATAACAATAATTATTGCTTAAATAAAATTGAAAAACCTATACATAAAAATAGAGTTCAACAAAAAAAACTTTAAAACCATAAATAAACTAACTAACTAACCATCATGCCGTTTCCCCGAAGGGGTAGGCAGAGAGGACGGACCGCAATACAACTCTGCCTTGGCATACACTCCTGGCTTCGTTCATAATCATACATAGAGTCTCATACATACTCTTCACATGATCCGATTCAAGTATTTGATTTACTTGATCGTGCCATGTCTTTCTCGGGCGTCCTCAACTTCTTCTTCTATTCACTTTCGCATCATATATTCTTTTCACACTTCTTTCTTCGTTCATTCGCTTTACATGCCTGAACCATTTTAGCGTTCCTTTCTTGATCCTTTTCATTACGCTTACATCAGCCATTTTTTCCGGATATTCACATTTTTAATACGGTCATACATGGTTTTACCACACATAAACCTTAGGGATCTCATTTCCACAGTATTCAGTCTACATTCATCCTTCCTCTGCCAGTTCCATGCTTCACTGCCATATATCAGAGTTGGTATAAACACTCCATTGCGGACTGCTGGCTTCGCTTCTTTGGACAATTTCGTATAAAACAACTTTTGCAAAAAGCATTTTTCGTACCCGTATAAAAAAATTGTATTGTCAAAAGAGTCTGAATACAAAGTAATGAATTTTAAGGCTATATAAAATGTGTTTTAGATAAAATATCTCCCAAGCGAAGAGACGAGTGATTTGCCCTACACCCGAGGCACAATCATTACGCATTCATTTGCCGGCAGCGTCGAATTCAACAAATCTAATTTGTCACTCGATGCATTGAACGTATTTCCGCGGATTTTTCATGAGAATTGTGAGCGGATCGCATTTTTCATTTTCACTTTGTAACGGCGGAAGGTTGAAGTGTCATACCAGGAATAAATCACTCTCGACAAGTAGAAAATGCACGAAGTAAAATGTAATATATCATAGAGATATTCATTATTTTACGGGATAGTCGACAGTTCACACTTCCGCAAACTATTTTGTCATCATTCAATATAATATGTCAAAATGGGATACTGCACTTCAAAATCCTTTTAAACATACCTTTGGATACTGTTTGAATCTCAGAGCAATAATATATCAGGAGGGAGCGATACTGTAGTCAGTATTGATGATTTTTGCCCGACTGGGGCGTGACTAGAGGTAAGGCTAGGGTATTTATACATACATTAATCGCACATGTCGACATAATGTTTTCGTTTATTTGTATAACCACTTTTTACAGTATTGTTATAAACAAAAATGTAGGATTTATTAAAAAAAACCGTTGAGTTCTGTCCTGTTATGTCGCATAACAAAACGTAGTGGGCGGAGTCGACGGAGACGCGGGAGTCGGAGAACATGCTTACATATCTAAAAGCAGAGCTATATTGTGTGAGAACTTGTCTTATCTTTTTCTCTCTCACGGTTTTCGGTGTAAAAACCCGTAGAAAGTGATTTATCGTAAATTTGTATAGGTTGGGTAAAAATGTTCAGCTCTTTTTCCATTTATATTCTTGTTCTGAGGTTTGAATTCTATTTAACTGTCATAGTGCACAGTTCTTTAGGGCTTTATACACCAGATAACATTATTATTCATGCTTTCGAATTGTAATGGAAATATCAAAATTTTGATTCATGTTTATATATTCGTATACATGGGGAAGGTGTTTATTTTTTCAGTTAGACTACCATATACGAGTATTTTGACTTACAGCAGTGTAGTGTGTAAAGTGTCGAAGGGTTTGGAGCCAAGGCTGATACTTTACAATATGGGGAATTTTGTTAGGCAAGAAAAAGGGGATAAGAGAAAAGGTAGAGGAAGATTGGAAAATAGAAATGATCCCTATTTTATTGATAAAAAGATTTAAATTATAATTATATATCATTAATCTTTAAGGAGATGAAAAAATGACTTTGTTCAAGACCACGAATATTATTGTAATTTTTTTGACTGATTGGTTTTGCTTAGCCTAATATCATTAGGGTACAAAATTAAACATAACAAAAAATACAAAGTGTGCGCTTATATATACATACGGAAGGAAAAAAATAAATAACAAAACAATGAGAAAAAAAAATCGATAACATTTCAATTATAACAAAGGAACAGAGCGAAAGAGACAGATAATATGAATCGAAACCAGTCGGTCATAAAAAATAAAATAATATTCGTGGTTTTATACAAAGTGATTTTTTTAAATATGTCAAACCACAAAGTGATGCTTTCCACGAAAATATATATTAACTTTTAGTTTCTGCCCTACGATTCAGATAAATAAATAATGCGACGCTTACGGACGTTAAAAACTCGTCAAAATACTTGTTTTAATTTATATTAATACGTTTCCATATGCGATAAAAAATATTTTGTATTTCGTACCTTCTGACACACAAACTTGATAGTAAAATTAAATATTTTAACACGCCAGACGAGTGCACATCGTATTTTTTTTTATGAGAATGAGTCGTCATGACTCTTTATTGTGATCGACAGCTTGACTGTGGTGCTAGTTTACGGTTTTTATGTTTCCTCCCTCCTTTAATATGGGTAGATATTTATAAAATATCAGATTCACTTCTTCCCGTCTATTAAAAGACTCTCTGTACAGCATTCCTTAATGTAAAATATACCCTAAGAAAAAACTCAGATCTCCCGCGTAAAATTATTACAAACCTAAAAGTAAGGGACAAATTTAAATATATGTCATATTCTTAATAATTAGTTAAATTTGTCCAGTAGTCCAATATTAGGTATATTTCCCATAAACTTATAAAATTTCTGATTATTTTTGTATCACGTTTTCAGTGGACGTTTTGCCTCTTTAATTTCTTATTATCTGTATTTTTATCTCTGTTCCTTTGTTATAATTTAAATGTTATTCTTAAGTTTTTTTACCGTTATCTTATTTTATTTTATATTGTGTTCTCCCTCTGTATGTATGAGTACCTATATATAACCACAAACAATTAACTTTTTGTTTGGTTTAATTTTGTACCCTGATGATGTTTAGGCTAAGCGAAACCGGTCAGTCATAAAAATTAAAATATTATATGTGGTCTCATACAAGGTTATTATTTAATTTTTCATTAAATACAATAAGGCTGCTACAATGTTTTTAAAGATTGACAGAATTGCATTGCATGTTAATGAAAGTGGGAAAAAATTATGTATTTAAGTACACGAATTCATAATGCTCTGTGTGCAACGTGTATTAGATGAATTAAATGAATAAAAAAACACGATCTAAATTTGACTACGTACAGACTTCATCAATCGATTTTCAAAGGGTATTTTGATTTCCATCTTCCCGGCCCGACAGGTGTTTGCTACCCGGGGTGAACTGAGCACCGGCTGTCGTTCATCATTTCTCCAAAGTATTATAATCCAATTTGTAAGGTGGGGTAGACTGATGACGTGTGATTTGCTGCTCTCGAAAGCCTCGTTTGTTTCCGCCCATCTTTGCTTTGCGATTTTGCTAGGAAGAAAGGGGGAAAGGATTCGGTATTAAAAACGTTGTCAAGCTTTTAAGTAAATACTTCTGTGTTGGTTAAAACCGTGTTTTTTTCTGAGCCTAATTAATTTGTTAAATTGGAATTAACTTTAAAGCTTTTGTGTGTATTATTGAAATATTAATTATTGGAATAATATCAATAATCTTCAACGTAAATATGAAATAGAAAAAATAACGGTCGCAACCGAGACTCGAATTCGGAACCTCTGCTCTGTCCAGGAGTAACGCTTCTGCCAATTGAGCCACCGAGACCTTTTAAGAAACCGGCATTTTTAATCGATCTCATTCTTCATTTGAAAATTATTAATATCATGTTTTAATTTTCGTTACCATACAAAGATGACAGTCAAATCGTAAGAATAATTTTCAAATGAAGAATGAGATCGATTAAAAATGCCAGTTTTTCATTAGGTCGGTGGCTCAATTGGAAGAAGCGTTACTCTCGTAGTAGTGACTGAGTCTCGGTCGCAAACGTTATTTTTTTCTATTTCATATTGACATTGAGTATTATTGATATTATTTAAATAATCAATTAATTCATTTTTCCATTTGTATTTTGAATCGGGAAAATAAATTGATTTGAAGTAAAATATTACATTTTTAATAAACTGTTTTCATTATTTTAAGACGTCTGGATTTGAAATGCTCCCAAACAATATATTTCAATGAGAAATCGACCAAACAATATGGTGTTTTGTCTTTTTTTTACAGACACATGGATATTTTCAAAACCCATAGCCAATTATGGTAATTACATTGCGTGCTGAAAATAGTTTCATTTACTTAATACAGACAGAAAAAGCCGCGAATATATCATGAAATAAAAAAAAACATCGTTCGAGAGTCCTTTAAAGAGGTTATATTCGAAAATTTAAAACATTTCAGCATCTTATATGTCTTATATGTTTTTTATAACTACACTACGGATTATATGGACTATGAAAAAGGTAAAATATGCACTATCAATGGCATAATATGCACTAAAAAACCAAAAATATGTCTAAGTATACGAAAAAACAGAATATGCCTATTGGAAGCGGTTGATTTTTTTATGTGGTGGGTGGGCGAGCAGCGGTTTCTTCTAAAAATAACCGATTCCTCAGAGAAACCGGTACAAGAATATAGACCATCTCTAATTTTAAGAAAACAGCTGAAATATGCATTAATGCCTCAAAAAAGCACAAATAAGCATTATGCATATGTGAATGCATATAATCCGATGACTATTGATAACATTTTAATGTTTAAAAAAAAAAATTACAACAAAATTGTTGGATTTTTTTACGTCTTCCTTTTTCACTCCTAGTTCCATCTGTGTTTTTCTGCAATCTCAGCCCTCGAGAGTTGGTTCTTGGAGAAAGCGCAGAATACATAATCCGCCGTGGTAAGCACACATATTTCTCCGTAAAGACCGGGCCGTTGCCTGGGAATGTTCGCTAATAGGACCTTTTGTCGATTTTCTTTGCTTCCGACTGCGACAATACGACGAAAGTACGAAGAACAGGGTGATTATTTTTGGTTTGTTTACCTTTTGGTGTTGCTGCTTGTGCTAAGCACTTAACCACTTTGTTAGGTTTATCAATGTGTTTGCGGCACGTTTTTATTGCCACGGTACTTTGAATTCACTCATAGCTGCTGTAACGGTGTCTGCTGGCGCCTTATCCACAATAATCGTTCCCGTATCTTGTTTTTAGACGTAAATAGATTAAGCTATTTCATAATGATGATAGTATTCCATTTGCATTTTCTTGTGTTGTCTTTTACTCAAGTACGAAAATCTCTTTCATTGTCGGTACCTACAGATATTTTTATAAATATTTCATTCATACATAACAAATCTTTTCTACTTTTTCTTTTTAATTTCTCATCTCGTGAACATAGTCATAAGATCCATATCTTGTTATATTGTTGTGTTACTAGTTTTTGTAATTATTTTAAATTACTGACGTATCATACGTACAATATTATTCAACTAAGCTCTTTCTGACAAGCTACTTTTGATAGCTCAGCAGAAAAATAGTCCCACTGTGTAAAAATAATAGTATCCGGTAAAAAAATATTCCACCCAAGAGCAGGTATTTTTTTACTACCACTGACTTTTGGCGGTTACAGCGTAAAATAATTTCAAACATTACCAACAGAAAATATTTAAAAGAACATTGAATTCCGAATACTAAAATACTTATTTCCACTATCTTTTAACTTCAAACTGTCTGCGTATCGCAAAATACTCTAACTAGAAGAAATTATTGTCACCGGTAAAGTGGAAGACAGGAGAAGCAGAGAAGATCACCACTGCGTTGGAGTCAGCGTTGTAACCGCTGTGTGCGAACTGCTTCAAAAAAATATTTCACTTTGTGGCAGTTCACACTTCACACTTCACACTTCACACTTCACACTTCACACTTCACACTTCACACTTCGCACTTCACACTACAACTTTACCCTTCACATTTCACTTCACACATGTTTGAGTGTGCAAATACTTCCATTCAAGTTAAAAAGAAATGTGAAGACTACAAATAACTATTTAATTTTTGGCGAGGAACCGGTTCTAGTAATTTTCGATCCCAGATCGCTAGGCACCCCCAGAAACGAAGAAACAGTTGGGAACAACAGCAACTGGCAGCAGTTATTTTCGATTTCAGTTCGACTTCAATTGAAGCATTAACCGTGAAGGGTTCATTTTAAAGTACTGGCAGTTCGTGAAGCATTCACAAAATTTAGAAGTTTTTCCCAACGCTAGTTGGAGTGATCAAATATTCAAACGCCTACCCGTATGACCCTGAACTATGGGAGGTAAATGAGGTCTGGTTTATCATGGAAATTGGAGTGGGGGGAACGATCGTCAGCAATGGAACAACGGCTTAAGAAGATGAGTAATAAACTAATTGTAGACAATTTACTTTGCTCATCCACCGTTCATTTCTATTATAAAGGTTTACTAGAAACGTTTGCCGTCGTCAAACAATATGTTCAAACTTAATCAGGAGCCTTAAGGAGGGGGGTGGGGGGATCCTTCACCTCCCCTTCACCTCACCGCTAGTCAAAATGAAGCCTTCCTCCTTTTTTCTTTTAAATGGCGACATGTTTTATGTTCGCAATTTGCAATGCTGTAAATTATTCCAGAACTTGAGCCGTTTACGAGACGCTTAAGACTGACGTTAAAAAGATGTCCAGTATTAGGGAGACGAAAGTTGGAAAAAGGTTTAAATGAATTATTTTAGGGGCGCAATAAACAATGTTTTAAGGGTGGACATAAAAGCATGCACTGAGGCTAAGTTCATCAAGTCGTGTTTTCGTAATGAAATTTTCGTTATATTTAATTCACCTTTTTATCTATAAACGGCTTTCAGTTATAAAAAAAATATCATTTTTCATCACATTTTTGACATAATCCTGTGTTGTTTTTTTAGGTGTTGTTTTATTTTCCTACTTATTTACGTCTAAAAGAATTAACTTCTCGAAAAGTATAACTGTGTTATTCATCAAGGTACCTCGTAGATTCATAAACATGTTCATCATGGTAAATCACATTTTGAAGTCGTCAAAATATTATCAACAATTGTTTCTTAAAGACCCAGTTTCATTCCTTCCCTACCATAAAAAAACACCCTATATACTAAAGATTTAAGTTGGAGTATCTCAAACTTTCGTCACATTTAGACATCGTCACAATTCGACTATCAACTTTTTTTCATTTGAACAGTTCCCGTCAAACGCTGATTGTCGGTCCGTTTCGGCTTCCGAACAAATTATGGTCAGCTCAAAAGCGTGACGGTCATGTTATTATACTTGTCAGCTGATTTTGAATTTGTTCATAACCTGGAACGAGCGTGGAATCGACGTTTAACGGTGAAAATTGAAATGTAAAAAAATGGCGCTAATCATTGAATTGTGGCAAAATATAATGTGATAACACTGAGGACGCATCGAATATGTGAAGTAGAAAGAAAATAATAATAATGGACGAACATAAATTAGATACATACGAAAAAAAATGACAGTAATTAAATTAATTGTTTTTCTTCTATTTTTCCTTCACATTCCATACTAACACACTCCATAAAAAAACGGTCACTAAATAATACTGAATTTGCCAACCTAACCTAACCCAAGTCTTCATCAATTTGATATTAAAAATGTTATTATAAAAATAAATAAATAAAAATTAACAAAATAAACAAAGAAAGGAGTGTGAACAGAATATATGATGCGAAAATGAATGAAAGAAGAAGTCGAGGACGCCCGAGAAAAACATGGCACGATCAAGTAAATCAAATACTTGAATCGGGTCATGTGAAGAGTCAGAATAACAGAAGAGAATGTATGAGACGATGTATGAATGTAAATGAAGCAAGGAGTGTGTGCCAAGACATAGTTATATGGCGATCCGTCCTCTCTGCCTACCCCTACAGAGAAACGGCGTGATTTTTTTTTTTATTATTATAAAAACACATTTTTTCTCCCACGCTCTCAAAGCACTCCGCTAGAAAAAAAGTGCATAGCAATTCGTCAACTTAACCCGACTTAATTATTTATCAAACTGGCGTTTACGATGTAAAAAAAATACTCGCACATGTATTTTTCCGCCAAACTCAATTCGAAAAAAAAGTACGCGCGTGGCAATTCGTCATTTTCCCCGTCGTTTGTGATTCATAACGAACTAGTCCAGAAGGGATAAAAGTAATGATATACGAGGGTAAAAGGGTAGGTGCTGCGGAATCCCTTATTCACATGTGCCGCTAAGGTCACGGCGCATTCGCTACATCAACGTCCGCGGGTCGCTGAAGTGAGAACGGATTTTTCACGGGTCGCGGGGCGTTAACAAACCATAGACACGACTGCGGTAGATATAGATAGACAACTCTTTCAGGCTCTCAAATGGATTCAAACGTTTTTTCTTTGCATTAAAAAAATGTAGCTTGTCATATTTTACTGCGGGAATTTTTAATGGGGTTTGCTGTGTATTTGACATATTGTATTTATTCAATGTTTATATTTTCATTATTTTTATGCATCCTGTGTAATTGTATTTGCTTGATTTTACGGGTTTTGTATTGCGCACCTTTCAGAACCTCGACGGCCTCCGCGGTCGAGTAGTCACGGGTTCAAATCCCCGGTGTGGGCAAATACATTTTATTAATACATTTTATTTTACTTCCATTTAACTTAATATATTAAAAAAAAGGAAATTTGCTGCACGTTCCAGAGTGGTAGACACTCATAGTATCGCCCTGTTAAAAGACTACCATTCGGAATCGAAACGATGCGTGAAATGGCTTTAACCCTGTTTGGTGATCAGATTTGAATAACCAGGTACTTACCAACCTTCCTCTTACCATTAACTTCACCCCCACTACCTTCAGCCTCAAAACATACCCCAATTAAGGATGCCATAGTCCCACTGGCTTTAGACGGTTGAGACTCTAGTACGGTATTATCTCCAGTACTTATGCATTAATAACTATTAAAAAAATTCTTAAAACAACCTTGATTAAAAATGTGTTATTATAATGATTATTATCAACTTATTTTCATATGTATCAAATTGTCTTGTGTTATAATGTTGCATTGACCTAACTTGTATTTAATTATTAACCCAAAATGTTAATAGTCTCTATTTTTTCATCAGAGTGTTTTATATAAAACTAGTTGTTACCGGCGAAAAATCACGATATATAACTTGACTTGCCAAAAAAAAATATTGGTTGCTTTAATCCACCCATTTCTAATACAGAATAATGTCTGCTAAAATACATTACATGAAGGTACTTTATTGGGTAGGTAGCGATTTGAAAGGATTATTTTTTTAATTTGATAATTTTCAGAACGCATCGTACGTACGACGCACTCACAAAGAAAATTATTATATTGTGTAATACTTGAATACATATGGATTACATTATGGCCATGACTATCGTGAAATGGGGTAGAGTGAACCACGCGGGGTGAAATGGACCACCGAAGTCGCGCTGTATTGCCAACGCTATAGTTGCGTAAGTCATTTCTCTCAACATCTTTTACTGGGTGTATTGATAATATAAAGATCACCCACAAAGTTTTCGGTTATATCGTGTGAATGGTTAAAATATTTTAATAAAATTATGCTTGAAACATTTTTTAACATTTATATTTTCAAATATCTAGTTTTATTACTACTGTACATCAAAACGTGTAAAGGACACGCTGTTTTAAACTAATTTATATCGTACTTCACTTACGTGAGTAATTTTATTTTGATTAATGTCACTCAAGAATATATATTTATTTATATATATATATATATATATATATATATATATATATATATATATATATATATATATATATATATATATATATATATATATATATATGTATATATATAAATATATATATATATATACGAGTATATGCTCAGAGCAATAATATACAAGAGAGAGCTCTGCTGTATTCAGTTTTTATGAGGTTTTCCGGACTCGGCTAGACCTGGGCGTGGCTAAAACTAGGGCTAGGGTATTTATACATCTATTCATAGCACATGTCAACATAATGTTTTGTTTATTCGTATAACCACTCTTTTTAAGTATTCTTACAAACAAAAATATAGCATGTTACCTAATAAACGTTGAGTTATGTCAATTTATTTCGCGTATCAAAATGTGTGGGCGGACTCAACGAAGACGCGGGACACGAATAACATTCTAATAATACTTTGAAGGGGTGTGATAATTTGGAAGATTTTGTTGTCTCTTTCTTTCTCATAGTGTACGACGTAAAAACCCGGAGAAAGTGATTTATCCCAAATTTGTAAAGGTTGGTTAAAAAGAATTAGCTTTCTCTCCATATATTGTTACTTCAAGTATATAGTATAGCTTAATTGACGAAAAGAAAAAAAGTTCAGAGGTGAGGAAGACCATGCTTCCAATTTATTAGAAACTGTGTGATTAAAAATAGTTAGCAAGTATGAACTTTTATCAAATTAAGTGATTAAAAAAATAAGACAGCAAAAAAAAACATATTGGTCCACTTCACCACAAATGTGAGGGAAGAGAAACACTTAAAAATGTAACTATGTACAAAAAAATAATTGTAATGTTTTCGAAACCGGTTTAATAAAAAGTAAGAACATCTTAATTATTTTTTCCAGAATATTCTACTAGAAAACAGACCTGTAATAACAATTTTTTTACAGAAAGTGGTACCACATTACCCCAGTTAACAGTGCTAATATAAATGACTATCAACTACCAATCTCCATGATTAACATGTCTATGACTACATTATATAATATGTCCATGAAAACCTAAGTACATTCAATTTAACTTCCAATATTCATAATTGTGTCCATTATTACCTATGAACATTGTACTTGACTACCAGTATTTCATTTCCATTACTGCATATGTCCATGACTACCTACCTAAATCGCGACTTTAATTCTTAATTCTTAATTCATTATTCTTTTTTAAAAGAAAGACAAAGATTCCCGGGTTATGAATAATCTGACAATATTTGAAAAACTTCTACTTCCGTCACAATAAGCGAAAAATGTTGCTTTTGCAATTGTGGAGGAATTAGCTCGCAGATAAACTAACTCACGACGCCCGGTTAGGAATCCGACGCGTTTGTCCACTCAGCTACTAGCCGGTCAAAATTGAAATTGATTTAATTAATAATGGCACTAAACAATAAAATATGCTCTGTTGGAAAAGCACCAACAAAGATATTTTCAGGTCACAACCGGAAAGCAATTAAAAAAAAAATTTCACAAAGAAGAAGAAAAATGCCGGCACAAACCGATGAAAATAAACAGGAAAGACATCCCTGTTGGCTCCAGTTAATTTCAACCAATGACATAATATTACGACCCTTGACTCCTCCGGGCATAAAGATAAGATAAAACGCTAACCAATAGCCCTTCCAGCAGAATTCCTGTAACTTGGCTTTCCCCATATTCCCATATTCTGTGAAAGTGCCTTGCCATTAATCATCAGGACACCGTGGGCTTCTATACTTCTATTATGTTCTCTCTATACAGGCTGTAACAGGACGATTCTTAAAAAAGAATCTCAGTCAGTGTATGTTCAGTGTCTAACTAAAATGCCAGTATGTACTTTAATTTAGTTTTATGTAGTACGTTTTAATTTTTAAAATTTTTTGGTTTTAGAATTTTTTTACTCGTTTTAATAGGTACATATTTAAGTGTTAAGTGGCGCCAAGGGAGTTTGTAATATATGACATCACATAGACAACTTTGTAATGTTAAAGCCAAGCCGGAGCGTTTAGATCGGTTAGTAATTTAAGAGTTTTTGTCAATGAAAGTAATTTGATCAGAATTCACGTTTATCGTTATTTTTATAAAGTTATCATTTTTTTTTTACTGGAATGTCTCAATATTTAGATAAAAATGTTATTGAAAATATTAATTTGATATATGGTGTTTTAATTTCGCAATAATACTGAATGCTCAAAGTAATATAATATTTATTTATTATTTTAAAAGGGAAGACAAATATTTTAAATTAGGTAAGATTTGAATAGCGTAGAGTTAAGATAAAGGGGTGGATAGTTCAGTATCGCCTTGGTAAAAAACCACAATTCAGAATCGAAACGTTCCATAAAATGGTTTTGTTTAAAAGCATTGTATAGTAACTAAATCTGAATATCCAGGTACTTCTTAACCTTTTTTTCTCCGTCTCCTTTCGCTCCCACTCCCTTCAGCCCCTAATTGGGGATACTATAGTCCCACTGGCATAAATGAAACAATAAAAAAATATTTTTTAAAACCGTCTGACAACATTTTATTTCTCTACTCGACGCGCCTTCATATTTTTTATTATTAATGAAAAAATGTCACCGTCTAGCAAAATGACATCTGCGTTTTTTTATTCCAAATAAGCTCGGAAATCGCTGTCTAACGTGTGTTTGGTACTTTATGTCCCACCCTGTAGGTAGATTCTTGAGCTATATATAATGTAAGGATATTTGGCTGCATGTTCGCTAAAAGCCTTAAGCCCGAGCGCGATTGTTGTATTTTTGTCTAAAAGCGTTGCTTTGTCGAATTAAAAGCATTTTCAGTCAAAAAGGAAATGTGCAAATATTTGAGCTCGCTTTATAAATAACGGAGCAGTTTATTTTTTTACCATATCGTCGCTGGAAAGGCTTAAAAAGCTTAAGCGACACTTTGGTGAAAAAATAGTTAAATATGCAGTTTTGATCAGTTTTTTTCTGCATCGATTGCTCTGACTCCCGTTTGATTTTGAAGACTTTTGTGGCCCTTCAGCCACATAAAATATATTCACCATTTGGAAGAAGGCTCGACTTAAGCGACACAAGTTTAAGACTATTTTTTTGCTTTTTGTCGCTTCAGGAAACTCAGTGAGAGCATTGTCAATCAGGTACTGAAGATTTATAAACTTTATTGTAAAAAAAAACTTTAAAGTGGTCTGGTCTAAACTTCAAATGGCGCTTCCGCCCTTTTGCCTTTGCGGTGACGATATGTAAAATTTTCGCCGGAAAGTTGGTGTTTGAGACTAATTTTTCGGTTTATTTTAAACGAAATCATAATTGAAAGAGCGTTTTGGAAAATTATTTTAATAATTAGTGGTAATAAAATAAGGTTTTGTTCAGTTTTGAGTTTGTTTGCATTCATTTTGCTTCCGGTTTCTATTATTTGGTATTTTTACGAATTTGGGGCGGAGCAATGTGAAAAAAAAAGATTGAAACATGATAAATATAATAGGTACCTGATTCAAACGGTGTTTTCCGTATTTTTATCATCAATTTTGAATTATTTGTTTCACTACAACACTTCTTTAGCACAAGCTAAGTCGGAAATAATTTGTTGATCGCACATTATTTCGCCATGAGGACGGTCTTTTGATTTATCTGAAAAATTTACATAAATAAATAATATTTAGTCAATGTAGAATAGAAGTAATGGACAAGGAATTAGGTCAATATTTGACAAAATGAAAGGGAAGGCAAATATAAAGATTCAAATGTACTTTAAAACTTTTATGATTAAGCCGATACAGCCAAAACCATTTCAAGCAACGATTGAAACGTAAATATTAAATAATTTTATTTATTGAAATAATATCAATAATTTTCAACGCAAATATGACACTTCAACAGAAAAAGCCAGAAACCAAAAAGAATAACTGTCGCGACCAAGAATCGAACTCGGAACCTCTACTCCAGGTATCAGCAGTTTTCGAGTGAGAAGAGCCAAATTATCACGGAAATAGGATAACAAAGGTACCTGAGAGCCACATAATATATGTAATATACATACGTATTAGAAATGAATTTCAGATGGTTTATTCAAAAAAATAATTAGAACGGTGTCCATAGATCGCTTTTGATAGCTTTACTCTGGCAAAAAGCTACTTATTTTTAAATTGAATACATGATTGTAAATTTTCATCCGTTATTCTGCTTCTAAGTTTTTTTTAATTTAGTTCATAGTTGAGAGTGTTTGTTCGCATACATACGAAGAGCCAAATATTGTGAGAATGCCAACAGCTAGTTTTTTTTAACACTTCATATGTGTCAGGCAAACTATTTCATGTATCAAATATTATTGTTTCTATTTTAGGCACTTGTTTTATACTCTATATTCTATACTCTTTCGGGTTCTTCTAAGCGGCTGGTCAGATTTGTGAATTTGTCGCTACACATATCCTTGCTTTTTGAATGTATTAACTGCATCGTTGACTCCAACCAGCATTTGTGTCAAAAGGTGTTATGTTAAGTTCATCGACATTTATTTTGAGAGTACGTACGATGAAAGCTAGTGTAGCCTTATTTGCTATGAATTGTTGAAAACGTTCACTAAAACTGTTCATTTTTCCTAATACGCTGCTAAAATAAATCGCATCAAAACAACTGCTTTTTTCGTCACGATACTATCTTAAATTCTTGAATTGAAATAGTTCACCTCCCTCTATATCTTCGGTGAGAACTTGTCATTTATTTTCAAAGCATTCTACTTCTTCCAATAATGTATATGCGATGTTTCCTTTCCCTTGTATTAATATGTTCTAAACATTAAGATGTGAAGTAATATCGACCATGACATATAATTTTTGTAGCCATGTATCTTCTTCCAATTCTGGATGTTTTTTTCGCGTAGGAACAATTTCGTCTATCACGAAGCAAAGCGTTTCAGTATGTTACCTCTGAAAAGCCAGTGAAATTTATTGTGCAGAAGTTAATCTAGGTTATTGTGAACAAGTAAATCTAGAGCCGCAAACGTCAATGAAAGAGCCGCTCCTGCCGACCCCTGCTCTACTCTTTATCCGGGAGTAACGTCTCTGCCAATTGAGCTACCGAGACCTTATAAGAAACCGGCATTTTAATCGATCTCATACTCTATTGAAAATGATTAATATTATATTTCAATTTCTTCCGATATAGGCTGATGAAATAACACAACGTTTCAAAAAATTCAAAATCAAAACGTTGCTTGATATGGCTTTAGCTGTGTTTGGTGACCAGCTCTAAATAGCGAGGTGCTTTCCAACCTTCCTCTTTCCCATCTCCTTCCTTTCTCCACTACCTTCAGCCTCACAACATACTATAATTGAGGATGCCATGGTCTCACTGTCTTCAGACGGTTGCGAATAGTTGGAACTCTTCAGCGGTATACATCATAAAAATAAAAAGGGCGATACTGAGAGTAGCTACCACCGCACACTAGTCCCAACTGCCTGTTACTAATAGGACCATGACATCCTTAACTTTGTGAGACTTAATGAAGGGTAGAGGGGGAGAAAGGAGGCGGGAAAAAGGAACGTTCTGAATTTCATGGATATACACTTATTTTTGACATATTGTATAGTTTTAATAAATCGTAAGTCGTAGACAGGGGCGGCTCGTGACTTTTTAGTGTGTTGGAGTGCTGAGATTGAAAAATGCGACGTTATTGATGTTGTTGTAACCGAAACCGATTTTTTAATTAATTTTAAAAAAAAATGTATGAAAATCTTAATACAATTTTTTTTGGAAAAATAAAAAACATTTTCGGCTACAACAACATCAATAACGTCGTGTTTTTCAATCTCAGCACTCCAACACACTAACAAGTTACGAGCCGCCCCTGGTGGTAGATGGTTTTCCCACCCTTCCGTCTAAGGCAGTGGCCCCCAACCTTTTTGTCGCAGCGGACCGGTCAACGTTTGATAATTTTACCGCGGCCCGCTGAGGGTGAGGGAAAGGGGTGTACGGGAGACACATTAAATGTAGATTTTTAAAAAATGTTTTTGCGCGGCCCAGTACCATTTGGTCCACGGGCCGGTACCGGGCCACGGCCCATGGGTTGGGGACGACTGGTCTAAGGGATCTAATTTCCACTGCACTCAATCCGCTAAAGCACGATGTTCAACTCTCATGCAAACACAAACATCCCCGTGAAACTATTTTCCAACTATCCTCCACGCGAGTCTTCATCGTACCTCCACCTATGCAATTATTAATTCCACCCTCTGAGCAATAGTATACCAGAAGGGGGAACTTGTGTAGTCAGGATTGTTGATTTTTTTTTATGACTCAGGCGTGGCTAAGGCAAGGGTTAGGGTATTTATACATCCATTCATAGCACATGTCGATTTCATATTTTCACAGATTTGTTCTCAACAAAATATAGGATATAACATAAAAAAACGTTTAGCTATGTCCTGCTATATTGCATAACATCGACGGCCTCCATGGTCGAGTGTTTAGACGCTCGACTACGAATCCAAAGGTCGCGGGTTCAAACCCGGCGTGCGCCAATAACTTTTATTTAATTAATATGTGTCATAAAAGATTTAATTCATTCAAAAATAATAGTAAGTATATTTGCTAAGACACGAGAGTTTTCCAGAGTGGTAGATACTCTAAGTATCGCCCTGGTGAAAGACCTCCATTCAGAATCGAAACGTTGCATGAAATGGCTTTAGCAGTGTATCTGAATAGCCAGGTACTTCCCAACCTTCCTCTTCCCAATCTCCTTCCCTCCCCACTATCTTCAGCCTCACAACATACCCTATTTGGGGATGCTATAGTCTCACTGGCTTTAGACGGTTGAGAGCAGTTGAGACTCTTGTGCGGTATTCATGTAAAAAAAACACCATTCACAGTTTTGTTATCAACAAAAATATAGGATATAACATTAAAAAAACCATTGAGTTATGTCCTGCTATATCGCATAGCAAAACCTAGTGGGCGGAGTAGCCGGAGACGCGGAAGACGGCAAACATGCATACATAGCGAAAAGTGGTGCAATATTTTGTGACAACTTGTCTTGTCTCTCTCTCTCACACACACGGTTTACGACGTAAAAACCTGGAAAAAGGGATTTATCGTAAATTATATAGGTTGGGTAGAAATATTTAGCTCTCTCTCCATATGTATTCTTGCAGTGAGATTCCACCTATGTGCATCACCCAGCAGCCCCACCCCCAACTCCCCCTTCTCGCCCCCGCGATCCGCGCGGGAATGTTGATGGACAAGTTTGCACTAAGTTGGGGCGATTTTCGCGATTCCGTCCAACTTTTGGCCCGTCATACAATTTAAGTTATAACTCGCGTCATTGGCGCACGTCCCCTCGAGCGTGCCGTCGCCATTGTGCGTCAGGCGCGTTAAATGACGCCCGACAACAAAACAGGGATGGATTTAACGGGGTTTCGAAACGTGCGGATAAATAAAATATAAATATTTCCGTCCGATTGTGCCAACCTAAAAATAATAATAATATCTGGATAATTTATATCACTCCGTTTTTGAGAATACTAGTACAATTTCAATATTTTATTTATTTTAATTTTTTTTATTTAAAAAAAAATATATTATTACTATTTTATTTTATTTATTAATAATTTTTAAGAACTTATCTTTTTTTAAAATTTAAAAAAAGGGTGATTTTGCAAAGAAATACAAACATTTCCGGGTTGCGAGTAGGCAGACCATATTTGAAAAACTCCTACTACCATCATGATTAGCGGAAAATGTTGTTTGTACCATGTATGACCGTGTTAAAAATGTGCATATCCGGAAATAGTGCAAGGATGATGTAAGTATAATGAACAGGATCAAGAAAGGGACGCTTAGATACTTTGGGCATGTAGAGCGAATTAACATAGAAAGGAGTGTGAAAATAATAAATGATGTGAAAGTGAATGCAAGAGGAAGACATGGCATGATCAAGTGAATCAAATACTTGGATTGGGTCATGTGAAGAGTTATATCGGGTCATGTATAAATGTAAATGAAGCAAGGAATATGTGTCAAGACTGAGTTGCATAGCGGCCCGTCCTCTCTGCATACCCCTGCGGGAAAACGGAGTGAATTAATTATAAGAGTTTTTGCTTGTGCAATGACGGATAACTTAGCTGGCATATGATTGAACCCATGACATTTTTCCACTCGGCTACTAACCGCTCAGTCGAATGGATATTTCAAAGATGTATGCTCAAAATTCACACAGAAAAAGCTACCTGAAAAAGTGTCATGATAGAGCCGTGCTCACCATTTAAGAATTTTAGGTACTTCAGTTTGTTTTTGTATTGATTTCACAAAAACAAACACTTTCAATAGAGTCAACACAATCCATTACAATATAAAAAAGCACACTTTTGTAAAAAAAAATGCAACAAATTCCTTGCATCTTACAGAAAAACCTTTTTTTTTGTTGAAACACAAAAATATGTCATGTAGGTTCTGAGCGCATATACAATACGTGGTTTTCTAAAGCAAACAATCTACATCACACATTGCACCCCCATCACACGATAATGCGCCAATATTTCATCGCGTGGTCTGGCGTTAGGTGGCAACCCTGGCGCAAAGCCCCGCCAGTGTAAGGTGGTACGCACTCCCTGGCTGTGGTTAAGATTATCAGGGATGTCAATAACTATTGAATAATTTTATATTTATATATTATAGTAGAATTAACTTTGAAGCTAATGTTTTTTTTTTTAATTTTGATATTAATTGTTGAAATAATATCAATAATCTTCAACGTAAATATGAATCGGAAAAAGCCAGAAACTAAAAGAATAACGGTCGCGATTGAGACTCGAACTCGGAACCTCTACTCTATCCGGGAGTAACGTCTCTGCTATTTGAGCTACCGAGACCTTATCGGAAACCGGCGTTTCAATCGACATCACACTTCATTGAAAATTATTAATATTATTTTTCAATTTATTCTGATAAAGTAGTGGTATACAAAGCTCTACCCGAATACATATTGTATACCTAGACGGTGTCTTGGATAAACCATCCATTTTTATCTATCGGAAGATCTTTTGACTTCTTACAAAGTCGAGAATTAATATTAAATTATAATTAACTCTAGAGCTTTATGCCTAAAAAAAATCAACATATAAACTTAAAAAAATAAATTCGATGAATGTCTTGTAATGGAAATAAGAGATGAGGGAGGGAAAGAATATGTGTGAAGATGTATGACATTGAAGCAGTTTGCTAGCAAGCATACGAACATCAGCAGGCAGGATGTTCCAGAGCCGCGATGCTATAAAATAATTTGTGAAAGTTGAAGGGTGGTGGGTAGGAAATTTAATGGTTGTTTCATCACTTGTGGAAAACGAGAGCCCACTATCGTATTGCTAGTACAAAATAATTCAGATAAGTAGGCGAGGTGATATTGTTACAAACGATTTGGAAAAGAGAAAATCTATGTACGTACATAAAACGTACGTAATATCGGTCTCTTTGGAAGGCTCCCCACCATTAAATCCAGGTGGTCCGACCCCCCTCCACCGCTCGGTTCGCGCTACAGAAATTCAGTCCTACTACTTCTTGATCCTACCCTGTATTTCAGGTAAATAAGTTCATAAGATCACAGGCTAACAAGTATTTTTTGTGTGAATACCGGACAAGAGTCCTAATTGTCCGGAGCCGGGGTGTGTTTGACTGCCGAAGATACTTAGAAAAATAAGGAGATGGGGAAGAGGAGTGTCGGGAACATAGAGTTGGGAGAGTAGTATCTATCCAAGGCAGTGAAGTCAGTTTTTGACTTGTTTTTGATGATTTTACCAGGGTTGTTAGTTGAAGTTTGCCGGTTTTTTCAATAAAGAAAACGCTTAATTCTCAAGGGAATCTCAATTTTTTTTTATTCAAAGTATTGACCATCGGATTCTATACATTTTGCCCATCTTTGAGGCAAACCATTGATACCATTAAAAAAAAAAATTCTCTTTCGAGGCAAACCATTCGACGAGCCATTTTTCGACTTTTTCAAAATTGGCGAAGCGCTGCTCTGCGAGTGAGTGTCCCATCGATGCGAAAAGGTAATAGTCGGACGGGGCAAGGTCTGAAAAGTACGGCGGGTGCAATAATATATCCCAATTCAATGCTTTGAGAGTGTTCTTCACTACTTTAGCTGTATGAGGCGGTGCGATTTGTCTCAAGATTTTCGATTTGTCTCTCGTTCATTTGGTGTGGTACCCATTTTCCATACTTTTTGATCTTTCCCATGCTTTTTAAACGTTGAAAAATTGCTTCTCGGGTCACATTAAGTGTTTGGGCCAATTGTTGTTGCGATTGGGTTGGGTCTTCATCCAATAACGCCTGCAATTCCTCGTCTTCGAACTTTTTCGTTGCACAAGGATGTTCATTGTCTGTTAAATCAAAATCTCCACTTTTAAATTGACGAAACCATGTCTCACATGTTCTAATCACTGGAGCATGTTCACCATAAGTTTCTACCAGCAACCGATGAGCTTCAACTGCTTTTTTATTTTGATGAAATAAGAAAAGCAACGAATGCCGCAAATGCGATTTACTTGGAATGAAACTCGACATATTCACTGAAGTAAACAACTATGTCACTATTATTTTGGCATAATGTAACTTGTGTATTTTTGAAGGTTAATGTCTATAAAATAATATGACATTGAAGCCAAATCATAGAAATGTATACATATTTCTAGCGACATCTATGAGTAAAATCCGCAAACTTTAACTAACACCCCTGGTAAACTGACTCGGCGCACCTGGGTGTGGCTAAGACTAAGGCTACGGTATTTATACATCCATTCATATCACATATCGACATAATGTTTTTATTTATTCGTATAGCCACTTTTTCACAGTATTTTTATCGACAAAAATATAGCATATAACCTAAAAAACTGTTTAGTTGTGTCAAGATAAGTGGCATAATAAAAAATGTGGGCGGAGTCCCGCGGTGAACCAGGACCTTAAGATCATCCTTACAGTATATAGAAGCGGTCTATGAAATTTGTTGTCTCTTTCTCTCTCATGGTGTATGACGTAAAAACCCGGAGAAAGTGATTTAGAAATGCAAGTTTGTGTAGGTTGGTTAAAAACAATTAGCTCTCCCTCTATATATTGTTACTTCAAGGTCGGGAAGTATCTGGATATTCAGATTTTGCACTAAACATGGCTATCGCCATTTCAAGAACCGTTTCGATTCTGAATGGTGATCTTTCACCAAAGGGTATCTACCAAATCTCGATAAGATGCTACCTGTCGCAGTGTTAAATTATGACGTAATTTAAGCTTTCGCAGATAGTTGATAGTTGGTATAAGAAGATCAGGTGCCGACCAATCACGTGCACTTTGCACGTGGCGATAATCAATTAGGGACATTTCAGTGTTGAGCCGCGAGGAGGTAATTAATAAATCAACATCACCGCTGAGATTTCTCTTTTACTATCTGCGCTCCGGATTATTTGTGATGTCATTTCAAACCGAGTAAAATGCAGCAGAGTTCTTTGCACCTTATTTCAAATGCAAAATCACTCCGTATGCACCTTGACACGGTTAATTTTCCAGGCGGTTACAAAAGGCCATGGTTTTCGTTATTCGGCCGTCAAAATATATTGTGGTATTTTTTCAAACTCGAGGGTTTTTGAATTTATGATGCACAACGATACAAATGGAGAAATCAGTGAAAATTGATGCATAAAACATTACTCTCAAAGTTCTGGAATTCATGAATTCACTTTTGTCGAGGGAATTATTCGGTCACTCCCTTTCAATATTGAACTTTATCCGTCCGACTGCAAGCCGGGCGTCCTATCATATTCCTATATATCCTATAGGTACTTATTTATTTACAAATTACATATTGTATATTATGTATGCAGTTATACATCCTTGTGCAAATTAATTTGGACAAGATATATTTTCTTTGAAAACATTGTCGAGTGGTAAGACGCTCGACTATAAATCCAGAGGTGGCGGGTTAAATCCTTGCGTGCGCAAATACTTTTATTATTTAATATGTGTCAACGCATTTGATTCATATATTTATAGTTTATTCAATAATGTATAGTTTATTTGCGGCACGTTCCAGAGTGATAGATACTCAGTTTTGCTTAGTATACTGAGTATCGCCCTGGTGAAATACCACTGTTCAGAATCGAAGCGTTGCTTGAAATGGCTTTAGCCGTGTTTTGTGACCGGATCTAAATAGCAAAGTACTTCCCAACCTTTCTTTTCCCAATCTTCTTCTCCTACACACTACTTTCAGCCTAACAACATACTCCAATTGAGGACGCCATAGTTTCACTGGTTCTAGACGGTTGAGTGCAGTAGAATTTTTGCGGTATTGACTGTAAAAAAATATTGAATTGATATATTGTGTGTCTTTGCTTGGCTTTCAGCGCCGTCTCTATCCGTTTTGGCATAGATTTGATCAATGTTTTTAAATTTTCGTGGATTTTTACATCTCATTACCACGCTTTAAAAACAGACTCCATTAAATTTATTTTGGTTGTACAATCCATCTTTCTAAGCCTCGCAAAAAGATCAAAAAATATAGTTAGAATTAATGTCTAGTGAGTTGTCAGGCCAATCCTAAAAGATACACCATTGTCAGCGAATATTTTTTTCATAATCTTGAACGCATGGCTAAGGGCTGAATCTCGTTTATAATTTTAATTTTGTACATTTACTTTTCGGAATTTCGGAATCATTTGTTATTACAAATCCTGTATTATTTTTCACCGTTGTAAAAATCCACAATATGGGGTGCTTGATTAACTGCTAGTTGTGGGTTGCTAGTGGTCTACCATCGAATCTGCAAACAAACTGATGACGCATGCCGTGACCAAAAAAAGTGTCTTATCCGAAAATAACGTTTTTTTACAGTCGTCTTAGGTTCATTCTTTATATTTGTGTGCCCATCCTATCGTCTTCTTTTTCATTGCAGTACTCAGAAGTTATTTTTTAAAAGCTTTCGAGCTTTCTCCCAACTTAAACTTATAAAATACGCCGTCGCACTGTGAAGGCGGGTACACTTATTCCACCTATAGCCAGTTCTTTCTGAAAGTTGTCGCTGGTCTTAGTAGGGTTAATTTTATTATTATTTATCAACGGTACATCCTCTTTCTACTCGTAGATATTTTTTTACTTTTTGACTACATATTTTTAATTTCTCAGAGGTGAAATTGAGCTAGTTTCTTGATGGAGCTTTAATTTTCCGATATGTCATAATCTTTTTCTAACCGTTTTTAATTTCCTCTATGTTTACACAGTGACATAACTTTCCTACGGACTTCTGTTGAGATATCCAATATTTTTAAGCATTCAAAGTACAAGAAAAAAATGATGGAGAACAATTAAAAATCTCAAATGGACACTAGATAAATCAAAAATATTTAAAATACGTAAATTAATTTTCCAACAACATGCAAATGTACACAATTTGAGGTTACAGCAATAGTATCAGAAATGTTTTGCGAAAACACACTCATATCATGTGTCGACTGTATAATAAGATAAAGTTTACTAATCTAAATATGTTAGTCGATATTTTTTACAGTATCAGAACAAAAAAAATCCTACAATCGCTTAAAAATATGTAACAATATTACGTAAAACTTGTGTGTCTCTTGATTGAGTGAGTTTTTGAAATTCTATATTTATTTTGTGTATTATTTGTCTGAGTATTTGTAATTTTTAAATAATTTAGGTGTAATAACTGAGTTTTTATAACTGGATTACTCTCACATAAGTGAGAATATGTGCTCACATGTGTTAAAACTCAGTCAAAATAGATAAATAATTACCAAAATGAAAAATCTGCCTTGTCCAAATTAATTTGCATGCATATATTTCATTGCATTATAAATATTGAAAGATATGTTTTTCAAATTGCCTCGCTGAGAGACCAAGATTTAGAATTGAAATGATGCCAGAAATTACTTTAGCAAAGCTTAGTGACCAGATTTGAATATCTAAGTACTTCCTTAATCTTCTCTTTTCCATGCTTCTTCTCTTTTCCTTCATCCTTTAGCCTCACAACATCCCAAATGGAGATGATATGATTCAACTAGCTGCAAACAGTTGAGACTCTAGTGCAAAAATCACGTACACAAAGAAAACATAGATTCGAGTTTGCTAAACGATTAGATCCAGATGTAAGATTCACAATATTATAATGTTCGTACTTATATCGTAATCAAGATAGGCACGTGTTAAAAAGGGGTTTTAAAAGATTGAAATTGTTGCCGAACTATAAAGGAGCGCTTACCCAAAAGGAAACGATCCTTTCAATTTTCTCAAACTAAATTACTGGACTCGGAATAAAATTTCCTCAGGGCCCCAGGGAGTTCACAACTGTAGAGAAATGTTAGCAAATTTATTCAAGTTGTTTGAAAAGCAATTGAATAGCTAAAACGATTATAATGTTTTTTTTAAATATTAAAACGACTCAATAATAATTTGCATTTTCAAATTATTAATTGTATTATTGACTCACCTTATTTGTTGAAACTCATCCAGTTCAACATTCCGTGCCGTAGACTAAGAAACGGTGAATTGTTGTTTCTCAATCATCACTCTACTAATTGTAGGTATCATTCTCCACTGTCCAGAGTGTCAGACTTGTTAACTCAAGCCATGGTCTTGAAATTTTTGGTACCAGTCTAAATGATTTTTGTCATTCTTTACGAGATTTAGCAAAACCTTTTTCAGGCTTTGACTCAAATGTTCTATATTCATTTCAATGCATATTTTGTCCTATTTTTGTCATTGCTTCATTAAAATATTATGAATGTGCTGTTCTTTTTCTGTTGCTCTTTTTTCCCATTTCGTTTTGTGTATTTTTTTGTAATTGGACAATAGTCCGTTAGTATATATATATAAAAAAAAAATATTTGGAATAGGTAGATGTAGTAAAAATTGTTTAAAATGTTACAGCCATCAAAACCTTTCAGAAATAGTCAAATAAACGTAACTTTCACTACAGTAAAACACATTCACACACTCTCCGAAATAAACACATTGGTGTCTGGAACTATTATGTAAAAAAATTGCATGAACCATTTATAAGTGACTTTCGAAATATCGTGGTAAAAATCGAATGGTGTTTCGATTAAATCACCCAGGCATGGATGAAAACATCAATTTGTATTTACCTGCTAGAAAAACAGCAAAAACTACGCCGAAATTAATTAAATTAAAAAATATTTGCACACGTCAAGATTTGAACCCGCAACCATAGTCGAGGATCTTAACCACTCACCCACGGATATCGTCAAATTACTAGACGAAAAAAATTAAAATTTATTAGATGCGATGTGTTGACGATTTTTTCCTTTAACTGTTAAGAATCAATTATTTAATTAAAAAAACCTTAATTGTGTTAACGAATAGACATAATAATTTATTTAGAATAAACTTGCATCGATTATTTTTATAAATGTTTCAGAAGAAGTTTATTAGATTTTCTGCACAATCTGTGTATGCGTCTCGATCATTGAATCAATATTAATTCTGAACAATGTCTGTTTAATTTTATTTTTTAACCAGTATGATTGATTTAAAATAAAATTCATTAAGTGAAACATTTAAAATACCCACTAATTTTCTTATTTTAAAAAAATCTGGTAACATATTCTCTTAACCTACTTTGCCACTAAGCGTATCTATGAAAATAACGTTTGAAATCTGAATAAATTTATTCCATTTTGAAAAAGTAAGTGAATAGAAAATGTCACATTTGGATGGGAATGACGTTTTTATTATTTCAAAACGCATGATTTTTTATTAAAAAACACAATGTAGTCTGGGAATGAGTCTGTAAATCCACCATCTTGCAATAAAACAATGTTTGATCGACGTGATGGGTTGTTTAGGCCAAATCGCCGTCATGGTTGGGAAAAAAATAGAAGGTAACTCGGGCGAAGCCGAGTGGTAACTTGGTAGTCAGTTATAAGACACGAGAGTTTTCCAGAGTGGTAGATACTGTTAAGTATCGCCCTGGTTAAAGACCACCATTCAGAATTGAAACGTTGCTTGAAATGGCTTTAGCCGTGTTTGGTGACCAGATCTGAATAGCCAGGTACTTCCCAACCTTCCCCTTCCCATTTTCATTTTCCTCCCCACACTACCTTCAGCCTCACAACATACCCCTATTGGGGATGCCATAGTCTCACTGGCTCTAGACGGCTGGGAGCATTTGAGACTCTTGTGTGGTATTCACTTAAAACAAACACAAGTTGTTTGAAGATAATTTTATGTATTTTTTTTTTTTTAAATTTTATTTAAACAATAATTATTATTATTTTTAATTTTTAGTTAAAAGCTCTGCGACGTAATTATTTTTACGCGTGACAGCTGTTTCGCCTTCTGAGGGCATTATCAAACTGATAAGGACAGTTTGATAATGCCCTCAGAAGGCGAAACAGCTGTCACGCGTAAAAATAATTACATCGCAGAGCTTTTAACTAAAAATTGTTTTTTAAAATTAAAAATAATAATTGATTATTGTTTAAATAAAATTAAAAAACCTAAAAATTAAAATGGAAGTTCTACAAAATAAACTTTAAAAACCATAAATAAATTAATTTTATTTGTGTTTGAAATTGATTTTTTCATTTTAAGTTTGATTTTTAAGGAATGTGAGTTTTTGTAAAACCGCCCTTGAGGGGATTTTTCAGTAAATTTTAAATTTATTTCCAATATTTGAGTGTAATAATAACTGATTTAAAATAGTAATATTAAGTATTTTGTTTGTGTACCGCACCCCGATTTTTAGTAACATTACCCAAAGGGCTATTTTCAAAATAGATAGGTAAATAAATCACGTAAACACGTTTCAGATAATTGAATCTCTCAGCCCGGAGCCGAAAGATCTAAGAAATTTATATTTTAAGATATGTTGTGAGGCCGTAGAAATTAAATGGAAGGAGAAGAGGAAGATAAAGGTTAGGTGGTATGTACATGTTTATTCAGAACTGGCTAAACGCATTTAACGTTTCATATCTTATTCGACCGAATGAAAAATTATGTAAAATTTTAACCTTAACTAACGAACTAACTAACAATCACGCCGTTTTCCTGCAAGGAGTAGGTAGAGAAGACAGACCACCATAAAACTCCGTCTTAGCCCACACTCCTTGTTTCATTCACATTCATACATCATCCCATACATACTCTTTTGTTATTCTGACTCTTCACATGACCCGATTCAAGTTTAGAATAATTTGATCGTTCATGTCTTGCTCGGGTGCCCTCGATTTTTTCTTCCATTCACTTTCGCATCATATATTCTTTTTACACTCCTTTCTTTGTTCATTTGCTCTATATGCCCAAATCATCTAAGCTTTCCTTTCTTTTTCCTAATTATTACGCTTACATCAGGCTTGCATTCTTTCCAGATATCCAAGTTTTTTAATACGGTCATACATGGTTTTACCGCACGTACGTCTCAGGGATCTCATTTTCATAGCATTGAGTCTACTTTTATATTTCCTCTGCCATTTCCATGCCTCACTGCAATACATCAGGGTTAGTATAAGCACTCCATTGTGGACTACTAACTTCGCTTCTTTTGACAATTTCTTATTGGCGCCAACAGCGTTCAGTCCTCCCTTAATGGAATTTTAGCCTTTACAAGTTAAAATGTATATACTTGACTTTTTAGTACATAAATTAATAGTACATATTTGAGCTGCATTCATGGAGTGAGTTAATACCGTTTGAGGTATTTCTAATAAATGTTATTGCGGTCAGTTGGCTGTTTTATCCATTGAGTCCGTTTTATGAAACGGTAGGCAATAAAAATGGAGGAAAGTTGAGGAATGGAGGAATCTCGAGAATGGTTCAATGCACTTTTCAAAGTGCTGTAAGAACGATTGCTTACCATTTATTACGGGGTTTTATGAGACCAAAGTGCAGAAATTGAGAAACTGGGTAACTAATAACTAGTGAGTAGGTGCTTTGTCAAAGTCTATTCGAACTTTTACGAAAGAAACACACGGTTTAAAAGAGCATCATCAATTTCTATGCACTAGTCAAAAGGGATTATATTTAAACTAACATTAGTGTTCATTAGTTCTAAACATTTTCATTTAATTTTATTTTATTTATTGTAATCTTCAACGTAAATATAAAACAGAAACAATAAAGGTTACGATTGAGGCTCGAACTCGGAAACTCTACTCTTTCCGGGAGTAACGCTTCTGCTAATTGAGCCACCGACCTTATAAAAAACCGGCATTTTTGATCGATCTCATTCTTGATTTGAATATTATTAATAACATTTATTTCAATTTTTCTTCCGATTTGGCTACCATGGTTTATCTAAGGCACCATCTAGGTATTTAATATGTGGTCGAGTAGAGCTTTGTATACCATACAACCTAACCTAACATAAATATTTGAATAGTTTCTACTGGATTATCATTATAAAATGTTTAATTTTTCCCTTGTTGGTTTTCTAATGCATTTTCTATTTTTCGTCTCGTACCCGTGTGCGTAATTTTTTTTGATATAAAAGAACATCATAAAGTTTCCAGGGCAATAAATATATATTAGTTGATAGAAAGTGCCACCAGGTAATGAATCAATAAAACATAAATATTATTTACGTGTGATATGTATCTATTATGAAGAGTAAATTGATATAATAAAATTTGACGGCCTCCATGGTCGAGTGGTAAGACGCTCGACTACGAATCCAAAGGTCGCGGGTTCAAACCCGGCGTGCGCCAATAACTTTTATGTAATTAATATGTGTCATAACACATTTAATTAATATGAAAATAATAAAAGTATATTTGCGGCACGTTCCAGAGTGGTAGATACTCTAAGTATCGCCCTGGTGAAAGACCACCATTCAGAATCGAAAAGTTGCTTGAAATGGCTTTGGCCGTGTTTGGTGACCAGATCTGAATAGCCAGGTACATCCCAACCTTCCTCTTACCAATCTCCTTCCCCTCACCACTTCCTTCAGCCTCACAACATACCCTATTTAGGGATGCCATAGTCTCACTGGCTCTAGACGGTTGGGAGCAGTTGAGACTCTTGTGCGGTATTCATATAAAAAAAAAAAAATAAAAAAAATAAAAAAAAAAAAATTCATACATACGTACAGCACGCAGTTTAACGCGGAAATTTTTGATGACATATAATATCATTAGAAATTTTTACCTTTTTATAATTCTTTTTCTTTAATTTTCTCTCGGTCTCGGTCGCCACCGTTATTTTTTCTGTTTCAAATTTTCGTTGAAGATTATTAATATTATTTCAATAATAAATATAAAAATAACAACCATAAAACCTTTGAAGTTAATTCTAATTCAATCATTTATTTTGTTCGTTTATATACACATTTATAGTTTACGACGGAAATGAAGTTGAAATTAAAAAAAATGCGTTAATTTTAATAATAATAATATTTGGATAATTTGTATAGCGCCCTTTTTGTGAAAAATTACCTCAAGGGCGCTGTGCAAATATTAATTTATTGAAATAAAACAAGGAATCAAAAAAATGTTTATTCCTGGAAAAAAAATAAAGCGTCGTCTAGTAATACACATCACCTCGAAGGCGCTTAACTTTATTTGACACAGATAGTTTTTTTCGAATTACCATATAAAATGTTTATTTGATTTTTGCTTCACTGACTACTGACTGAGCTTATTTGCAATGCACAAAATAAAATAAGTTTTTTGAATTTATGTTGATTTTACCCGAAAACCCTCCAAAAATCTTTCAAGCGCTGTTGATAAAATCTAATGTCCGTCGAGTTGTTAAGACGCTCGACTAATAATTTAAAAGTTATGGATTCAAATTTCAGCGTGGTCAAATTCATTTCATTCAATAAATATGTGTTGCTTCATATTTAATTTATATAAAATAATATATAGTATATTTTTGTTACGTTCCATAGTGGTAGAAACGTTGCATGAAATGGACTAAGCCGTGTTTGTTGACCTGATCTGAATAGCCAGGTACTTTCCAGCCTTCCTCTTCTCCATTTCTTTCTCCTCTCCACCACCTTCAGCCTCACAAAATACGCCAATTGGGGATAGCGCAGTCCTACTGGCTCTAAGCGGTTGGGAGCAGTTGTGACTTTTGGGCGGTATTCACTATTAAGAATAATTATAATAAAAAAGAAAACTTTTGTAAAAACAATGCGACAAATTCCGTATATTCTTAGAAAAACCCTCAATAACTATGGAGTGTCTAAAAGACGTCATGAAGCTACTGAGCGCATAGACAACAAGAAATATTAAAGAAATTGAGTGATCAAATAAAACGGTGGATGTACAGGAATTGTTTCACGGTATTGAATGTTGGTGGTTGAGTGGTCCAAAGCGTTGGGATGCAACCCAAACATCACGGGTTCAATCGTCTGTCGACTAAATTTTCCTTCATTGCACGAGCAACATTTCCGCTTGTAATGATTGACTACCTCCTATTTATTCCATAAAAAGTTCTATAAATAAAGTATATCTGATGGTTTTTCAATTTGCGGTTTTTTGATCATAATCTCACATCAATAATATACGAGAGAGAGTGCTGTAGAGAGAGTTGTAGTCAGTTTTTACAAAATTTGCCGGACTCAGCTAGACTTGAGCGTGGCTAGGATTGGGCTAGGGTATTTATACATCCATTCATAGCATATGTCGACATAATGTTTTTGTTTATTCGTATAACCACTTTTTCACAGTATTGTTATAAAAAATATATAACATGTAGCGTAATAAACCGTTGAGTTATGTCAATTCATTTCGCGTATCTTAACGTGGGGACGGAGTCAACTGAGACGCTGGACACGAAGAACATTCTAACAATACTTACAAGCGGTGTGATAATTCGGGAAAATTTGTTGTCTCTTTCTTTCTCATGGTGTACGACGTAAAAACGCGGAGAAAGTGATTTATCCCAAATCTATATAGATTAGGTAAAAAGAATTAATTCTCTCTCCTTATATTGGTACTTCAGGTTTATAATATTATCCTTAAACACGTTTTTAAATTTGGGAGTGTCTGCTGTCTCATACCAAACGGAAATTAGTTGTTTATATAAACGACATTGAATAAAAAAGGTTCTTCGACCAAACACGGTTTGGGCAAAGCAGTCGGAAATAGATAACTATATTTAGATCGGATGTTACGTGCTTTCAGAATTTTATAAGAAAATGTGTTTGCACGGATTCAAAAAAAAATCTTGTATAATTTATTTCTATTTTTGAACAAGTCTATCTGTTGTCAACAGCTTATATGAAGTTATACATCTTTAATACAAGTAGTTTGCTACTTACTAACCGACTTCGCACGATTTTATACACTGTAATTTCTAGACAGGACAATTCGTGCAAATTTCATGGCGCCACCTTGCCACTAAACAATTTCCTGGTTCATACAATTAGATTTTTCTTAAGTAATTATTTTTACAATCTGTACTTGAGGTAACGTGACATGAAAATTGATGTTTTTAATAATTGATTTAATATTGAAAAATAAATATACAAAAATTGTATATATTTTTTATGTTCTTGTTCTTTTACAAATTTCATCATCGTTTGATTAAAAAAAAAATGGTACCTTTTATATTTTCGTAGAATATGTTATAGTAAGAATATGTTTTAAATTTTGCGTTAAAAATGAAATAAAGTGCTCCAACGCACTTAAAATGTTTACTGTGGCATTCGGCGAGTCTACTTTGTCTCAAAAAAGTGGTACAAGCACTTTACAGAAGGCCGAGAAGATGTTAATGATGATGAGCGTCCTGGAGTTGTGGAAAAACAAATCATGGATTTTATTCTTTGATCCATTTTTTTAAAGTAAAAAATTGAAGAACACACCAAAATGTGACTAACCTTTCCAGTTGTCAAAAACAAACCACTAATCCAAAATGGTTGATAATGCTAATATATGATAAACATCGTGTACCAACACAAAAAAACGATAATTAAATGTACACAGCCCACGAAAATACCTGTCTTGTATGTATACATATTCGGCAGCCTCCGTGGTCGAGTGGTAAGACGCTCGACTACGAATCTAGAGGTTGCGGGTTCAAAGCCGGCGTACGCAAATAACTATTATTTAATTAATCTGTGTCATAACACATTTAATTCATACAAAAATAATATACAGTACCATACATATATACATACAGGGGGAAAACTAAATATAAAATAAAATAAAACAATGAAAAAAGAAATAAAAATAACTTTTAAATTATAACAGAGGAATGTAGAAAAAGAGTAAATAATGTGAATTGAAAGAGATATTTTTTTTTACTTTTTCATTACAAAGTGTCATTTTCCTTTACATCATTAAAACTAAGGCTTTTTAAAGTTCAATCTAGGCAATTTGAATAATGTATGTAGCTTTTATGCATTAAACGAAGAAACGTTTTCCCATCTGAGATCTAAGGCTCAGAGGTTGGAACAAAAGGACCTTTGAATTCAAAGAAATAATAATAACGAAACCGTTCCGGATTATTTCAGCCGTGAAAAATGAAGTGTCGACAGTGCCATCTAGCGGCGGGGCAGTCAGCAGTTTAGCTGCGGACTCGGCACATAGATGGCGATAGTGAGGGTAGTGCATTACCCAGACGCCGAAGAAAATAGAATCTAGTGACTTCCTTTGTCTTTTCTGTTTTATACATACGCGATTGCAAGATTGCAATCTGATCGGAACCGGTGTGAACCCTGCAACCCCGATTGTACTAAAGTTCTTATTCAATAACAATGATGCCATATTACCACAAGTCACTTATTTTATTTAGTTTTGTAAAATATATTTGTATAAAATATTCGGTTGAAGTGAAGAAGATAATTCATAAGGCCTAGTCCTCCTAACAAGGGTTTCTGTGCTGAAGACGACAAGGTGTGGATTTACTACCGACTGTTTTAAAAGTTTTTTAAATATGCTGTTCAAATCATCTTCTACGATTTATATAAATTGTTTTTTTTTTTAAATAACTTTCATTGTTCATCTTCTTTATTGCTGGTGGAAGTGAGTTATAGAGCTTGTTTGAAGGATATATATACATATAATAATTTCCCTCAGGGCCTATGTCATCTTTGGGGATGCTGTGTGGAAGGTCTTTCTGAGGAAAGGAAGGAGTGAAGCTGGGTCTTCAACAGACCCACGTTGAAGGAGGGAGGAAACACATAGGCGGGCAAATCATTTCATAGCCGAGCTGTTGACATACGAACGAGTCGTAAAAGCGACCCGTTCTCATGTATTGAATGTCAACCGTGTAGAAATGTTGGGCGAGCGTTTGGCAAGTTTCCCGACCCCTTTGTACCGGTTATGGTTATAGTTCCTTTGTCTTTATTTTTTCTGTCTTTTTAGTTTGTTCTTAATATTATGTTAGCTCTTTTGTTGTGAAAGAGTTGTTTTTTTGTTTTTGAAAAGTTTGATTAAAATATTTTTAAGATAGGTATTTTGCATATTTCGGACTACTTTTGCAAAAACACTAAGGATTAGTCTAGTACTATTACTCCATAATAATAGTACCTTGGAGGCTCTTTATAATACCCTTTTGGGTTATAAATAATAATTTCATATGATTTGATGTGGCAGATCCTTGTAAACCTCATGCCACAGCCAAACGGGAGTGGCATAGAGCAAAGTTAACATTATAAATATAATTTTCATAACATATATTTGTTCAGCAATATGTGAGTTTTGTTAGTTTTATTGCCTTATGTACTATTTACGGGAGCGAAGATTTTCATTTATTTTCATATAAATATATTTTGCACTTTCTTCATTTGTACGTGTATACACGACACGGCCTCCGTGGTTGAGTGATAAGACGCTCGACTACGAAATCAAATGTCGCGAGTTCAAACCCGGCGTGCGCCAATAACTTTTATTTAATTAATATGTGTCATAACACATTCAATTAATACAAAAAAGTATATTTGCGGCACGTTCCATAGTGGTAGATGCTCTAAGTATCGATCTGGTGAAAGACCACCATTCAGAATCGAAACGTTGCTTGAAATGGCTTAAGCTGTGTTTGGTGACCAGAACTGAATACCCAGGTACTTTCCGACCTATCTTTTCCCAATCTCCTTTCCCTCCCCACTAACTTCAGCCTCACAACATACGCTATTTGGGGATGCCATAGTCTCACTGGCTCTAGACGGTTGGGAGCAGTTGAGACTCTTGTGCAGTATTCATAAAAAAAACAAAACTATAAATACATATTGTGTGGTAATATATACTCGTAAATATAGAGAGAGAACACAATATGAAAAATAATATAAGAAAAATAAATAATGTAAGAAAACAAAAGAATATCACTAAAATTTTGTAAGAATAACATTTTATTTTAATAAATAAAATATGTAAGTATATTTAAAAACGAATAATTAGTTTCATAGGTAATTGCGGCAAGCCTGAAAGCTTCTCGTTGTTAAAAGTGAAAGATTCCAGGTTTTTGGTTTTACAACCCTTTTCGCGTAGTTTTTTTTTAATGCATGAAATTTAACCATTAATATTTGAAATTAAATACACGTAGCCGGTTTCCTTTTGCTAGAATTTCTTTGTCTGTGTGTGGTTTTCGGGTTCAAAACTTGGCCACCCCGTGTTCATTAAAGTGGAAGAGAGCAATCTAAAAGATCCCCAAAGTTAATGAAAGGAAGTAACAAGTATTCCATGCCTTTAAATTGCTTTGAATTGCAGGGAATACGTTTTGAATTAACGTGATAAGATTAGGACGTTCGTTTGACGGTAGGTTACTCTAAATTGATCATTTTCGATCAATAAGTTAAAATAAAAAGAATAAACATTCAATGAAAATTAAATAATAACTTTGTATAAGACCACAGAATTTTACATTTTTTTTATGACCGACTGGTTTTGCTTAGCCTAAGAATCATCATCTCTTTCTCTCTGTTTCTTGTTATGATGTTTAATTAGTTTATATAATTATATTGTTTTCTCATTGTTCTGTTATTTTATTTTATATTGTGTTCTCTCTTTGTATGTATATAAAACCGCAAACTTTATGTTTTTTGTTTACTTAAAATTTGTACCCTGTTGAGGCTATTTCTTAGGCTTGTGAGATACCGATCTAAATGGGTGCATAAGATTTTACATCAAGATTTAGGTATGAGAAAAATATCCGTTCGCTGGCTGCCGCGTTTGTTGACGATTGACCAAAAGCGCATACGGACGGAGATGTCGCGCGAGTTAACTTTTATTAGTTTTTAATAAAATTAATGCGTTGATGGAAACACAATATTTATTTAAAGTAGAAAAAACAGTACAAGTGAGTATTATTTACAATTTTCAAATGGAGAATCTAACAACAAACTAGACACGTAGTCTCTTTAACTGAAGGTCGTAGATTAACGTCTTGTGGGATGTTGCGGTCCCTTTTATAAGTGATATCGTTGCTGGAGTCGTGTGCAGTCTACCTCCGGGTCCATTGTAGATGATAGTGTATTCGGTGTCGTTGACACGGCTTGATAAAATGCAGGTCGGGGGCAGTCTATGGTAGGTAACACGCGAGTGTTTTAGCCTGTATCAAAAAATTCAGCGGATTTTTTGCGGCCAATGATTACCGTCGATGAAACCTAGGTTTACCACCATACGCCTGAGACCAAATAGTTGTCGATGCATTGTTTGTGGTGGGGAACCAACTCCAAAGAAGGCAAAGGTCGTTCTCTATGCACGAAAAGTGATGGCGCCAGTTTTTTGGGATAGCCGTGGAAAAATTCTTATCGATTACCTTGCAAAGGGTAAAACAATCAACGGAAAGTACTACGCTGCATTGCTGTATAAACTGAAGAAAAATGGATAAATTGAAGGCCACAATTAAGAAAACGGCCACATTTGGCAAATAACAAAATCCTGTTTCACCGAGATAACGCTCGGGTTCACACGTGCATGGTCACAATGTCAAAATTGAACGAATTGAAGTTCGAATTGCTTTCACACTCACTTTATTCGCCAGACTTAGCTCCCAGCGACTTTTTCCTGTTTCTCAATTTGAAAAAAATTCTCGGGAAAAAAAAGTAAAATGCTGGAAAACGCTGAAAACCAGTATTTTTAAGTTTCAGGGAGACACGTCAATCATATTTTTTTTTTTGAAATATGGTTTAAAACGCTGGTAGAATTTTTGTACCCTTGAATATTTATCTGTTTTAAATATTATTGTAAAGCATTTTAAATAAATAATTTTGTTTTGAACTTTGAAATAATGTGTTTTTCTTAAAAGAAATCATTTAATTACCCTTGAATATTTATCTGTTTTAAAAATTATTGTAAAACATTTTCTATAATAAGATAACCCTTTTATATCTCAGAACAGGGAAAACAATGGTAAAATTAAAGTGGAGAAAATCATTAATAATTACATGGCTCCTAGATATAGGCAAATTACTTAGCACATCATTTCATCCTAAACGCTGTCGATAATAATAATAATAATGCTGACGACCTGCATGGCAAAGCGGTACGCTACTTGACTTCAAACATAGAATTTGTTGGCTTAGAACCCTGAAAATTATATTTCACTTATCACATACACCTAATAAAAATAGATAAATTAATTATAGTATATTTTTGTACCTCGTTCCGCCTAGACGGAAATCACCTAAAAGAGACTATTTTAGGATTTCAACGTTGCTTGAATTGGTTTCAAACGTGTATGGTGATTAAATCTAAACAGACAAAAACCTTTTAACCTTTCTTTTCCGCATCTCATTACCTACCTCACATCCGTCGCCCTCAGGGCATTAAAGTTGTGAGATACCATTCTCCCACTGACTCTAAGCAGTTTTAATAGGTAATTATTTAACAAAAATTCTAAACCACAAAGTCTAAAAATAGCCCGTCGTTTTCATCACCTAATTTTCTATCATAAAAAAAATACGGAGTTAGAATATTCGGTGGATATAAAATAAGACATTTTTTTAAACCTTTAATAGCTTGCATCGTTTTTAAAGTTTTATATCCACTGTGGCAACGATATTTTTATAATTAATTAGATGTATGTTTGCACTGTTATAATCTATCCATATAGTGTATGGTTGATACAACCATACACTATACAGATGAGTTATAACATTATATATATATATATATATATATATATATATATATATATATATACAAATATATAATGTTATAACTTTAGAGTGGAAGAAAACCTAGTAAAATGATTATAGGTACCCTATTGAGAAAGACCACCAGCATTCAAAATCGAAATGGCGTTTGAAATGGTTTTAATAGTTTCTGGTGACCAGATATAAATAGCCAGATTCTTCCCAACATTTTCCTTCCCCATCCACTTTCCCTGTACACTACCTTTAGTTTCACAACATACCCTAGTTGGGGATGCCACACTAGCTCCAGGCAGATGGTAGCAGTTGAACTCTCTTGTGCGATATTCACACAAAAATAAAAATACTTCAGCCACAACAATCAACGGAAAATATTAATAAAATAGTCATTTTAAAACACTCGATACATAATTCATGCCTAACCTTAAGAAAACTATACATACCTTACGTAAGTTTAAAGAACAATGCACGCCACTGAATTAAACAAATATATTAATATTTATGAAAATATGTGTTTTAAAAAAATAATCTCATCAATATCAAAAACAAATATGTCTTATGATAAAACAAAAAAAAACGTTTTCGTAAACCTACGCAAAGTATCCAAATAAATAACTCACTACCATTGGCAAAAAAAGTGTTTACGTTAGTAGCTCCATACGTAAAAAGTATTATTGTAAGCGAGTCAATTCATCATCGGTGAACATATCAAATAACCACCCTTACGGCGGTAGTTCCTTCACGAAACCTTTTAAAGGTAGTACCGACGCCCTCGCATCGTGAAACCGTGATTGTCGATTGTTTTCCTGAAAGTTTTCAGATTTCGGCCAAGTTGTTTGCCGTTTATGTTAAGTTTCCCGCTTGTTGACAGTGTTCTCGGCTGGGAAGGACTAATGTAACGATAATTTGCTACCCTTGCCTTGATTTTATAGCTGTGGGGATGCAGTACATGGTTAAAGTTATAGTGTATTATGAGTCATTGTATAAGCACACAATTTAAAATTTTTTAAAATTGAACTAATGTAAAATTTTTTGTAGCTTAATAGTTTGCAGTGTTTATATCCACCTGAGATTGCTTGGTGCTAATTTGATTTGTTGGATGAACGGTTTCCGTAAACCGTTAATTTTCTGCCCATTTTTGCGTTTGATTAATTTTTGGTTATTGCATTCTGTTCTATTTTGTATTTTTAATTATTATAGTGTTTTATGCATAATGTCTAATTTGCGTATTTTTCTTTTTGTTTCAGGTATGTTTTATCTTCGATGTGTTTACTTTACCATGTTGGTTTTCAATCGGCCACAGGTAAGTTTTTCTGTTTTTGAAAAAAACCTTCAACATTTCTTGTACACATTATTTTCAAGTGGTGAATGATAAAATAGGGAAAAAAAAAGTTGTATCCGAAGTATTTTAGCGGTAAAAACAGAAAGTTTTTCCTTAATTTAACTCCAAAAGTGGCATTTGGATGGACTCCTTACATATCACAAAGCAACTCAAAACATTAACGTTAAGCATGAACGGTGTAAGAAAAGTATGAATGATTTAAAGTAGTGAGTCGGAAAATCAAGGAAAATCACATTATCACTTGAGCAATAAGAAGAGTCATGATTTCAATCACGACAGGAAAAACTACTTTTAGAAGAGCAGGTTAGCTTATATTGTTATGGGCGTAGTGGAGGGAATGAGTGTGTATAGTTAGAAGGTAAACTTCGTGGTCGAGGAATTCATGAGAATAGTTTGGCGTCAGCACAGATTCGTTATGTTTTCTAGCCGTTGATAGGATGATTAATATATTCGAAGAAGAAAAAGTAAAAACTTAGTCTGGTGGGTAAGACTCACGGAAATCAGTCGGAAGTATGGATGTCAAAAACTCACAATGAGTAACCGACTAACTCATTTTCAATACAAGTTTTGCTCAAAGAAATGGTCTGTAGACTAAATGAAAAGTCTTAAAGTTTCCCTTTTTGATAAAAAATATGGATGGATTCCGCGCATAAGAATTGTATGCTTTTCTGATGTATATTTCGTCAATCACTCTGATTGTAGTAAAGCAAATTTTCTAAAAATACCGGACTACAAACCATCTTAAACACTTGTGGCTATTGACCAACACAATACATCTTCTATAATTATTATATCATGGCTTACCCCTAAGTTGCGGTAATTGGATTCAGTTTAGGGTTGGAAAAGTTGGAGTTTTGTACAATGTTTGTCTTGGCTGTATAAGCTTATGAACATTGGCGATTTCTATCTAACCTGAGTTATCGAGATGTATGTTTTGTTTGATAAGGTTGATTGCTTTTGCAGTGGACTGTGTAGGTAATTGTATTTATTTTACATGCGAAAAAATCCGAGTTTTGGTAATCCGAATTGGAATTTGAATTTTTGTATTACTTTCAAATATATCGACTGAAAAGGCAGACGGGAATAAGCGTAAATTTTTTTAAAAGGATTTATTTTAAATATCAGACCTACAATTTTTTGGAAGTCTTTGCCACATTTCCAAGACCAACTGTTTCTTTTCAGAATTTTATGTCCAAACATGTGGTGTTCGCCCCTATATTATCAAGTTTAGGTCTTCCACGTTGTTTATAAAAAAATCTTTACTACTGCCTGTTTCCCGTTGTTCCTTCAAGTTCCTTATGATGTAGCATGGTGCTAACCTTTTAATCTGCCAGATACCCAAGCTTAGACTTCCCAAAAAATATTTCATCCTCTACGTAGTAAGTAGGTTTATTCTAAAAAACCTTCATGATGGTCGACAAAGTTGAATTTAGATGGCACATACTGATATCATTAAATTGAAGAACAAAATTGAACGAATTATTTCTTACAAATTAAGAAACTCGCAATTACATTCACGATATAGAAAAACACAAAGTAAAAAAAATAAATTTAATTGGTGTTTTTTAAATTTATTCCAAAAACTAAAAATGCTACAACAGGCATAAGTTGTGTTTCTTATAAATATTTTCAGTTTTTCTTAGAAGAAATAGATCTTTGTCTGTAGAGAGTGTCTTTATATTGTTTCTGTTCTGGGTGAAAATGATAAATGTTCGATTCCGTGAAACATTTAGTTTTTATTATTATTTGTTATTTTGTTAACTTATGGAATATATATTGGTAGGTAAGTAATTGAGTTATTTAGTATGGGATTTTTGTCTCATAAATCGAACAGAAATAATTTGACTTATTTTTTAAACAGCAAATATTTTTATTGGAAGTAATTTATATGAATTTTAATATCACAGGAAAATAGGTACAGTAAGAGCGTAACGTGAATTTACTTATAAACTTCATAAGTGTGTACAAACCCTTTTAAATCAATTTGGTTTTGGTTGAAAATTTGGAGAAGATAAAAAAAACTAATAGTATTTGTTTAATTTAAAATGTGGTTAGATGTCCGGTCGGTAGCTGAGTGGACAAACGCGTCGGATTTCCACCCGGGCGTCGTGCGTTCAATTCCTCTGCTGGCTAAGTCCTCCATCATTACACAAGCAACATCTTCCGCTTCTTATGATAGCAGTAGGAGTTTTTCAAATATTCTCAGGTTATTTGTAACTCGGGAATGTTTGTCTTTCTTTAAAAAAAAAAAAAAAATGTCCTTGAATTTTTTATTGTATAATCTTCATCTTCACATTTATTAAGTCACTGTCATTTTAATTAAAGTTTTCAGTTTTATGGCAAACAGGGTTAACTTTAACCGTTATTACAATGTTACAATAAAGTAAAAAGTAGTTAATTTTACATATCCCTGTTAAAAATAAAATACACGCAAAACCTGAAGCGTGTTTTAAATATTCATAAAGAGGGGTGTTGTACCAACAAAACAAAAATTATCTTCTTTAATTAAAATGAAAGACATATCTTCCTTGATATGTCATTTTGATCTGGTGGTACTGAGTACTGTGACCAATGGTAAAACAAATATAACTACAGTGTTTCGATTTTCAATAGCCTTGTTTAAAAAGCACGTGAGAAAAACTCGATGAAATCGATTACAATTACACAATATTTTATACGAATTAGATTTTTTAAAGCTCAAATTTGAAAAAAAGTTGACGAAAATCAATAAAATATGCATTAGAAAAGCATTCAAAAATATAAGATTAATACGTGTTATACATTGATTTCCTGTCGCTCTTATTTAAGAAAATGTAACGGAATAAATAATTTTTTAATAATTAAAGAATACTTTGTTTTAAAACCACAGAATTTATTATGACGAAGGCCAACCGGTTTCGCTTGGATCAAGCTTCGTCAGGGCACATATAATAACTGTGTATATATATATACCCCGTATTATATGTGCCCTGACGAAGCTTGATCCAAGTGAAACCGGTTGGCCTTCATCATAATAAATTCTGTGATTTTAAAACAAAGTATTCTTTTATTATTAATATAATGTCCGACCACCATGTGATTGCTTCTTACGAAATTTTTTTATTCTTTATTCATCGATGTTGAATTCGTTTGAAAATATAAATTAAAGTTTACTGCTAACATTGTTTCTTATTTAAAAAAAATATTTATTTTATGAACGTTATAAATTTGACGGATACGTAACATATTTTGGTTTCTTGTTTTTTTTCCCTGAAAGCAAATCAATAAGTTTATTCCTCGTCTCGTTTTCGTGTATCTCATATTTAAAGCTACCTTCCTCTTGGTTTGTATACCTAAATCCTCCAAAACCATACAAGTTTTTTTAGGCTGCCTTATCTTCTCGCCAAGTATACAAAGTCTTGAAGGACTCTTTGTTGAGGGTCTACCATGATGTCAAGCTCTTGAAAAAATGGGTGCATTAGCACGTTGATCTATCCACTGAAGTCATTGATATCCAATATTAAAACAAACTATATTTTTGTATAAAAAATCCATACTTTTTTATAAAATAAAACCAATATCTTATACACTTCAATGATCATAAGGAAGCGAACAGTGTAGCGAGGGTTAGCTTTCCATCCCCTATCGACTCGTAATTTTCAATAGCCCCATTAAAGTACAGGTTTACGATTGGGATCCCGTTTAATGTTCAGCTTCCGGTCCGGAAAGGGGTGGCAAAAAAGCCTCCCCGGGGTCTCCCCCGGCTAGTCGGAGGTTCTATCAAACACTGTATTAATTGGCGATTGGAAACCCAGCCATTGAAAATGAAGTCGTTTATTTATGGTAATAGTTGGAATTGGATATAGAAATGAAAGCGTTTTTCCATTATATTGTATTTAAAAGGCTTGCCGTATAAATATTGCTATTTACACAAACTTTAAAATTAGTCAAACGAAACGTAGCAATCAAATGTTGATTGTTGTTTGTTTATTTCACACAATTCTATTCTAATGTACATAGTTAATTTCAATAAATATTTTCATTAAGCTCTGCTACGTATGGTTATTTTTACTCGTGACAGCTTTCCAAAGACAATGTCAAAACATTCATTTTAAGTTAAAGGTAGATTGCAGAATATTTCCACATCTCCTTTGCAATGTATAAAAAAACTGGAATTCCTAAAAAAATAGCAGTGTTTTTATAAAAATACACAAAATGTGGATATAAAAATGATAGAAAAAGCAACTTTGGCTGGTATTTAAATATAATAAAATCATGTTTTGACTACTTTGTAAACATGATGAATTAAAATTTTTCATCAATTTTTCAATGCCGTTTTTTTAATTTTTCCGAAACTGTTTTTTTTATTTACTATTGGTTTTGGAACTACATATACACTACATATTGACGGCCTCCATAGTCGAGTGGTAAGATGCTCTATTTGATTAATATGTGTCATGACACATTTAATTCAAATAAAAATAATAAAAAAGTATATTTGCGGCACGTTCCAGAGTGGTAGATACTCGTATCGCCCTGGTGATAGACCACCATTCAGAATCAAAGCGTTGCTTGAAATGGGTTCAACCGTGTTTAGTGACCAGATCGGAATAGCCAGTTACTTCTCAACCTTCCTCTATTCAATCTCCTTCCCCTCCCCACTACCTTCAGCCTTAAAATACACCCAATTTGGGGATACCATAGTCTCACTGGCTCTAGACGGTTGGGAGCAGTTGAGACTCTTGTGCGGTATTCATAAAATAAATTTGAAAAAACAAATATTGACTCATCTGTTGTATCGAATCTGCACGCTTTTGTATTCAAACAGCAACGTAAAACGAATGCCGGAGAAGTTACAACAAAATATTTCGACATCGGCTTTTCTTTTTACGAGCATTTTTAAATACAGCACGTGCCCCAAAATACGTGGAAGTGGCGTGTTTTTATAATGTACACGGATAATTAAACTCGAACATTAAATATATATTCTGGGAACATTCCGAGAGCACAAATATGAAATAAACTGTTGTGTAATGTTTTGATGAATTTCCATGTCAGCAATATACCTATATCTTGTTATATTACACATTCGAATCACAAACTCGTTGCGATACTTGTATACACATATACACGTTATTTATATTTATATGTTTGATTGGATAAAATATAAAATATTTGAAGGAACAGAATTTTTGCTTTTGTTGTAAATTAAACAATTGGTTAGTTATACATATCTTTTATTTGTGCCGATGTTATCTGTGAAACTACGTGGGTCGCGAAACATAGTCACCATTCGTATAAATAAAAGTGGTGGAAAACTTAGTAACTGTTTTGTTGAATTAAATATTTTATTATGATTGAATAAAAACGAGATATTTACGACTAAATTTCCTTATCTGTTCCAATTTTAAAGCGTATAAATTTATAAAGTAATATTTTGAAGCCACATTTTGGTAAACACTTTTTGGCTATATTTGATTTGTAAAATAATAACAATCAGTTCGTACAATGAATATTTTGGATGGAAACATTCATTGTTTTTAGTCAAGAAACAAAAAACTTTCTTGGAACTTGGACGGAAAGTGTTGATTCAATTATTTTATATTATTTTATTGATTCTACTATTGATTCGACTTATTTTAAAGATTTATAAATATATAAATTATTGCTGACTATTCGTTGCATGTAAGATTATATAATGGTCGTAGGACGATGTTTTAGTGTTTGAGAAATAATAGTTCGAGCTAACCTTATTTCAGAAGATGGTATATTATAAAAAAAAATACTTAAGCTAATATTAAATTTATGATTTAAATACACGAGCAAGAAGTGTGAAAAGAGATCTTGAGGACAGCGCCAAGACTGGCCTCCGGTGAATTTTAGTGGCCGTCAATGTGTTATAAGCTGTCACGAGTCTCTGTCTGTTGCCACGAATGCCTAAAATACTCTCATTATCGCCCATGAGAACGGGTCGCTTTTACGACTCGTTCCGTGTTCAACAGCTCTGTTGTGGAACGATTTGCCGGCCTCCGTGTTTCCTCCCTCCCATCACATGGGCCTCTTCAAAACCAAGGCTTACGCTTTCCTTTCCTCAAAAAAACTCTCCACACAGCACCCCCAAATATGACGCAATATCCCTCAGAGCAGAGTTAATGTGAAACAAAAGACCGCCATTCAGAGTCGACAAATTACTCACCAAATTCGAGTAGTCACGCAATTCTCAAACTTTCTCCTGCCCCGCTGCCACTTCCTTCAATCTCTTAACATTTAAAAAATGGAGATGCCGTTAATACACTGACTCTGGGCATTTGAGACTTAAGGGATCGTCACTTCAAAAAACAATTTCGCGTTAAGAATATAGGAAACGCCCACAGTGAAAGTTGAGTTTTTCATATAAATGATTGGGATTCGTTGTAGATAATTATGGCTTTGTTCACTTTAGTAAAGCCTTTATCAAGCTGAAATTTAGCATAAAAGCACACTACAAGCTTTCCCCATTGGATATTTTTTTACTGAACTTAGGATAACCCAGTTTTGATTGGTAAAAGCGATCTTCAAAGTTGTCTTACCATAAAAAAATCGTTTCCATAAAATTTTATTTGGTTTGAAATGTCGGTCAGTAAGCAGTAAGTAGAAACCTACTTTATGTAGGTCTTACGTTGATATGCAGGGTGGAATTAATGCTATGTAATGTTGATCGTTACATTTTACAGTTAAGAGCCCGTGGATATTTCATATTTACGTTACACCATATATCCTTCAGGTTTCACGTTTCAGGTTCTGGGAGAGCTGAATGTAAATATCGTACGTTTACATAATTTAACACATTTTTTATGAGATGAAGGTAAATCCTATACTTACGTATTTTATAACATGTTTTAAATAAAACTAAAGTTTTTACGCTTAAAATTATTGGTTGAGAATATTTTTTGCAACTAATACGATATGAGATTTAATACAATATTCGATATTGTACGACAAAGGAAAAGGTTCACCAAATGAAAAAAAAAAAGAATTTGTAAGAATGATCTTGTATTTTAATAAAATCACACGGTGATTAACTTATCAATGAGTAGATCTGAAAGGATTGTGAAGGATGTATATCATACTCTCAGTATTACCCTGGTGAGAAACACATATTTAGAATGGATACAATGCTTTAAATGGTTTTAAAAATTTTTGCTGACAAGATTTAAATAGCCAAATAGCATTTTATACTTTTTTCTTAAGCTTACTCTTCGAGCAACCATTGAAAAATATGAAACGTAGATCGAATAGACGAAGAATTGGGAAAGCGAGGGTGATTTTTTGAGAAAATGTATGAATGTGAATGAAGCAAATTGTGTTAACTAAGACAGAGGTGTTCTATCTTCTCTATTAACCCATTAAATGTAAATAATGTAACTGTTGGTTAGTTTGACTTTAAATAATACAAAACAAAGTTTTCAGACCCTTTTCGCTTTTTCATCCTTTTTAGATAGGTCAAATAAATATTTTTTTACTACGTATGGCAGTTTTCGATATAATGCTCTAAAAAAGACACAGCTGTGTCTGAAACAGGCCAACTTCAAGCTCAATTAAAACCAGATACACAAAGACATATTTTTAATTTTTAATAATCATTATTTTACCCATCCCAACAATTCGCATTCCCACACGCACAACCTTTTTTATTAATCATAAATCCACTTAATTGCGCTTCAAAACGGAAAGTTCATAATGCCAGCATTTAAAAATCACACGAGGGTAGGTTTATTCGCGCCGCGGAGGGTTTTTTGGAGGCACTAGTCACAATGCCTCTCCTTTCACTTAATTAGAGGTACCAAAACATAACGACTGACGGACAATACGCTTTCGGCGCGAGCTGCGCCATTTGCAAAGGAAAAAGGAATGCCTGTTTGAAATTTGAATATTCAGAGTGGAAATGTGCGATTTTCTAATGCGTTCTAGCTTTGTTATATGGAGGAAAAAAATCTCATTAAAAATACTGTAGATTATCAAAAGACTCGTGAAAAGTTAATGAAATCATATTTTACAATTTATTTATTCTTCGTCTGAGTTTGGATTGGAAGATATTTAAAAGTGTCATGACTTACGCTAAAAATGACAAGAGAAGCTCAATATGAATGTGTTGACCAAGATATTTCAAACATAAGTAAATGGTTGATGGGCTTTATTACTTAATACATCAGATTTCTGGTTTATTAATAAAATTATAAAACAGTTCCATCACGAATAAGTAGCTTTTATTCACTTTCCCAAAAATTGTTTACGAAAGTGCTTTCCAAAGTGATAAAAATACCAAAAAACAAATTGCATTGACATTTTAAAACTAGTGTTGTAAAATAAATGATAATTGATTTTTACAAATGTTGCGCAATGTCAATGATGAGATTTATAAAAAAAAACTGTCAAGAATTAATAGGTAACGAAGACCTAAATATGCGTGATAGTAAAATTATACCTACAGTAGATAAGTTTTAGATTTCAAAATATTATGGGTTAACTTGACGGCCTATTATACAAAAAGTCACTTTTGTATAATAGGCCGTTACATGTTTAAATAATGTTAATGGATAGAATAAGCGTTCCACATAAACGATTACCAAGAAAGCAGAAACAAATGGTACCCTCCGATTAATTGTGTTTCGCCCCTTCGGCTGAAAAAAACCATTGACGGGGAGGAGCAACGGGAAAAGACAGCGTTTATTTCAGTACCTATCCATTTCTACGTTATACAACCTTCATCCCTCTTTATTAAAATACAAGCGTGAAAAAACCACGTGAAAACCTAATTTTGCTGACGGTTAAAAATTGAATCAAAACTCAAATGTATCTTTCTGGAACTAGTAGTGCTATAACATCTCATTGAAGGTGATTTTGTTAGTCCTGTGAAGGTAAGGGGATTAATAAGAAAAGGGTTAAAAAGCAGCTGGAAAGTCAGATCTAATTAAAGCTAGAACCCTTAAAAACAACATTCTATTCTGACTGTGAGTAGGTACATCTTAACGAAGAAATTGCAGGATTAGAATATAGACGTCGGGTATAAAAACGATATTTGAGTGAAGGGTGTTCTAAAGGACTAGGGTCAATGATCCCTTTGGCCCCCGTACGCGACTTTTTGGCGACCGATTTGCACGCGTTTCACTTTTCCGCATTAGATCGTGTCATTTTTACAAATCTTTTTTTTAGCTGGGGAATAATTTAAATTTTTTTTGGTATCTTCCCTCTTACAACAAGGTTGGAGGCTCTATTTTAGATCCAGATTCACTCCCAACTTATATTATAAAAAAAACCTTGCACACAGCTTCCTCAAATACGACATAGACCCCGAGAGACACCTTAGGGCTTACTGCGTGGAGTTAATATAAAAAATAATAATTTCATTTCATTTTCCAAGGAGCCTGAACAAGGTACAATTATCACCATCGAATATTTAATTTATCAGACAAGGATTTTCGTTTTTTATGAAACTAAGAATTAAAAGACAAGCAGAGAGAGGATATCCGGAATGGAAAAGGAATCTGATAAAATGTGTACTTAAGATAATTCCACTAATGGTTTTTCTTGTTCTGGTATGTATAAAGGCTTCGTCTTGCCGCTTTCCAAGAAATTGATTTAATTTCTTACGCTTATACGATAACGTTCAATAAATTTAAATTAAGAAATTCATGACCATTAATATCTTTTTCTGATCAGAAATTTTGAAATAGTTGATTTTAATCTACATATATGAATAAAATAAAAACTGTTAAATTCCTCATTTTTAGCACATCCTTAAGTGAAACCAACAGATTTTTGTTGTGCACATGCATAAAATAACTAAATTCAGTGTAGACAATTTTTATTTTTTTTGTTATCTGAAGCAGAAAATACTCTAAAACAATGAATTCTGTTTATTATGACCTAGAAATTAAACACAAAAATGCAATTTTCAAGGAGCCAGAACCTTGAATTCGAGCGTATTTACTGCTTCAAAATAACTGTAAAAAACTCCGTAGATTGTAATGATAATGTTTATTCGAGACAGAAATAACATCGTTGACCTAACTTATTCTGCCATAAATTGCCATATTTTACAACGCCAGAGTTTACCATTACTTACTATGCGTAATGTAATATACGGTAGCTGCATTCATGTTAATAAAGCTTGTACGGTGTTGTAAAGAATTTCTCCTCGCAGCCTTTTTCTATCACAAAACTTAGTAAAAATAATTTTACAGGAGATTAAATAAAAAAAAAACCTAATTTCCGTACAAAATCTCACTACTGATTTGCAATTGGAATAAAATAATAATCTATCAATACAGACTTATAAAGCCGAATGGAGAAATTAACCATTATGTTCCTTATTAACGATTTCCACTATTTATTCTTTCTTATTTCCACATCAACTAGTTTCGGATACAACTTAACTTTTTTCAGGACAGTATAGTAACTGTTAACGATTTAATAATATTGAATTATATTGGGAAAAAGGGGTAATTGTCTATGCGCTAAATACGAGAAAGATATTATGTTTGTAAGCTCAATACTTAAATTTTATTTTTCAAAAGATATGTTGACTTTGTTGAATTGTTTTCACAAAATTGATTTTTTTGAATTGTGTCTACAGTGATAATATTTAAATACTAATTATAAATCATTATTCTTAAGAAAAAATAAAAAATAACTTTGTAAAAGACCACGGATTTATTTTTTTATTTTTTAATCCGACCACTTAGCCCAAGCATCATCAGGGTACCAAATTAAACTAAACAAAAAATACAAAGCGTACGGTTATATGAACAGACATGCGGAGAATAAAATATTAAAATAAAATAATAGAACAATAAGAAAACAAAAAATAATATTTGAATTGTAACGAAGAAACACAGAGAAAGAGACTGACAAGATGAAGGACCAGAGAGAAAGGGACAAAACGTTAAAAAAGTTTATTTATCTAACTGAAAATCAGTGGACGCAACAACACGATAGTGATACGATGGCCGAATAAATGAAAATATTTAAATGTTGAAGGCAAAATAATATCACGAAAAAGGTGATGTCAATAAAAAATAATTATTTCCTTTATAACACTTTTCAAGTAACCTTGTTTTGTGAAAACTGTTGTAAAAATCATCATAAGCTTTAAAGGAAAGATAATCAAAGAAATTAAAAAATGACTCTATGTTAGACCACGGATTTTGTTTTAATTTTGATGACCGACCGATTTCACTTAGCCTAAACATCATCAGAGTACAAAATTAAACCAAACAAAAAATACAAAGTGTGAGGTTATATAGTTTACAGAGGGAGATTTCTTTTTAAAATAACAAAACACTGAGAAAACAATAGAATAACATTCAAATTATAACAAAGAAACAGAGAGAACTAAAAAAACGTTAAGAAATGTTTATCTATCTAACTGAATATCGGTGCATGCAACAACTTGATAGTGATACCATGGCCGAATAAACGAAAATACTAAAATGCTGTAGGCAAAAATAGTATGACGAGAAGGTGATGTCAATATAAAATAATTATTTCTTTTAGAACAGTTTTCAAGTAACCTTGTTATGTGAAAACCGTTGTAAAAATCACCATAAGCTTAATAGGAAAGATAATCTATGGCTGAGTTTTAAAGGAGGCGATATGGCTGTGATTAAAACAAGAACGTAGCCAGGTACTAAAGCACGCAATTTATACACCCAAAGTTCGCATCCCTAACTTTGAATAACAGAACGAGGCTCTTTTTACGGCAGCTCCCTTAGGTGGTAGATTGCAAGTGTGGGTACCGCCAGCTTTATTTCTAATTTGGGACTTTTCTCGACCCTTGCCAAATGCCTTTTTTGAATTTCTTATTCAGGTCCCACGTCCTCCCGACCGCCCTGGAATGCGCCCTGGAGGAGAAAATAAGGGACTTTGGGCAATTCATTACCTTTAATAAGTAAATAGTTTGACCGCCGAAAATTAAAGAAGCCGGCAAATGGGGCGTGCGATCAGGGCTATGTTAAATTAAATGGTAGAGAAACCAAAAGTGGACGATACTCTTAGTATCGCCCTGATGAAAGACCACCATTCAGAATTGAAACGCTGCTTGAAATGACTTTAGCCGTATTTGGTGACCAGATCTGAATAGCCAGATACTTTTCAATCTTCCCATTACCCATCGCCATCCTCTCCTCACTATCTTCAACTTAACAACATATCCAATTTGGGGATGCCATAGTCTCACTGGCTCTATACGGTTGGGAGCAGTTTCAACCTTTAAGTCTTAAAGATTTTTTAGGAATTTTCGAGCTTAACGCTTCATTACGATTTTGATGATCATTGTAACATTATTAATAATGTTCAACAAAACGAATTTGAAAAAAAAATGAAAAATGATTTGGGTGCGATCAAGAATTGAACTTGGAATCTTCCGCATGGCGGGCGGACGTTCTGCCATTGTACCATCAAACCTAGCCCTACCACCATCATTTTTTCAACAGCCTATTCTCTAAAAATCGTTGATGTTTTTCAATTTATTTTCCGTTTTTATCTTTATTTTTTGTAAGCACAGGTTCTATCCACACTGAAGATAGTGTTTTGGTTAAATTACACATTTATATTGAATGGAAAAATCCACATAAAAAAAACAGTAAACACATGACGGTGTACGTGACTAATTTCTACTAAAAAAATGTAAGATTTTTTGTGTTAATTAATATTAAAAAAACGTTTTTCATGATTTCGACTTGATTTGTATATATTTTACTTATTAGTTTAAAAAAGGCCTAGCTTTATGACAAACACATATTCGAAGGTTATTTTGAAAAACGTAATACGAAGAATGTAAACTACGAAGAGTAAACGCCTTTTTAAAATGAGAGAATTTTCACATCAAACGTAATTATGATTATTAGATATGTGCGGATCAAGAAATATATTGAATTTCTGAAACTTACTTAAGACACTTTATTGTAAGACGTTTATTCAATACATAGCCACTCACTGTGACAACTTGACCAACCTGCAGTAATACCACCACTGCAAGCCGGATAAAGCAGGTGTCAATTTTTTAATAGGTTGGTTACATCACCTACGAGAACAAAATATGCGGCAACCCTTGCTGTTACCAAAGGGGGTAGTTTTATTGGAGGAAGGTTTCGTTAAAGAGAAGTGACTGCTTAGTGGGTGAATATTTTCAGATTTTTTTTGCAGGGATTTTCTGAAAAACTTTTTGTCATAAATGTCTGCAATGAAGATTTAGGTGTTCTTTTGTCAGAATATAAATGCCTTCCGTTGGTTCGAATACCTTTTTATGATAAGATTTTCCGTGTTCACAAAAAATGAACCTTTACCGACCAAATTATATGATAAATAGAAAAAAAAAATTATTTAGTCTAGGGTAATTAACAGATCTATCTTAGAGTAGGAACATTCTTGTAATGTATACGTATAGTATACAGCCAAGGGCACTATATCATCTTCTGGTTGTGTGAGTGTGTGAGGCGGGTTAAACGGCCTCCACGTTCGAGTGGTAAGACGCTCGACAACGAACCCAAAGGTCGCTAGTTCAAACCCGGCGTGCGCAAATAACTTTTATTTAATTAATATGTGTTATAACACATTTCATTCATATAAATAATATAATGTATATTAGCGGCACGTTTCAGAGTAGTAGATACTAAGTATCGCCCTGGTGAATGATCACCATTCAGAATCGAAACGTTATTCCATTGAAATGGGTTTAACCGATTGGGACTAGATCTAATAAGCCAGGTACTTCACAACCTTCCTCTTCACCATCTCCTTCTCCTCCCCACTACCATAAGTCTCACAAAATTGGGGATGCCATAGTCCCACTGGCTCTAGACGGTTGGGAGCAGTTGGGACTCTTGTGCGGTATTCACTATAAAAAATAAGGGGCTACATGAAGGGATTTGTTTATACGAGTCATAAAAAGAAATAGGTTATATGAAAGGGTAAATATAAATGCCAGTAGCTCGTTCCTGTACCTTAATTCTGATTTATATGGCACCATTATTGTGAAATATTAACTCAAGGGCGCTTAACAAAGGTGGAAATTAACAAAAAATTAAAGCTCATATTACATTAAAAATATTAAACCAGTCTACTTAAATGTAAACATTAAAATAATTACCATTTTACGCATGTTTTATAATAGAAAGTCATAACAGTTTGCGAATATATAACCTCTCTAGTAAATGAACACGATTTTGCGATACTAAATTTCTAAATAACATTTCACCCGACATGACAAGTTATAATGACATGTCATTTGGCGAGTAGGGGCAAATAGCCTGGATTCCTGGAATTATGTAATTTGGGGTAGGGAGCTTTTATAGAGCGGTCGTTATTTAAACGCCGGTATATGGTATAAGGGTGTAGTCTAATATCATTTTTTACGGTATTTAAAAAAAAAAAAAAATGTGCGTTGGCTAGAACAAAATGTAAATAAAACCCATTATCAACCCATTGTCACCAATACCATTGAGTGCAACTTTTGCTCAGGCGCAAACTACGAAATCTAGGTATTTATTCTAAAATCTTTTAAATTGCGGGAGAGTTGTAGTAGGTCAAGAATAATTACGTAAGCTATTGTTAAATGAACAAAAAAGGTAACAATTTTGAAAATTGCTAAATAGCATATTAAACAAAGTTTTCCTAATTAATCATTAAACTATCTTCTCGCAGAAGTAGGCGGAAAGGATGGACCGCCACTATAATAATCTGTCATTGCACACACTCCTTGCTTTATTCGCATTCAAACCTTGTCTAATTGTACTGTCAGTTGTACTGACTCTAGGCATGACTAACGTGACAAAATATTTGTAGCTTCAAAACCAGACAGTAACAGGGATTGTTTGGGGAACTAAACTAATAAACGTTTTTATATAAAATAATTGTCATTAATACATCATCCCTGGAAAATAAAAAAGGCTTAAGCGACACTTTGGTCGAAATTGAGTTAAATATGCAGTTTTGATTTGCTTATTTTTCTGCATCGAATGTTCTGACTCTCGTTTGAGAAAAAAGGCTTGACTCAAGCGACACAAGTCTTGGATTTTTTTTAGCTTGTTGTAACTTCAGGTAACTCAGTGAGAGTATTGAGTACCTTACTTATTTCTTTTCAAAATTCAACCAGGTACAGAAGACTTGTGAATTTTATTGTAAAACACTTTAAAGTGCGCTGGTGTAAACTTCCCAAAATGGTGCTTTAGGTTTTTTACCTTTCGGGTGACGATATGATCATGTGAGGCATGACAAAACTAAAGTATTTGGTCACTAGATCGTGCCATGTCTTTTATAAGCTTTCCTGACTTCTTTTCTATTATATTTCAAATATTCTCTAGAAAATTCACCTGCTGTAGAATAATAATTTCTCCTGTGCTTTAAATAGCCGAAAGAATAAAATTACTGTTTATTTGGCTCTAGAGAGAAGATACTCGTATAAAATAGTTGGCATGAAGCTACTTTAAACTTAAAAAGCTTCGAGCCAACAAAAGAAGGAGGTTCTATTCAAAGCTTATCTGGCATCATATATATGAGAAAAGTAGGTACGTAACTATTTCAGATAGAGCAATTATTGCAGTACATTTGAAAAAACTGTACTCTATGTGAATAATAACATATACGAGTATATATTTCAGATTGTCCATTAAATATGAAATAAATCTTTATTTAGAGCACTTTATTTTGCATGTGTGAATAAAGCAGTTCCATTGTAGATTTAAACGTGAGATTAAATTGAATTAAATTACAAAATTAAACGAAATTTTCTTACTAATAACACAATCTAGCCCCACCTACAAACAAATATTTAAGCAGCTTTCTACAAAGGTTTTTTCATATAAAATAAAACGATAAAATCACTACCGGCAGAGCGGTAATGATGTACATAAAGCTAATATCTGAAATGGGCTGTCACTTCTTTTGAAACCAGTTATCGATAGTCATAGAATAAATTCGATAGCGGAGACATGGGATTTCATTTACGATGTATATTTTTTATTTTACCAAAGTATCGCACGATTAAAAAATATGCCTAAAAAATATTTCTCAAACGAGTTCCAAAATCAAATGAGCGCAAAGTCACCGTGAAAAACATATGTACCATCTCTAAGTGTGCATTTTGACTATCAGGAAGAAAGCACGATCATGCTGAATGGTTATGGACTTTGGATTGCAACGATTTTAATGTACGACACACCATAGAAGAACAAACAGGCTCTATGTCTAAATAACTATTACGCAATTCGTAAAAAAATCAACCGCCAACTTTTTTCCATACATTCTCGATAGTCATTGAATGCACAGTAATGTTGCCAGCAAAATATAAAACATAATTTTCCCATGGTGGGGGCATTTTTTTAAATGATTTAGGATATTTTCATATAATTGAGGGAATATTTAAAGTAAATTTAAATAAGATCTTTATTTTCACGGCACCCCTTCAGAGATGGCGCCTTTGTTTTTTGCACAGTTTGAACGTTTGGTAGATCCAGGCGCTGTCGAGAGTATACGAGTAAATAACATAAAGGTGTTTTTTTATAAATCTTTTGTTGAATATTTATTTCCTTTAAGTTTTAAGTCAATAAGTTCCGAGTAACCGTGCATTATTTTAATTAGTGCCCTTTCAATGAAAACATACCTGTTTTTGTAGGGTTATCTTATATTATCCAGTTTCCCAACATAAACAATGCGGTTTAAAATCAATCTACAAAAAGGTTCTGTTTTTTGTAATGGCCTACTGAGAGTCGAATTCCTCAGATTCATTTATTCATCAAATTTATTCGCGGCTCCTGATTTAATTTGTAAGTGCTATTTTTCTTTTTGAATTCACTCAAATCTATCCCCGAAACCGACTAGAAGGTAACTCGCGAGAACCGCGAAGCTTTTTGCTAAAAGCGCTGTGGTATTTATCTTGGTTCTTTGTTTTTTGCATTCATACTCCTTGCCCCCAAAAACGGGTTGTAATAATATTATTTATTTGCCTTGATGTAATATGTGAATGTACACATGGTTTGTTAGCAGGCACACATGGAACGAATTTCAAACATGTGAGCCTTTCTAAAGGTATGATAATTATTGTTGTGGTTTAAGAACATTTAGTTTGGTTTATTCATTTTAAACAACATTACTCTTATTTAATAATTTAAAAACGTAACTCTTTTATTGTAATATTTTCCTCTCTGCAATTTACCGTGCCGTAGAATAAATTTTACATTATGTATTTATAAAAAAAATCTACATTTTGAATATGTTAGGATTATTATTTATAAAACACTTTAAAATTATTTTTAAGTTACGTATTTGGTTTTATCGCATATTAGATTTACATTTTAATTAGTCTGTCTCTGGTTGCAATACGAGGGGAATTCAAACAGTTTGCAGAACTGGTATATAGATTATAGATGATGTTATGGAAAGTTAAAAGTAATTTTCTTTTAACTCTCCATAACATCATCTACAATTTTTTGTTATTTCTTAGTTTTACTATGGCAGAAGATTGAAAGGGGCGTGATTTAATTTTGAAGGGCAGTTTAATTATGGCGGATCGTTTTGGTTTGTTGTAACTGATGACTTGAATTCGATGTTGTAAAAAAAAAACAAAGATAAATTGAAACGGTGGGCAAAGGGAGGAAAAAAATATGGATTTTGTTTTTTGTAGGATTTTCGTCTATTTTTTTTAAGAATACAAAGCAAAATAAAGTACTGATTGAAAATAAACCAAGAACATGTCATTTTTTTGTTTGTTTTATCAAGACAAAGCTCCGGCTCATTTACAAAATTTTGGTTTCTACTTTGTTTCGCATTTCTCAAAATCATAAGACCAGCCTTCTACCTTTCTATCTGTTCTCGCAAATGAAAATATTCCGTGTCTGGAAGAGGTTTACGAGTAGACTAATGAGGGGTTTATAGGTAAAATAGACGTCCATCTTTAAGACTTTGACAAATCGCTTTTAAAACCGACACAATGACAATCGAACGACGCTGGATGAAATTGATTGACCTTGAAAAAGGTTTTTTTGTGATATATAAAAAATACTACCTTAACTAACTGACTAACCACTGTCTTTCTATTCAGTTCTACAAAAAATTTTGAACTCCCAACGTATTTTATCAATTTTATATCTTCTTTTGTCCCAGTTCCTTTTTTAAAAGTTGATTGTGTCATGATCTTTGTAAGGTTTTTTTAGAAGAGCAGTTATTTATTGTAAAATGTTATGCCGTAGTAAGTGGAGTGTAGTGCTCGTATTTTCATGTTGAATATGCCTTTGATTGGCGGATTTAGTGATTGTATTGTTTGTGTAAATTGGTATTTCCAACATTTTGTTTCTGCGAGTGTAAATAAGTATGGTTTTGGAGTGTAGTTGTTTAAGTTGATATGATATTTAGATTATTGAAATTTGATCCCCACGTTTTCAACAGTTTAGGTTTTATAATGTAGTATGTACAATGTATAAATAAAATGAGTAAATATTTATTTAATATATTCGTAAAAAGCATTTACTTTGTGGCTTGCCATATTTATAAATAGAACACATACACTTTGTTTATAAGCAATTTATTATTTAATATTATGTCTACCGGTTTCGGAAGTACCCTTCCATCATCAGGACAATATTAAAAATTAACCATTAGATAATAATTTCATCTCTTCTGGCAGAAACACATGTGGAGATAAATTCTGCACACGATCAAAAAATATGTGTTTTGGAGTAACTAGAAAATAAATATTGGTATTCATTTTACAAAGATTTTTGTAAAATGAATACAAATACACATTCTCCAGATCTACAATCCTAATGAGCGAAAAATGTTGCTCGTGGAATGATGGAGCATTGAGAGGAATTGAATCCACGACGCCCGGGTGGGAATCCGACGCGTTTGTCCACTCAGCTACCGGTCAATTATGGAAGTGCGAACATGAATAACACTGACAATAGTATAATTAAATAAAACTCTCGAATTTGTACGGTTGCTTTTTAGCTTGGAATGAGATTTAATCTATTTTGTGAAAAACATACCACTTTATTTAATAATCTGCCAGCTAGGTTAAAAAAATTGTTAAATTTTACACAACGTCCATAAAATCACCAATATTATATTCACAGTCGATTTCAGTTCATCAAATGCGAGAAAAAGCTTTTCGTGAATATTTTAAGAAATTCCCGACTTTGAAAGTCTGGAATAGGGCCCGAGGGGAATTTTCAGTTTTATTCCCAACCTGCGTCGCTCACTTAATTCTCTCCGTATTGGATTTGAATTTTCCCTCTCTTTTCCCCAATTCGGGGAAATGTTGTTCCCAAAGTGCCCTCGGGCTGCGAGTTGTCACTTGGACAACTGACTTGACGACAGACAGTTGATCAAAAAGTTGTTTTTTTTTTTCATTGTAAAAAACCTCCCTTGTCTCAACTGCGTACAACCAGAAGACCAATATATATATATCCACTTTGTGAGAAGGGGTAAGGATGGTCTGTGTTTGAATTAGTGACTTTCAAAAAGACATACACACATTTAAAAAAAAATCATAGTGAACCACGCACAAGAACTGCTCCCAACCGTCTGGAGCCAGTGAGAATATGGCATACCCAACTGGGGTATGTTCTGAGGATGAAGCTAGTAGGGAGGAGTAGGAGATGGGGCAGAGAAAGGGGGGGAAGTATCTGGTTATTCAGATCTGGTCACCAAACACGACTTAAAATATTTCAAGCATCGTTTCGATCCTGAATGATTTCACCAGAGGGTTACTTATCTACCCACCACTCTGGAACCTGTCGCAAATGTACTGTGTTTATATTATTTTGTATTTATTGAATTTGAAATAACAGCAATAAATTAAATTTAAGAAAATTTGCGAACACCGGGATTTGAACAAGCGACCTCTGGATTCGTAGTCGATCATCATAACCAATCGACCACGGAGGCCGTCAATATTTTGCGTATAAATAAATGTGCCAAGGGTTTTGTTTACCGCCTTTCGACACTGTTTACGGCTTACCCTAATTATTCTGTTAATTAAACAGATGCAAAACATCAATGTTGTTCACCATCAGCTTATATTTCTACACAAATTTATCAACAGATTTTGACGACCAACCTGCTAAACTTGCGGTCAAACCAAAGCTCGAAACCTAAACCCTCAGACAACTGTAATCTCCCGCTTCACTGTGAACACTTTAACAATGGCGAATGTTTTTCATTCGTGAAAATTTCTACCCGTCTACTTTTTCGTCCACCCTTCGACCTTCACTTTCTTCTTTCTTGATATGAAACACCTGTTGCTTGGAAGTTTGTGTCTCAAGTACCCTTTTAATTTTTCTTTCTGCCTTTGTTTAGTTCCCTAAGCGCCCGTTCGTTTGTGACCTTCATAAATCTTCTATACTCACAGACAGTTACATTTAAAAAGCTTTGACGAAGTCTCGCATGCGTATAATTCTAAGATTTCAGCTTCAACACTTTCTCAAAATCAAATAAGCTTTTTCAGGGAATACCCATTTAATCATATCATATGTATAACGCACTGGAATTGCATTCGTACGTGAAACGTGGTGCAAAAGTTATGTGAAGTACGGTTTTTACCTCCATTACGTTTTTCGTCGTTATTTTCTTGCATTATCAGTAAGGGAACATCACCATTCCAAATTTGAAGAACCTACAAATTTATTACCCTGTCTGCCTGTAGTAATTTTTTATTATTTAAAAAAAAGACAAACATTCCCCAGTTACGAAAATCTGACAATATTTTAAAATCTCCTACTATCATTATAATAGACGGAAAAACTTGCTTGTGTAATGATGGAGGATTTATCTAGCAAATAAATTGAACCCACGACGCCCGGGTGGGAATCCAACGCATAAGTCGGACTAAAACAAAATAGCTTACTATATAAAGGGATGAAATCTTATAAATATATATCTGCCGGAAACCATCAAAATTATGCCTATCAATAAATTCAAAATGGCATGTAAAAATTATTTAAAATGCATATAAATCAAAATAATAAGTAGCATATAAGTTAAAATATGGTTAAAAAAAGAAAATGAAATAATTAGCTACTTGTAAACTTGAATGTACAAAGTAACTAATATAAAATAAATAAAATTAAAAAAAAAACAAAAAAAAATGAGTCCACTCAGCTACTAACCGCTCATTGGATATTTTAAAAATAGATAAGAAATAAGTTGTTTTCTTAATTACATTATTTTTCACACAAAAGAGAAATAGTCTCGAGAATAAACCTGTAATCTTGGTAGAGATCTACTACGTTCTTATCGTTGGTTGAGCTATCTTCATTTCTCCTTCGCAAATCTTCCCCTAACTCGTTCTCCACCCCGTCCCAGCTAACTTCATCCCTTTGCTTACATAGCTTCTCTTTGCTTCCCTTTTGTCATCCGTTTCTCTTTGTCCCAATTGTTTATACCCCACTGCATTAGATGATTTGCTATTAGAGCCCACCTGAGGCAGCGCGCAAAGCCAACAGATGGATTCGCTCAAACAAACATCAAAGAGTATCTACACATTTCGCGTTAATCAAATGCTCAAAAAATAATTCAACCTGACGAAACGATGTAATTGTGTGATTGTTGGCGGCATATACCTTTAAAACAAAACGTTCGGAACACTTGCTCTTTAAACGAAAATTATAAAAATAATTGCGTATTGTAGGATGTAGGGATGCTGAGGGAATACTTGTGTGTACACAGGTAGTTACCAAAAGTGTGTATAACATTAACTGAACGGCATCTTGTTTTGTTGGGTGGATATAAGACTGAAAGTGTAAAAAAATAAATTATAATAATAAAAGTATCTACCCAAAACTTAATGTGATTGTTTTCCAAATTTTAAATCTAAGCATGGCTTTGAGTGATTATCGATTTCATATTGTTAGCCGGCTAGTTTTGTCAGTATTGTAACATCATTATTATATTTTAATCTGTGTTATGATTGATTATATTTTGTTTAAATTTTAAATAAAAATAACTTTGTTTTGACACCACTTTATTAAATACATATACCAACCGGTTTCGGCTCTACCTGAACCTTCTTCAGGGGTTAAACGAATATGCATTAAATTTAACAATTTATTTTATTATTATTTTTTTTTCACAATTTAATTTAATACATATTTGTTTTACCCTGAAGAAGGTTCAGGTAGAGCCGAAACCGGTTGGTATATGTTTCTGATAAAGTGGTGTCAAAACAAATTTACTTTAATTATGTCTTACCACAAAGTGAGTGCTTCATGTCAAAGTTTATATTTTGTTTGTTGTAGAGCATATTTACAACTTGTTCTGTAGATTAATTTAGTGAACTGACGTAATTTCACATTATGCTCTTCCATTTTTCTTGCCTTTGCTTACTTGCAGCAGCCTCAAAAAAATTCTCAATATGGGATGTCATAATTCCACTGAATCCCGTCACACGAAACTCTTGCACGTATAAAATAAAACATTACCCTTTGTTGCTTCATTCAAACCCTATTTGACGGAAGAAAACAACACCTTTACATGACTGAGAGGGTAATAATAATAATAATTGGCTGATTTATATAGCGCCGTTTTCGTGACAGAGATATCACCCCAAGGGCGCTTTATCATTTCTGTAATCTACAACTTATCACCAAGGCTAACAACTAGTTTTAATAATACAATTTTTAAAATTTTATTTCAATATCTTTTATTAAGACTGGATCGGTTTCACCTTAAACCGGCATTTTTAGACTGAATGAAACTATGCTATATAGACTATAATTGTCCGGATTGCGGATAGTGAAATAAAGTAAAATAATTGTATTATTAAATCATGGATTTCCACCACGAATCAACAGTTTCAAAATTAGAAATGCTAATTTCTAGTTGATTATTAATAAGAAATAAAAAAAAGATTGTAAAGGACCACGGACATAATTTTAATGTTTGTGACCGACCGGTTTCGCTTAGCATAAGTATCATCAGAGTACAAAATTAATCTAAACAAACAATACAAAGTGTGCGATTATATACGTATATACACAGAGGGAGAACAATATATAAAATAAAATAACAAATCAATGAGAAAACAATAGAACAAAATTTAAATAAAAAAAAAGGAACAGAGAGAAAGAGACACATAATATTCATTGAAAGAGACAAAACGTAATCTGAGAAGGTGATTAAAGAATAATGATAAATTGTATAAGTTTACAAAAAATATATCAGAAAATAAAAAATGGAAATAATAACTTCTAGTTGTTTATAAATTATAACTTTTGAATAGACTTCTGATAAAAAAGGTATTAATTTTGTGTTGTTTCAGTAAGTTTGGCTGAATGATCTGGTTATTATTGAAGTCTATTAATATTTTGAGAAATATGATCCCGAACAAGAATCTCAATTTCCCGAAGCCAGTCAAACTATGGCATCCTCATTTAAGGAACGCTGTGAGGCTGGAGGGGAAAAATAAGGCCTGGAAGTAAATACCTGTCTATTCTGTTTTGTTAATTAAAGTGGGGCCTAATTTATCCAATATAAGGTTTTCTCACGTAAGATGTTTTTTTCCAGTCCCTTGAAAAGCCTTATAAGAAGGTTTCAATTTATAAACCAAGCTAAGAAAGCTGCTACCTAAATTATTTTCCCAAAAATCATTTTCAAATATGATGTTATTAACGTAATTTATTAGTTCCTAAACTAACTAACCATCACGCCGTTTCACCGAGGGGGTAGGCAGAGAGGACGGACCGCCATGCAACTCTGTCTTGGCACACACTTCTTGCTTCATTTACATTCATACATCGTCTCATACTTACTCTTCTGTTATTCTGACTCTTCACATGACCCGATTCAAGTATTTGATTTACTTGATAGTGCCATGTCTTTCTCGGGCGTCCTCGACTTCTTCTTTCATTCACTTTCGCATCATAAATTCTTTTCACACTCCTTTCTTTGTTCATTCGCTCTACATGCCCAAACCATCTAAGCGTCCCTTTCCTTATCCATTACGCTCATATCAGCCTTGCATTCTTTCCGGATATCCACATTTGTAATACGGTCATACATGGTTTTACCGCACATCCGTCTCAAAGATCTCATTTCCACAGCATTCAGTCTACTTTCATCCTTCCTCTGCCAGTTCCATGCCTCACTGCCATACATCAGGGTTGGTATAAGCACTCCATTGTGGACTGCTAACTTCGCTTCTTTGGAGAATTTCTTATTTGTATATATTAGTTCCTAATTTTTTATTTATGTTATGTTTTATTTTATGTATCAGACAAAAGTTATCGAAATTTTTTTTTTCTGCTTTCAATCAGTAAATACACAAATAAAAAGATGATGATTATAATATATCCATACTCATCATTGCACAAATAGCATCTTGATTATTCAATGCCTGAAGTCACTTCTACGCAGATTAATTCTCTATCTCTTATTCGTACCGTGCGACTAGCTGTGAAAGATAACTCTCTCCAAACTCAAGTTGATCACTTAGGCATATGTTATGCATGAAGTGAAATGAAATCCCATAAAGTTTCGGTAGAACGTAGATACAGATACATGGTAAATTCTTGATAGCACACAGTCAAATCCAATTCATTGCGTCACCAATAAAAGCAAAACAAATTTTGGAATGTTTTGGCGGTACTTTTTGAATTAATAATTCGTGTTGGAACTGCGTAGTAAATAAAAAAAAATAACCCATTCGTGTTAAGATTGACGGCTTCCGTGGTCGAGTGGTAAGACGCTCGACTACGAATCTGGAGGTCGAGGGTTTGAGCCCGGCGTCGCAAATAACTTTGATTTAGTTATTATGTGTCACGAAACATTTACTTCATATATAATAAAACATAGAATATTTGCTGCACGTTCCAGTGTGGTAGATGCTCTACATAGCGTGTTCAAAAGAAAAGGTGAATTTTGAATTTTCGCGGGCCGTGTACATTCGATTATCGTTTTTTTTTTATGTTGGTATACGTATGTTTATCATATGTTAGCATTATCAGCCATTTTGGATTAGTGGTTTTGTTTTTGACAACTGGAAAGGTTAGTCACGTTTTTGTGTAGTCTTCGATTTTTTACTTTTGAAAAACATGGATCAAAGAATGTGTTAAATTTTGCGTGAATATTCAGGTACTTCCCAACCTTCCTCTTCTCACTTTCTATCTCTTCTTCTCGATCTTCAGCCTCACAACATACCCCAATTGGGGAAGCCAGAGTCTTACTGGTTCAAGACGGTTGGGAGCAGTTAGGACTCTGTATCGGTATCTGTATGTATAAAAAATAATGTTTTCCTGTCTGTCTATTTTCTCAAAAATTGCTTAACCGATTCCGCTTGAAATAACACATGTTCTTTTTATTATTGACGGAAAGGTTTAGAGACTAGTTTGAATTAAATCCAATATGTAAAACTTTTCCTATAATTTAAAAAAATTAGTATGAAAAATATTGAACCCACCGTGTTGTATTTTATGTTAGCCCATATACCGCTCTCTGACATATTACATATTCCACAGAAGAAGGTTTGTTTAGGTAGAATATTAAAAAAAATGAAAATACAATTAGGTACCTACTTAAGATTTTATTTTTTTCAAAATATATTTTTTTAATGTAATAAAAAAAAAAATTATGCTTCTTTGTTTAGAGAAAAATCAAATATCAATACTAAAATAAATGAGAATAAATATTTTCAAAATGGAAAGCAAAATTAAGTACGTAATTAAGATTTTTGTTTTTTGTTTTTGTAAATACGTTTTTAGAATGAAAGAACATTTTCAAATTGATGTTTCGTTGTTCATAGATATTGAAAGTGGTCAAAATGCATTACTTTCGATGGAAAATTAATAACGGTACTAAAAAAAAGATATTTGTCGATCTACAAGTCAAGTAAGAAAAATAAAGGCATCAACAGTTTCGGAAACAGTGGAGCGAAGGGAAAAAAGACTTGAAACCGATCGAGTTAGAACACCTCAAGCCCGTTCTTCTGAGACAGACGAGCAAAAGGAGGAAATAATGAAATAATTTTAGCGATTGCTCATGTGTTTTTTATTTTCATTTCAAATCCGACTAGTAGTGAAAAATTGAAGATGTTAGAATTCGAATGGCATATTTTTCGTAATCATTAATTAATCATACGGGCAAAAGTAAATCTTTTTTTTTAAATTTTATATTTAAAATTGTAGTATCGATGACATTATTAATTATCTTTTTAAAATAAAGCCTGGTTCCGTTTCAAAGTCTTTTTGGATTTATTTTTCGGGAAAAAATTATAGACAAGCCAATTCGGCAATTGTAGCATTGCAAAGCATGCCGGGAACTCACTCGCTAGTTCACTATAAAAAATGAAAAAGATCCACGGTTTTTAGCTGAAAGAGTGGTGATACTTTAATCCTCAGATAACTGCAACCTGATGTACGAGTATGTTTCTACGCTTGGTATATGAACTACGAGCTACGAGACTTCATGGCTCTATTTTAAGAGCTCACCCTGAGGCTTTTTTTGAGTTATGCACCAATTTATGTATACACGTTTTAAGAGGGGCGCCAGAGTAACTCGACGAGGATTGTTTCGTCTGACGTTGTTGTGTTTGTTATATCTTTTTATTTATTTCTACGCGTTTGACTGGTTAGTTGGTTGAGCGGTCGGAGGAATTAAAATTCCACTCAGGCTTCGCGGGTTTAATTGTCTGCTTCAAAAAACTCTTCAATCATTAAAAAAGCAATATTTGCCTTTATTTTGTTGAGTTATTTGGAGGAATTCAAATTTTGTTATTCGTAACTACTTAGGTTATTCGTAACCAGGGAATGTGTGTTTTTATTTTGTTGAGTTATTTGTAAACAAGGGAATGTCTTTGATTATATGGAGAGAAAATAGTGAAGAATCAGTCAAAAGCACAGATAAAATAATGTAGTATCGATAGTAAATTTGATTAATCAGTATAAGAGGTATCAGATTCTCTGGTATTTGTAATGCTGCGTTGTAAAAGTACGAAGGAATCATTTTAATTGCTGAAAGTAAAATTTATAATGTGCGTGAGGACGAATTAAAAAAAGATTATTTTTGTTACTATCTTTTGCGGTATAAAAAGTAATTTGGTTTTTGTAGATTCCACTCCATCTTAGATGACAGATTACATTATGGATTGACAGAAAGTAAAGTAGGTAATTCTTGGTAGTTCTTCACTAAAAATATATCTCAGGCAGCTGAAATGTTAATTTCCGCACTCCGTCATGTGCTAAGATTATCTTAAGTATTGATTCGCGGAAATGCAAAGATACCTTTATAAAACATTTTGAAGAAATGAAAAAATAACTTTTAGTAAGACCACGAATGTTATTTTATTTTTTATGACCGAACGGTTTCGCTTGGCTTAAGCATCATCAGGGTACAACATTGAACTACCCTGATGATGCTTAGTCTAAGCGAAACCGGTCGGTCATTTAAATTAAAATAATATTCGTGGTCTTATTCAAAGTTATTTTTTAATTTCTTTAAATATATCGAAACCACAAAGTGATTGCTTTCTATGAAAATATAACAGTTTATTTTATCTACGTGGTTTATTTTACATGTTATTCAAAATATTTAATATTTGCACCAAGTGAGAAAGTGGTAAAAATACAACCATTCTGATTCGGTAATTTATTTGAAATGGTTTAATAATGCAAAAGCCGTGCTTGGTGACCAGATTCTTCTTTATCTTACCCTTCTACATCTCCTTCCCCTCCCCACTTCATTCCCTTTCTCATTTATTTTTCTTCCGGCTTCACAACATTCCCTAAATCAGGGGTGCCATAGTTCCACGAACTCCGGCCTGTACAGTAAATACTTTAAAATACATTTGATAAGGGCCAACCATAAAAATTACGGTATTACAGGGTGAAAATTATTTTTCTAATATTACCGATTCTCTTTGTGAAAACATGTTGAAAACAATTTAAAACGCCTCCATTATAACTGTTTGAAATTCTATTCGTGTTATTGTGAACAGTTTGCCAGTTCGGGTAAATATTCAACATGCGGGATAAAACTAATGTGAGCTTTTCTAACTCAGAAAAAAATAAGCAAAAGTGCAAACTCACGTTTTCCCAAAAAATGAAGGGGATATCGTATGGTTCGGACAAGCCAGTCGGATGGGAGAGGAACGTTTTAAAATATAAATATGACTTTCAGCATTATTATAGCTCCAAACATTCCTCTTTCTTTCTCTTTTTTATTTTCTCGCATCCTCCCGACAAAACATATTCTATGAGATATAAGATGAAATAGAATCGTCGAGCGAAAATTTTGTATGCTCTTTACAGCGTGTTTCAGGGCGAAACTCTAGCGGGTGATTATTCATGGAAATCTAAGGCAAAAAATTAACAATTTTATTTTCATCAAGGCTTTGACGGTAAGACGCTCGACTTCGATTCCAAAGGTCGCGGGTTCAAACCCGGCGTGCGCCAGTAACTTTTATTTAATTACTATGTGTCAAACACATTTTATTAATATAAAAAAAATTAAAAAGCATATTTGCGGCACGTTCCAGAGTGGTAGATACTCTAAGTATCGTTGCGACGAAACGTTGCTTGAAATGGCTTAAGCCGTGTTTGGTGACCAGATCTGAATAGCCAGGTATTTCCCAACCTTCCTCTTCCCGATCTCCTTCCCCTCCCCACTACCTTCAGCCTCACAACATACCCAATTTGGGGATGCCATAGTCTCACTGGCTCTAGACAGTTGGGAGCAGTTGAGACTCTTGTGCGGTATTCATGTAAAAAAAAAAAAAACCAACCTAAGTTAACACAACTTTTCTATTTGTGTTGATTTTACCAAAAAAACTTTCAACACCGTTGACACAATCCCAAAAAGTTTTCTTTTGTAAAAACATTAAACAAATTTAGCATATCTTGAAAAAAAAAAAATAAAAAATGCGTAGTTTTGGGATATATACACTTATATATGAATAAGAAATGAAAAAATAACTTTGTATGAGACCACGAATATTATTTTAATTTTTAAGACCGATCGGTTTCGCTTAGCCTAAGCATTATCAGAATACAAAATTAATGTACCCTGTTTTGTACCCTGAATATGCTTAGGCTAAGCGAAACCGGTCGGTCACACAAAACAAAATAATATTCACGGTCTTATTAAAAGCTATTTACTTTAAATATGTCAAACCACAAAGTGATTACTTTCTACGAAAAAAAACCCCTCATAGATATTTGCGTTAGTCGATAAATTATTTAGTCAGCGGTAGTTTCCTATAATATGTTGAATACGTTATGAAATCTTTTCCTTGTATTTTTTGCACCAAATAGCAAAGAAGCTTTACTTTAATTTATTTATGTTTTATGTAGATACGGGAACACAAAAGAATATTTGATAAATGGCGTTCTCCTTATAATATCCACAATGTTATTTTATTCAGACAAGAAGCCGTTATTTTATCAATACATAAAACGGAGCTTATTCATACGTGCCCTTAACAAGAATGAAGATCTCGGATACTAAAGATTCAAAGATTCTTGAATTTTCTGAAGTGTGAGTAAATTATATGCTGCTGGAGATTTCTCTGAGAGTCTAGAAGTCTCTTAAAAGGTTTACGCGAGCATTACACATCAGTGCTGCGTAACCTTTAAATAAATATAATAAAAATGAGAACTGGCGCACAACAGTCTCAAGGGCCTGTGGCATCCCCGATTGGGGAGGAGAGTAGAGACGGGAAGAGGAAGGTTGGGAAGTACTTAAATATTCAGATCTGATCACTGAACGTTGCCATTTCAAGCCAAGCTTAAATTTTGAATGGTTGTCTTGTACCAGGGAATTCGAGAGATCCCTTTCTTATCATCAAATAAAATAAAATGGTTAAAGTGTTTGCAGTGACATTTTTTCAAGGTGGAATTTTTTTCCGCTATAAAAAGGTACGATTTTTTTTTAAATGCTACCATCGTTGAGATTTCAACGTTATTGAAATAATAAATAGTTGTGAATAATAGTTTAGGGTGAGGACGAAATCTTTTTTACATTATAGTTATCTGTGTTTCCTGCACAAAAAATAAATAAATATATATATATAAATAAAACACATGAACTTTGTTTTTAACCACTTTATTATTTAATATCACGTCTACCGGTTTCGAAAGTACCCATTCATCATCAGGACAATATTAAATTTTAATATTGTCCTCATGATGAAAGGGTACTTTCGAAAGCAGTAGACGTGATATTAAATAATAAAGTGGTTATAAACAAAGTTTATGTGTTTTATTTATAAATATAGCAAGCCACAAAGTAAATGCTTTTACGAATATGAAATATATATATATTTGTGTGTGTACATATAAATATACACGTGCACGTTTAAATTAAAAATATCGTTTATTTATAGTTTTTGACCACGGTAATATCTGTGTGAATAGGAATGAGTAAAAAAGGCAGGTTTTCAAAAGAGCCAAAAAATTGTAGGAATTTCGTTTTTTGAATGTAATATAATTTGATTGACAATCCATACCTCCTGGAATACTATAAGTTGTTTGTGCCAAACAACTACTGCCAGGGGCGACACCGCGATCTGCAGTGTATTCCACATGGCAGAACAGACGTGTTGGCTCAGCACAGCGTGACACAGGGCATGGTACTACTAAATAACATGTCTCTTGATATCTTTAACATAAACCTTAAAGATTTCAAGATACATGTTAACAATATCTCTTAATTTGCTTTTTATGTTACTGTTTAAGTGTATTGTAAATGGACAGTCAGTAATACAAAAAAAGTCATATGTCAATAAATTATACTTAAAAAAAAAAATAACATTATTTTACTTTAAGACTCTAATGTTTTCCTTGCTAGATAGAAATGATATAAGAAATAATACGACATACTTAATTCGAAACCTGTTTTTTTTTAAATTCATTTCGTTCTACTTTTCGCACGCATATATTTTGAAGATGGTAAGTTGTAAGCTTTAAGTGGTAAAATTTAAGGTCTGGTAATTTTATACGATCAATACTTTGTACTGTGGCTATATAATATATACATATAAATATATAAAACAATACAGTTTCACAACATCTCATAAATAGGGGAACGCTATAGTTCCAACAGCTTCGGGCAGGTGGGACTCAAAATATTAGGCGGTAATCACCCAAAAAAACCTCTGAAGGAGTTTTATTGCCTCAATATTTGAAAGGATCTTGCGGAGCGTATTACAAATAAGGTTTGCATAAAATAATGTATCGGCATAGAAAATTTCAGAGTGTACTTATTTTTGTTATGTTGCGTTCACATAATCAATATGGTAGTTGATCCGGTCTCGAATAATCGAGACTATTCAATATTCAAATTCGGGATTTTCAAAGAAACCTTTGTTGCTTTTATTTCCTCTTCCGTTCTCTTGTTAGAATCGCTTGCTTAGAATATACACATTCTTTCTGTCAACATTTACGATATTTAAGTACTTTTAAATAAAACGAGAAAGTTTTTACACTTTGGCTTTGAACCATTATATTATTACGAAAAAACCCAAAACATCAACTTTGAAGGTGATTAAAGATGAGTTTACAGGAAATATACCTAATATTGGACTGCTGGATAAATTTACCTGATTGTTATAAATATGACTAGTAATTTGAATGGCTTTCTTTATTTTTAATGCTTCTAAATTATTTAATCTGATGCTAAAAAGATGTCGTGGCGCTTTCGCAGCTGCCTGACGTGTTTTAGTCTTTCTTGTTATTTTTAGCCAAATAAGTAGGATATTTCACAAATTACTTCTTTAAAATTACACTAAAATTCCCGTTGTTGTGTATAGGTTAAGTGAATAAACTCTTAATAATTTTAAAGTGACTAGTTTCTACGTAATTTTGATTTTTGAGAAAATACTTTAATCTTTAAATATCAGTGTTTTAAATGCAGTGCCATAGCCCAGAATGGTCACTTGCTTTGACCCTTGTCCAGATGTGTCCCGTCGACCGCCGGCCCGGGAACTGGCAGGGGGGGCGGGGGAGTACCGATCTCGACCGACTGTTCCCGAACGCGAGCGAACCAGGCATCCAACAAATCACCCAAGTGATACCCTTACGACAGCCAGATGACATTTGCCCACGTTGGTCTAAATCTGTTGGGGCGGCCGCATTCCATCTTACAGAAACATTACAATTTAACAAGATCTGTACAGCGCCCTTGAGGTGATTTTTCACAAAAACGGCGCTATAAAAATCATCCAAATATTATTATTACTATTAATATGAGCACCGGTGCTTTTATTGAAGGTATGATCTTTATCAATAAGACGATAAGCGAATTTAGAAAAACTGTGGTTATTCAAACATCTAAGATGTTATTATCTAAGAGATTACTCTTTAATCACCTTCTCTCTCTGTGTCTCTTTATCTGTGTTTCTTTGTTGTAATTTAAATGTTATTGTATTGTTTTTTCTCATTGTTCTTTATTTTATTGTATATTTTGTTCTTCCTCTGTATGTATATATAACCGCACACTGTGTATTTTTTGTTAAGTTTAATTTTGTACCCTGATGATGCTTAGGCCAAGCAAAACTAGTCAGTCATAAAATTAAGAATAACATCTGTGATCTTATAAAAAGTTATTATTTCATTTCTTTAAGGAATTAATTGTAACAACGCTAGCCCAGTCGGTCATGAAAGCCCTTCAATAAATTCCCTCGCTGCCTAAAGCAAGAATGACAAATTTAAGCTTAAAAAAACAAAATTAGTTCTCTGAAAGGAGTTAAATCCTGTTTCAAGTCACAGTAGAGTTTTAAGTCTTATTTCTCGGAATCATAAATATTAAAATTTTATACATTTCCAAGTAAAGTATCATAAGATAACTCCATTGCGCAATTACGTAAGAGTCATTAAAATAACTGTTTTAGGAATTCTCTACATAAATGCTATCCAAATCTAAGTCTTAAAAGCGGAGATCAACTAAGCTATTATTTTTTTGGTGCTTGGTATTAAAGGTTTAAGTTAATTTGTGTCCATTAAAGATTAAAACATATTGTTTATCCTTTGTCAAATCTGTTTAGTAACTGTCCCATCATAAATAATGTACTTGAAAGCATAATATTTTGTATTTTGTCTTTTGTACTTTTAAATAGGAGCAGTGGGGTGCACAGAGTTTTTGATGAAAGTAAGCAGTACGAAAAACAGCGGATCAATTGATAATAGAGATACCTACCTACAAATGTCACTGATTACTATCGGATTTTTTCTGTCAAAGCACTGCCTTAGACACCAACAAAAATACTAACACAAACGAGCCACACAAACGCGCAACAGCTCACAGCATACATATTTTGTGTAGTCTAGTCACCACAGAATAATTCTTCCACCACATAGGAAGCCGAATAATTTTGTAAAAAAAACCCATTGAGAGTATTGCTTAAGCGATAAGTAGGTATATTTTAATTTATTTTGTCTTTTCTGTGTATCTTTACCATTCATGAAGAGTATTGCGTTGATCCACCCCTGCACTACGGAATACAATTTTCATTATTGTTATTTTTACAATAGTTTTTTTAAGTCTATTTATTTAAGTTAACCATAACTAGGATCAAGATTCGATCGCAAAAGCAAGGGCTCGCTTGTAAAGAAAAACAATTATAATTGCTAAATTAATTGCTTTTTCATTTAATTTTTATTTTTAGATTAGCACATATTGTTTGAGAAAAAACTAACTGCCGCTGTTCCTAATATTTCGCTGATCAATGCAAAGCATCAGCTCAGTTAAGTGAAAAGATAAGCAGCGGCTTATTTTCCTATTTCTATTTGCTTAGCTTAGGTGATACCTTCCTAACTATCCATTTTTCCGCTCACCGTTCTCGGCAATCCATAGACCACAAAATGACGTCAAAATAAAGGTTAAATATAAAACCCATCATAAACTATCGCTTTGTTAATTAATAAAAAAAATACACATTGAAATACATAAACCCACATTGCATATTTCTAATATCTGTAAATAAATATGTTTTAGATGTCTGTTCATCTTGACTTTGACATTAAATGTGCTCGTAAATAATACATTGCGACATTCGAAAAAAACCAATCCGCTATTGACAACATATCTAAATTCCAATATCGATATCAATTTTTTGTGATTATTTCAATAAATATTTACAAAATTCAAATATTGAATTACAGAAACGTCATAGAAAAATAACTTTTTTCACTCTCTTGACAGTTTATCAAACTACTCCCTTGGCAGACAGATTTCAATCCTTTGTTTAGATTTTCTAATACAAGTATCCGGAGTCAAGTAGAATTTGCAATGGGGAAGGCCGTGATTGTGTATTTGCGCATGATTTAAGTAGAATTTCGGCTCAACGGTTGCTAAGATTGAAAAGGAACAATGATCGTAAAGTTTTCGGGGTTTTTTACAGTAAATAATTTCTAAATTCTAAGATTGAGAGACCTTTTAAATAAGCTTAAATTAACACTTGAAAAAATAAAAACTCTGATATGTTTAACATTAGGCTCAAATAAGATATGCTAAGCAAAAATTAGTATTATACATGTATCGTTTTTTTATTTTTGAAAATGAAACAAAAACACCTGTTTTGGAGAAGCGAATTCGGGTTTTCATCACTACACTAGACATATTTTGAAACCGTGAAAATCACAATTAAGTCATAAGACCCGCACATATTTTTTGGCGCCAGGCCCCTCAAATATTGTCTGTGTTCGCGCCGAATAAACAAGAAATTTGACCACGCCATAAATATTTGGTGAGACCCCCGAGGGAACGTAATACATTCTCATCCCTTATCGCTGGAAAGCCACTGTTGTTTGTGAAACATTACTTTCTCCATTCCCTCTCAATCTTAAGGGTGGCTGATTTATTTATTTTGATGTATATTTCGTTATGGAACTGGAGTGAGATATTATATCAGTTGGGTATTTAGTTTCGCCTTGAGATCTATAATCTGGAAATGAGTTGTTTTGATAGCTGTGTTAATATTTTTTTTAAATTTGAGAAGGCATAAAGAACTCACCCATCATCATTAAAAATCTAAAAAAATATGAAAATACTTAATTCAAATTATTTATTTAAAATTTACTACTTAAAATAAACAATTTCGTGAAGAGTAGCATAGAAAGGCTTCGAGTTCAGTACAACAACGCCTTCCGCATGATGTTCAGTCTTCCCAGGCACTGCAGTACTTCCGGTATGTTCACCGAGGAATGAGTTTCCGGATTTGCAACCCTTATGAAAATCAGGGTGGCGGGAATGAGTGAATGGATGAACAACTCTGGAAATGACCTCATCATGGAATCCCGTCAGATCTCGAATTCTAGCATAGAAGCTCATTGGAGTAACATATTGGGCCCATCAATCTTAATGCTGCCTGGATGGAATCCCTCTTGACTACTTTCTGTAAACATGAGACCTTATATATTCCGTAAACATGAGATCTATTATATCTTCCATTAACCATTTTGTATTTATTTTTTAATGTTTTTTCTTTATTATTGGGAATATATGTAGATATTGCAACTTTTAATTTATGTATTGCATAAAACTACTCCTGCATACCTTCTGGAATAAAACTTTTATTATTAATACAAATAACCACCGTTGAAGTATTCATATTTAAAAGATCTTTAATTTTTTCTATTCCCTAAGTTTGCTATCCTGGTTGTATAGCATGGTTATGGATATTATGGTCCTGTCACTATATCTTATTTGTTGTAATCGTAATCGCTCTGAAATAACATTCCCTTCTATATCGCAAACGACGTATGTAGCAGAAAGAGAGGTTCCAATGGTTCATCTTCAAACTGGGTTAAATAATGCTGGTGCGAGCTGTGGAAATATTCCAACGGAATTCTTAATAAACTTTTCTTCATGTAAAATGTATGAAAAGTGAAAGATCGAAGGTACTTGTATTGATTTATTTAAAAAAAAAAAAACATTATTTAAGAGAGTACAATTTTGTATACTGCGTACGTTCTAAATATAACTAATAATATGTAATGACAATGAAATAGTTATTTTGTTTAAGACTACAGATTTCATTTATTTTTTTATGAACGATCGGTTTTGCTTAGCCATTTAGCCTAAGCATCATCACAGTACAGAATTAAACTTAACAAAAATACATTGTCTGTGGTTATATATACTCGTATACACAGACGGAGAACACAATATAAAATAAAATAAGAGAACAATAAGAAAACGAAGAATAACATTCAAATTGTAACAAAGGAAGAAGAGACAGATAATATTAAATGAAAGAGGCAAAACGCCAACTGAGAAAGTGATGAAAGAATAATGGAAAATTTTATGAGTTTACGGGAAATATACCTAATATTGGACTACTGGACAAATTTAATAGATTATTAAGAATATGACTATTCATTTTAATGACTTTCTTTATTTCTTGTGCTTCTAAATTATTTAATCTGTTGCCATGACTATTTTTATCGAGAATATGCGCACCGGTGCTTTTATTGAAGGTAATATGTCTATAATATATTCCAATAATATGTCTTCGCAGTGCCTAGATCGTTGATGCGTGGAAATAATAGGCAATTTGTGGATATTTTCAATATTTCACTGCACAGCTTTATGAAAATAGTTTAAATGGAATTGATTTATGAATACAATGTATGGAAACGTCATTTGATACGTGCAATTAAGTTTGTAATTAAAAATTTACTAATCCATAGAGGTGCAGTTTGACTAAGATTGAGATGTTTCTAACTTTTGTCACAATTGACATCGTTCTAATTCAACGAATAGCGCCATAAAGTTTTTTTAAACCTTTTAATGGTCAGTAGTCAATGGTTTCAGCTTTTGAAGAAATTGTGACGAGCTGACAAGCATAAAAACACGATTGTTATGCTTTTCAGTCAATTACAATTAGTTCAAAAGCTGAAATGGACCGACAGCCGGCGTTGAACGGGGGATGATAAACTGTAAAAAAAACAAGATGGCGCAAATCGTTGACTTGTGACGATGTCAAGTTCGAAACACACCAATCTAAGAGGAAAAACTTTCGTTTTAGACCTTCTACCTTCTCACAGCAAATTCAATTTTTTTCATAAATAGAACACATACACTTTGTTTATAACCACTTTATTATTCAATATTATGTCTACCGGTTTCGGAAGTACCCTTCTATCATCAGGACAATATTAAAATTAACCTTTAGATAATAACTTCATCTCTTCTGGCAGAAACACATGTGGAGATAAATTCTGCACACGATCAAAAAATGTATGTTTTGGAGTATCTTTTGATCATGTGCAGAATTTATCTCCACATGTGTTTCTGCCAGAAGAGATGAAGTTATTATCTAAAGCTTAATTTTAATATTGTCCTGATGATGGAAGGGTACTTCCGAAACCGGTAGACATAATATTAAATAATAAAGTGGTTATTAACAAAGTGTATGTGTTCTATTTATAAATTTGGCAAGCCACAAAGTAAATGCTTTTTACGAAAATATATCAATTTTTTTTCTTCCTCTTAATACAGAAATAAAAATACCCTCGTTTCAAAATTAAGCAAACTCTTTGAAAAAAAATTTTTTACTTAATTAAAATATACAATTATTACTCATTCATGTTTTTAATATTGTGAAGTATCAACAAAGAGTAACGCAAATACAGCTATTTACCTGTTTTGAGTAATAATTAATATTTGAACATAACTTTCCTGGTTGAAGTGAATAAATTCCTACCGATCTTATACTTATCCCGTTCTCTGTTGATTTGTCTCCTTCTTCTTTTCTTTCTCATTCTATTATGTAATTTTAATTTTAATTTATTTATTTTTTATTTATAAACTTTTTGTTTCTTACATTATTTTTTACATTACTTACCTCACTAGGTCATGAGAACCTGTTCTGAGGTAAGTGACAGTGAGTACAAGTAGAATAATTATAAAAATGATGATATTTGTTACACAATGTTCTAGTTTATCATGGTGAAGAATTTCAAGTGCTATTTTAGGGGTCTTCAATTTCCTTGCGATTCTTACTCATTAGCCATTTAGTAATGTTTTGATTAAAGGAATACATATTGGTGATGGCTACAGTCTGTGGTGGGAGTTTGTTGTAAGTGTGAGGCGCGATGTACTCATACATATGGTGTCTTTGTGCAAAAGCTGTATTGTGTTTAGGTACTAAAAGTCTTTCTTGTTGTTTGGCCCTTGTATTTTTATTATGTGTACATTAAAGATTTTGAAGAATGAGTTACACTAATAACCTTTACGTAATAATCTATTTCACTCGTACGTGATGTGTCCACGTCTGTAATTATTGTTAATCAATATTTAATAACCCTGATACAAACTGTTGGGTACAAGCATTAGTTTAAATATTATCTATCTGAATTATCAACGCGTATGTGCATCTAAAATATAACAAACGAACTAACCATTACATAATTTCCCGTAAGAGTAGTCGAGAAAAAACCGCCACACAATCCTGTCTTGACTCACTCCTTGCTTCATTCGTATGCATGCATCGTTTCGTGCATACTCTCTGTTATTTGGACTTTTGAAATGACTCGACTCAAGTATTTGATTCATTGGCCATGCCATGTTTTCCTTGGCATCCCCGACTTCTTCTACCGTTCACTTTCACGTCATATGTTCTCCTGGCATCTTTGTTCATCCACCCCACGTGTCCGAACCATCAAAGTTTCCCTTTCTTAAACCTTTTCAATACACTTTATTAATTCCTACTATTATTTTCGGCATTAGTCTTCTTTCATCTATCTTCGAGAGTTCTGAACTTCACTGTCATACATCAAGGTTGGTATGAGCACTCCGTTGTGGACTGCTAGCCTCGCTTCTTTGGAAAAAAATAACATATCTCACTAGCGAATTATTTCCTTAAAAGGATTGCATAATTCGTGATTAAATTAATTGCCATAAATCAAAAGTGCAGCTTTACTACCCTAGCATATAAATATTATTATTTCAATTTCAAATTAATTATTTAATGTTCCCTAGATAACTTTTTAATGAACATCTTATTTTTTTTTTTAGAATGAACGTTTACTAAACAACCAATTAAATAAACTTATCGCGTAGCCCATTTTTAGACGTCCACCCCTCTCCTTCCCACCCCTACTTGTTCACCCTCTTTCTAATATATCCCCCACTAAATCCAATGTTATATTTCCCTCTATTATATTTTATATACCTTGTTTAATTCTGTTATTTAATAAGAAAAAAAAAACTAACTAAACATCACGCCATTTCGCCGCACGGGTAGGCAGAGAGGACGGACCACCATATAACTCTGTTTTGGCACACACTCCTTGCTTCGTTCACATTCATACATCGTTTCATACATACTCTTCTGTTTTTTTCTGACTCTTCGCATGGCCCGATTCAAGTATTTGATTCACTTGACCGTGCTATGTCTTTCTCGGGCGTCCCCGACTTTTTCTTCCATTCACTTTCGCGTCATATATTATTTTCCCACTCTTTTCTTCGTTCATTCGCTCTACATGCCCAAACTATCTAAGCGTCCCTTTCTTTGTCCTATGCACTACGTTTACATTAGCTTGGCATTCTTTCCGGATATCCACATTTTTAACACAGTCATACATGGTTTTACCGCACATACGTCTCAGGGATCTCATTTCCACAGCATTCGGTCAATTCATTTGATTAGTATAGATACATTATATAACGTACGCATTCATACAGTCCTGATGAAGGTTTAGGTTGAACTGAAACTAGTTGACGATAATACATTTGATAAAGTGCTGTCATACACAAAAATATTTTACTAAAAATTATTTATTTGCTTAAATTTAATTTGTTCCAAATTTTCGTAAATGCCGTTTGATTCCTTCCGTCTTTTAGCCGTGAAAATCCGGAAAATATTTGCCTTAACTTTCCCTGTACACTCCACAGGGATATTGTGTGCCGGTCGTGTTGTGTCTACTTCCCCTTTGTATCGTGAGATTATGTCCAAAAAACCCATATCACTCAAAAGCGATGGAAATATGAAATATCCGAATAATTTATCCGAGCTTCAAACCACTATCCGACCCCAGCGCCGGCGATGACATCTGTTGACGATTCTATCACAAATTAAATCAGGGGGGAGGGATATTACGGGAATTTAAATTCATAACCTTCGTCACCTCTTAACCTCCTCCCTCCACCACTTCGTACATTTTTTTAAAATTTTTATTATTTTTTTTTATTTGATTTATTTTGTTACATACATTTAAAAATTACAGAAATAATAAAAATAATGTAGACATAACAAAAAAAATCCCACATAGGCAAAAGCCAGTGCGTGGGTATACTAATTCAAATCATAGTTATAGCTCTCTATAGTTACGTTTACAGTATAAGGTACATTTCAAATTAGTAAAAAAAATAAATAAAAAATAATATTGTTATTATTATTTTTATTTTATTTTATTTTATTTTATTTTATTTTTTATTTTTTATTTTTTCAAATTTAAAATCACAACAGATAAGTTAGTTAATTTTTTAGAATTTAGCACTTATAGTATGAAGAGGCTGATATCTTTTGCTTTTATCCAGTTTTTTATTACATTTTTGTATGTATTTAAGGAAGTTGAATTTGAACACTTAAAATGTAATGAAAGTGAATTGTACATTTTTGGAGCAATGAAGTATGCATGTCTCTGCGCAAGTCTAGTTTTGTAGAGAGGTACCTCCAGTACATTATTTATTCTGTTGCTGTAACGATTTTCATTTTTTGCAAATAGTTTCGCGAAAATATGTACTTTAGGCACTGTATACAATAAATTTTTCTTATATCTAAGAGATCAGCTTTGGAATAATTGTATGGAGGGGTATGTAATGTTTTTATGCAACATTATTTTTATTATTAATTTTTGAGATATTTCTAATGGCTTAATATGAGTATTATAAATACCCTCCCAACCGATTATTCCATAAGATACTGATGACTGAACCAATGCATGGTACACCAATTTCATTATTTTTATGTCAACTATGTTATTTAATCGTTTAAAAATGTAAGTTAAATATCTTAGTTTATTTACAAGCTTTTCTACATGATTCGTCCATTTGAGTTGACTATCTATTGTAATTCCTAAATATTTGACTGTATTTCCCGATTTCATTTCTACACAATTAGAGCATAAAATAGGGTTGCAGTTATTGTTATGGAACCTTATATTTAGGTTAGTTAGAGGTGATTAAACATTAACTTCCTGTAAATACAACAAATCCTTTTATTTTCAGAGGACCATACGTTATTTTGGTATAAACGAATAATATTCAAGTCGCTACTAGCAAGTTTTGGACACTGTACAAAGCTTGGCAAACATATTCCAGGTTTTGAAAGAAATAATGAGTAGATACCATAAAGACTGATACTTCATGCAACATATTAAAGAACATTATAAAAGAGAGATGTATAAGCAAAACAGTTTAATGGAATATGGTGTTATTGTAGACCTTGAAGTAACAATATATGGAAAGAGAGCTAATTATTTTTACCCAACCTATACAGATTTGGAATAAATCACTTTCCTCCGGGTTTTTACGTCGTACGCCATGAGAAAAAAAGAGACAGTAAATTTTCCCGAATTTTCACACCGCTTTAAAGTATTGTTAGAATGTTCTTCGTATCCCGCGTCTCCGTTGACTCTGCACACACGTTATGATACGCGAAATAAATTGAGATAACTCAACGGTTTATTAGGTTACACGTTACATATATATTTTTTAACAAAATTGTAAAATGGTGGTTATACGAATTAACAATAACTTTTTGTCGACATGTGCTATGAATGGATGTATTAGTACCCTAGCCCTAGTAATAGCCACGCCCAGGTCTAGCCGAGTCCGGCAAACTTCGTATAAACTGACTACAGATCTCTCTACAGCGCTCTCTCTTGTATATTATTGCTCTGAGTTGTAGACATTTTTATTGTGAACTAAAAGTATAAATTAAGATGACACAAAACATCATAAATAAATAACCGATGGACATTCCTACAAAAATGGGGGGAGACTTAAAATATATATTTGAATTCATTTGCATTCGTTCATCTTCCATCGTAAATGGTCTATGAAATTGCGCAAAAATACAATGACCCTGTATTTACAGGTGGGTGAGCTCAAAATGTTAAAAAGACATAAGATTTCACTTAGTGTTCGTCAAAATAAATCAAGAATCCACGCTGACGATAAGCGCAGATTTGACGTCTCTATCCGTCGAATCTCGAGCGGCAACTGAGCCGAAAACGGCCGATGGCAAAAAAGTGGTATGAAAAAATGAATGTTTGCCGCAAGGCGTATATGAGGCATATGATCGAGTTTGCTGTAGCAGACCTAGAAGACTTGTTTGAGGTGTTTATTTTAATTAATTCTGACGAAAATATTACAATAACTAAACTAAAATCTAGGAATATCTAGAAAAGTGACGAAAAAAATGATCTCGTTCTTGTTTACGTTATTTTTGAAAAACGATTTGGAAATTTTGGATATCGTTTTACGGTAAGAGTGTGAATGGCAAGGGTAAATTTTTCAAATCTAAAATACACATTTTTTTATATCTCAAGTGCGTCACCGGAAAGTAGTTGATATATTTGTTTCAGATTCGTCAGAATTAATTTAAACATGAATCTCGAGCAAACCCTCCATTTTTGGAGTGCTGTGTCGCCTTAATTAGACATATTCTAACAGCTAGAGCAGTGAACTAGTACATTTATAAAACCTCACCCTTAATACCGCCTCTTTCCCTATATTTATTTTTCATTTTTAATATTATTACGACTCGTGACTTTTGATAAATAAAATATATTGTTTAATATTTTCCGGATTTATTCAGCGAGATGGAGAAAACCTCACATTGCCAAAAACTCTTCCCAAACAAATTTCAATCATTTTCTGTTTTTTCTGTACAACTTCAATTTTTTTCTCAATATTAGCACCCCAGCTAACTCAAAAGGCATGAGCTGCTAATGCCAATTATTTTTATTCTCATCTGTAATACTTATCAATAAAATTAACATTAGTTCATTGATATCCTTTCCTCATTAATTTATAAATACTTGAGTAAGATTTATAGCAGTCTGAAGATAACTGAAACCGGTACGATATACCAGTGTCGAACAATGAAATTCTACTGAGAATTAACAGCTTAAAATATAAATATTATAAACTTATTTATAATGAATAATAGTGTAAAATAACGGTAGAATCAGCTTGATAATCATTATACTGGTGAAAAATGATGGGATGTAACTTAACTTGACCAGAAAAAATATAAGTTGCTTTAATCTACGCATTTCAAATATTCAATAATGTCTGCTAAAATATATTACACGTAGGTACTTTATTAAGTAGGTAAGGATTTGAAACTGTTATTTTTTAAATTTGATAATATTTTTAACACATCTATCGGTTTGAAATTTGAAAAGTTCACACTCGTACATACTCGCACAGGAAATTATTTACAGTTAATAATACTTGGCGTAGTGAAACTTTTTTTATAACAGGATAACTTATTTACAAAAATAAGCTAGCACATTCACTTTCACTATAATAAATAGTCCGTAATGTATTTAAGACGAAGGGCTAAAAAATACGGAATGTAATTTTTTGCGTGTTCAGATGAAATGTGTTCTGGCGTCTCAAACAATAAGAATATTATTAGGGACGTTTATTTGAATACTGCTGAGACAAAGAGTAGGTACTGCTAAGAGATGCCGGTATATTAGTTTAAATAGACATTGTATATGGAATCAATCGATTGTCTTCTCATTTTCAATGTAAGTGGAAGTACTTAAGACGTTCATCGTTTGATCTAAGGTATTGCTTGTCAAGAAAATTAATGAAGTGAAACTAATTTTTTTCATCATTATGGCAACACCGAGTAACATTGATTTTAGAGAAAATTATGGTAGGTTGAAATATGAGTGTACGATTGACCATGTAGTCCGAAATTTTGACATTGTACAGAAAAAAACTGCATAACTCGATTTTTCTAAACGTTTTGATTTTATTATTTCTAATTTTGTAACTGTTAATTCATGGTGGAATTCCATTTTAATGATTAAATAAAAACAAATTTTCAACTTTATAGTATATTAGCCATATAATAAGAACAACCTGTACTAGTCTGAAGATGGCCGTTATAGGCTGAAACCGGTCCAGTAAAAAAATAAAAAAGTGGAATAAAGTTGAAAATTTGTTTTTATTTAATCATTTTATTTTATTCTGCTTAAAGTAATTGTTTCTTACACATAGTTTTTTAAATTTTGATATAAAATTGAATAAAAAATACTAATTTGATTTGATATATACATTTACATTTAAAAAATATGAAAAAACACTTTTCCATGCAATCATCTCGCTCACAAAGCATTAAAATAAAAGAAATTTGAATATAAATATACTTTTTTTAAATAAATTTTTGTTTCTTACATTTTTTTTACATTACCCACCTCACTGGGTCATTAGAACCTGTTCTGAGGTAAGTGACAGTGAGTGCAAGTAAAATAATGTAAAATATGTTGATATTTGTTACACAATGCTAGATCATACAACAGACACTGATTGTAAAACTCTCTTGATACCATATAAGATACATTGACAGTAGATAAAGTTGCAAGGCACTAAATTATATAATTAATGGCAGTGGATACGATACAAATATACTCGTATGTACATTTTACATCGTAACTTTCCTACAATTATTGATAGTGAATACATTACCTTAAAGAAAGAAAAAATGCAAATTTGATACTAGTATTTAATAATAGTGGAGCTAAAAGAATTATGATATAATTATGATGCAATATTTATATAATATCGTGTCAATATGTGAGAGAAATGTAATTTTTTGGGGACGGCCATTTTAGAAAGCTGCTCTAGTTTGTCATGGAATGAGTGAAGAATTACCTTAGAATTTGCTGTAGAATTATTTCTCTACAATCTACGGTTCCTACTATATTTTTCATTTGAATCATCTTGGTGTTGCCATCCAAAGCTTTACTTGACAGACTAATCGCATACACCAAATTTAAAATAAAAAAGGTCTAAGCATTTATACGGGTGGATTATTCTTATATTATTATATTCATGTTCTTGAAATTTTTAGTAGCAGTCTAAATGATTTTTGTCATTCTTTACGACTCTACCAAAACTTTGACTAGACCATGGCTTGAATTTTCTCTCTTATGTTTATTTTACCTTATTTTTGAAATCGCTTCATTTATTATTATGTATTTGCCATTTCTGATTTCGATCGTAATTAAATTAAAAATTTAATAATGTGGAAACTTCGAAACTGTAAATCTGTTAAAAAACAAAAGTTAAAAATATGACACTATGCTTTTTACGAACATGAGCAAATTTATTTTTATTAATTTATTTAAGAATTGTGCATACTTGAATAATAATACAGATGTTTCAAATTACCCTTAAATAAATATTTCTTAGTACAAATTTATAACTTATTTTCTTAAATTAAAATCACAAATATGTTTCCTCTATTGCAAGTATTTCGCATTAAGTGCACATTTATTTTTATTATTAATACATTATTATTATGAAGTAAACATTTGTTTAGTTGTTATTATGATGGCAATATGACGGCCTCCGTAGTCGAGTGGTAAGGCGCTCGACTACGAATCCAGAGGTCGCGGGTTCAAACCCGGCGTGCGCCAATAAATTTTATTCGATTAATATGTGTCATAACACATTTAATTATTGTAAATTAATATAAAGTATATTTGCGGCACGTTCCAGAGTAGATACGCAAAGTAGCGCCCTGGTGAAAGACCACCATTCAGAATCGAAACGTTGCTTGAAATGGCATCAGCCGTGTTTGGCGGTCAGGTCTGAATAGTCAGGTACTTCTGAACCTTCTTTTTCCCCATCTCATTCCCCTCCCTGCTACTTTCAGCCTCACAACAAACCCCAATTGGGGTTGCCATAGTCGCACTGGCTCTAGACGGTTGGGAGCAGTTGGGACTCTTGTGCGGTATTCATTGTAAAAAAAATAGGAGTTTTTTGAAATATTGTCAAGTTATTCGTAACTCGGGAATGTTGCCTTTCATTTAATAAACAATCGAAAAAAACACGCATTACCATCATTAAAAACACGTATTATATTGATTTTATACATGTTTTGAAAAAAAATGTTTTCAGCAAACAGTTATCCTTTCAACCGAATAGTTAAATACGCATGAATCGATGATAAGGCAGGCGCCCGTGAAATTCACACGTTTTCAATTATTTCTAAAAAGACGTTTGAGCAAGTTTGTTGGGCGTCAAACCAAAATAATATTTCAATATGTATAACAATTTGTATCCCTTATTTTTTACTGTGTTCGTCTTAAGCCGTTGTTTGTCAATGGCACGTGTTGTGCCGTATATACAATCTATGACGGCCTCCATGGTCGAGTGGTAAGACGCTCGACTACGAAGCCAAAGGTCGCGGGTTCAAACCCGGCGTGCGCCAATAACTTTTATGTAATTAATATGTGTCATAACACATTTAATTCATATAAAAAAATACATGTTTATATAAATATATATATATATATATATATATATATATATATATATATATATATATATATATATATATATATATATATATTTGCGGCACGTTATATTGCTGGCTCTAGACGGTTGGAAGCAGTTAAGGCTCTTGTGCGGTATTCATATTAAAAAAAAAATAATAATAATATGTAAAAAAAATAATCACCCACGACCTTGTGGGTCATTATGTAATATTATAAAATCTTCGATCGATCTTGCAGTAAAAGGTAAGCCTTTTTTATTTGTCAGATATCGTCGTTGGAAAGGCAAAAAGGCTTAAGCAACACTTTAGTCAAAAATGAGTTAAATTTGCAGTTTTGTCCCGTCATTCTTTTTGCATCTAATGCTCTGACTTTCCTTTGTTTCTAAAGACTTAGTTGCCCTTCAGCCATCTAAAATATATTTACCATTTGGGAGAAGTTTGTTGATTGAGTTTTTTTAACTTTTATAATTGATGTATCCTTTCGATTTGTATTTTATTTCACAATGATTGTACACTAACTGGGTTTTTATTACTAGCTGTTTTCACGTAAGTGAGAACATCTGTTAAAACCCAGTATAAATAAAAGAAAAAAAAATAGAGTACTCTGGTGCAAATTTCACAAAATGGCGCTTCAGTCCTTTTGCCTTTCCGGCGAAGATGTTATCCGATTACCTGTTTATAGACCCATTTTGTTTGAACGTTTTGATTGCGTTTGTTTCACTGTTTAGTTTTTGATATAATTTGTGCGCGTCGCTTGAATATAAATTAAATGAAACGTTCTCTCATAGCATGACAAATAATGAATGTGACTGCACGCCACTGGAATCTGCAAATCAAATCTGATTTATTTTGTGAAACAAAAATAAACACCTATGTATCTCGATATACTTCCTGTGATTGATTTACGTTTGATGAGCCCGGAAGCGGAAAGGAAAACGGTTTTTAGTTTTAAAAGTCTCGAACGATATCCTGAAATGATTTTTTTCTTAATTTATCACTCTTTGTGCATAAACATACTCAGTGAAGCGAAATTTTCGCGTTATCAACGGCTGAACGCCAACGTTTTGTAGTAAATGCAGTGAAAAAAACTCAACATAAAGTTTGTAACAATAATAATAAAGGTTTATTTCAAAAGATATGCATGAGTAGTGCAATGCAATACATTCCATAATTGAAAATAATACATAAAATAAAATAAAAGTTCTAATACAAAAATACACAATAATAAAAAAAAAATCGTAATAAAAAAACAACAAATGTAAAAATCATAAATGGAGGATATTAGGTCCCATGTCTACAGAAAGCCATCAAGAGGGAGTCCATCCTGGTAGCGATAAGATTGATGGGGGCAATATCTTACTTCAATGAGCTTCTATGCTAGAATTTGAGGTCTGAGTGGATTCCATGATGAGGTCATTTCTAGAATTGTTGATCCTTTCCCTTATTCCTGCCACCCTGGTTCTCATGCAGGCTGCAAATCCGGGAACACGCCCCTCGGTGAACATACCGGAAGCACTGCAGTGCCTGGGAAGACTGATAATCACGCAGTAGGCGTTGTTGTACTGAAATCAAAGCCTTTCAATTCTACTCTTCTTGAAATTAGTCCAGAACTTACACGTGTATAAGGTAGTACAGAACGCCAGGAAGAGTGTCCTTTTCACTGGTGGACTACAGAGCCAAAATCTTCTACTGAGCATGTTTAATTTCACACTGAGTGCTCGTCTTTGCCTGTCGATGTCGTCACCATCCATTAGCTTGCTGGTGATGATGTGCCCTAGATATCTGGTTTCTTCTACCACGCTTAAAACTTCACCATCCGAGATAGCTGGAAAATGGTTTTTGGATCCTACCCGTGTCTGATGATCATCGGTGCTATTTTAACGGATTATAAATCATGTTGGTTGTATGTGCAAACTCTTCACAGATATTCAAGAGGATACGTAGTCTTCGAAATATTATACACCGAAATATTGCAAATATACCTTTGAATTTGAAGTCAACCAGTTTTGCACACAGCCGTACCTTCTTCAGTGATACTAACTAACTCACTCACCAACTACAACGCTTTTTCTCCGTATGGATGGGCAGAGCAGATGAAATGCCACGCAATTTTCTCTTTGCACAAACGCTTTGCTTCGTCCAAATTCACTTATGCTTTTATTTTATTGCGGTTATTAACAAGACAATTGATTCACTTGGTCATGCCTTAGATCCTTAGACGACCCGACTTCTTCTTCCAACTGCTCACGTGACACTCATTTCCCGTCGGCCCACTCTAGATAATAGATAAAAACCATAATAGATGTCCATTTATTATTTATGGACATTCATTTCCAGTCGGTCCACTCTAGATAAAAACCATAATAGCGTGCTTTTGTTAACTCGTCGATGGCGCTTACATTTACATAATTCCTTTATTATTTCCTAATCTACTCATTTTTAAAACGATCGTTAAAAGTTTTTCCACACATCAGAGCTCTTAATTCTTCAGTATTGAGCCTACTTTCATCCTCCATCTATCAATTGAATGCTTCTTCTGAAATTAGCATCAAAGCTCCATGGTGGACTTTTAGCCTCGTTTCTGATAGCTTTAGCAAATACTGCATTAAAATCTCAGTTGAATAATTTCAATTTTATATTTTCGTAAAAAGCAATTACTTTATGGTTTGGCATATTTAAAGAAATGAAAAAATAACTTTGTTTAAGACCACATATTTAATTAAAAAAATTATAACCGACCGGCTTCGCTTAGTCGAAGCATCATCAGGGTACAAAATTACAATAAAAAAAAATACAAAGTGTGCGGTTATATGTACATACAGAGGGAGAACACAATATAAAATAAAATAAGAGAACTGTGAGAAAAAAAAACATTTAAATTACAACAAAGGAAGAGATAAAACTGGTCCTGTATTAACTTATTGTTTCATTTCGTTATTTTTAATTTGTTTAATGTATCTAATAAATACTGTCTAACATCGATAACAACGTGTATATTTAAAACATTCAATATGTTTTGTCATCAATAAGCTTTCAGTCCATTTTCCTTAGCACTACTCTACCAGGAACAAATAAGTACTAACGAGTAGGTACAGATTTCATCTTACGTAAGAGAAATGGAAATTTCAGATTGATCGAGAGGAGAAGAGATTGTGAGACTTGTTGTTGAGGAAATGGAAAACTTTTATGAAGCTGGGGCTGATTACTTTTTGAAATACGAAATTACGTTATGATTTCACGTTGGAAATGTCAGGCGTACCATGGTTTCTATAAATGTCATCGCAGGTTGGAAACCGAAATACTTTTGGGCGAGATTCACATTGAAATGTCTACACATTGATTTTGAGTAGTCGTGTTTAATTTGTAGAACTCCATCAGACAAGCGCGTAACTTCCTATATTTAAACTTTATAACTTGACTCGACTTTCCGACTTGACTTTTATTTGATAAAATTGTTAATGGTATTATAGATAGCCCTGATTTACTTAGCTTAATTACCTTCCATGTACCTCGATCCAAAATTCTTTTTGAATGTAACAATAATATCAGGACTGAGTCATTTAGATACTCGCTTGTACCTAGATTGCATGCAGTGGGTAATTATTTCGCTGAAATAGTAGATATATTCAACTGCACTGAATATAGTTACAAGAAGGCTATAATAGCATACCTCTTTCAAAAATATTACTGTTAATTTATTGTATTATAATATTTCTATTAACTTGCTTATGTTTTTGGGTACTAATCATTTACTCCATGTTATTTTTATGTCACTATTATTTTATGTTATATATTTCACAGTTATGTAAAAGCCCATTAGGGCATTTATAATTAAATAATTAAATGAATTGACGCTGAAACGTTATTTTCATTTCTGATAGTGATTAGCGTAAGATAGTTTTGATTATTTACAAATAAAATAAATAACTTATAATGAGACACTAGATTTTCGATTCATTCTTTCTAATTAGAATATGTGTGTAAAAATATAATTAGAAAGCGAATCAAGATAATCAATAATTTCACCCAAATAAAAACAGTCCTCATTTATTTATTTCATTTTTAAAAGAAAGGCTAACGTTTCCGAGTTACGAATAACCTGACAATATTAAAAAAAAACTCCTACTGCCATTATAATAATCGGAAAATGTTGTTTGTGCAATGATGGAAGACCTAGCTTGCATAGAAATTGAACTTACGACGCCCGGATGTGTGAATCCGACGCGTTTATCCACTCAGCTACTAATTGGCTAAAATAAACTTTTTTGAATCGCTTTTCTTTGTTTTTTGTAACAAGGTCCATTTAAAAGTTCTTATCAGAAATCGTGATAAGTGAGAGGCAAGGTTAGTATTCAAATGAAAAAAAATGCGTACTCGACGCATAAGTTAAATCCTAGGCTAGCTAAGACCTTAGTCACTGCTCAAAGATCAATATCCATTTTTAAAAATGCAAGTAAAATGAATTAAATTAATATGAGGTTTTTCATATAAAAGTGATATCTTTCATTTTCTAGTTTATCATCGGTCTTACGTGTGAAATATTTTTTGAATAATCAGATGGAAATGATTCGAGAAAAGATCTTTGATACTACATAATATATAGCCACTCGAACATGACCTCTGTAGCCAAATTCTGTCGTTAACATCGTCTGCTACGAATCCAGAGGTCACGGGTTCAAATCCCGTATTAATAATTTATATTCTCTTAATGAAAAGCCCTTCCTAACGTTTCTTTCCAATGTTTATTTACGGGGTGCATTTGGGTGCGCCTGACAGCAGCCCAGATAGCGTAAGCCACAAATGGCGAACAATTAGGGGATAAGGCCGTTGCCACGACATATTGTGTGTTTATTCGGGAGAGGTTTTAGCGCAGCTCTGATAAGTTCTCGGAAATAAAGCTATAAAATTTTCTGAAATTTGTGGAAAAATACTTGCTATAGTAATTATTAGTACGGAGGCTTCTTTTATTTAATAAATGATAAAAGAATACAATAAACTGTATAAAAGTCGAGATTATTTTATGAAATTCTTTATAAGGTGGTTGTTTGGCGACAGAGGCCTGAAATTCATAAAGGCACATAAGCACTGCCTACCCTGCCGTGCTCGCATAAAAATATGTATAATACTGGATTAAATAATATGAAATTATTGAAAAACATAAATTTACACTTTCAAAAATACGCGCGAGATTTAGGTAATCACACCGCCGCGAGCGCCCCACCGACCTTCCTACCATAACGTGTCCAAAGCAGTAACTACATATGCTCAAACGCCGCCAATGTCAGAGTAGATTATTCTGTGTTGATTTGATTAATAATAATAATAATAATATTTGGATGATTTGTATAGCGCCGTTTTCGCGAAAAATCACCTCAAGGGCGCTGTACAGATCTTACTTTCTATTATTACATATTAATTCCTAGTTTAAATAAGAAAATATACAGGAACATTCTTACCTGGCAGGTCCCATCAGATAGACACACTTATTAACATAAAATTATAATTACGATTTTCTTTTCTGATTTAGGGCATGGGAGCGAAATTAAAAAATAAACTTTCTGAATTTGTCGTACAGTAGAAGATTTGGTTAAAAGTTGTATATCTAAAGGTGATTCGTCGAGACACAGATTGTGTTTAGATTCTTTTAATGAATTATTACACAAGATATGTATGCTGTGAGTTGTTGCGCGTTCAAGTGGTTCGTTTGTGTTGGTATCTTTGTTGGTGTCCAAGGCAGTGGCTTTTACAGAACAAATCTGATAGCAATCAGTGATGTTTGTTGGTACCTATCTCTATTATCAATTAATCCGCTGTTTTTCCTACTGCCTACTCTGATCAAAAACTCTGTGCACGCCACTGGTTGCCGACTGTTTCATGTCATTGTTTGGCGTTGGCCTGTTATTGTTACAAATATCAATGTTATTGTTGCGATTGATGACGTCACGGTTTGTCCCATATGATAATATTTTCCAGAGATTGCTGGTTATCAAGGAGGTCATTGATAAAAGCAGAATGGAGGTTTACTGGTCTTGTCGACGTTATGAAGTTGTCAACGGTGTGCTTGAAATTGCATTTTTTCTTCGGTTCTAGCTCGTAGACGATCTTTTAATTTACATTTTGAAAGATTGAATAAAGGAAATTTATCACGCGAAATCCTAACCGGCATTTATCGATTCAATGTTATTCTCGCCTTGAAATAATTTCACTTAAGCCCTTAGTATCTTAAAAACAATAATTTTCTTTTTCAATTTATTCATATTGTGAGTTTCCAACGAGAAGTGTTTATTTAATTTTGTTATTAAAGACAGTGGGTTGCAAATTCCATTTTTATACAGAATTTTAGAATAAACATGAGTTCCTAGTTGTTGATGTTATGTACAATAAAAATGAGTATATATACACATTAGGTAAGTTAAAATATTTAGATTAAAATTTAATTCAAAGCTTCATGATTTTTTATATTTTTTTATATTAAATATTGAGATCGATCGATCGCGAAATATATATTTTTTTTTCTTTTTCTGTTTCATATTTCGTTGAAAATTCTTGATATCAATTAAATGATTAATAAATTAAAATAATTTGACCGGTTATTAGCTAAGTTGACAAACGCGTCGGATTTCCATCCGGGCGTCATGGGTTCAATTATTCTGCTAGCTAAGTCCTTTATCATTGCACAAGCAACGTCTTCTGCCATTGATAGCAGTAGGAGTTTTTCAAATATTGTAAGGTTACTCGTAACTCGGGAATGCTTTTCTTTCTTTTTTAAATCAAGTAAGGTAAAGTAATTAGATTTAATGACCGGTTTGCAGCTTTTTACTTATTTTTTATTTTTTTATTGATTTATTAGATTATTTAATTTTGGGAAAACAAACAGCAAATCAACAATAATTAATACTTATATAATAATAAAAATAACAAATCATGTCAATTACAATTTTTCCTCTGTTGATAAAAAATATTATAAATAAAATGTGACAATATACAGTTTTAATTTAGTAACTTAACTAAGTTGGTGGGGGAGAGGAAGGTGGAAGGGAAGATGGGAATGAGATAAAGGAAGAAGAACGTGAATAGATAGGAGGTTATTTTGAGTGGTCTAGTGTGGGTGAGTTTTTTGTTTAATATCATGTACGAGTATAGTCGAGTTAAAAATATCAATGTGCTAAGAATTTATGTTGAATGAACTTGTAGACCTGTAAATGAATGCATTTGGTTTAGAGTTGGTGTTACAACGAGGGAGTCGAAAAATACGTGGCTGTCTGCTATGCTCTGCGATTTGGAACTTGGAATAATGGAGTTGTAGGAGATCAGGGCTTTTAACTATTTTTTTTACGATTTTAAATAACATTATGTGAGATCGAAAAGAGCGGAAGTTTAGGTATTAAAAAAATCTGTTTTGGACCTTTCGATTCTGTTTTTGTATGATGAGAGTTGAAACAAATAAAATATTTTGAGGTTATTATTATACCCGGTAGAATTCACCTTTCTTTTAAAAAAAATAGTAATTCAGAAATAAAGAGACAAGACACGTTTTAACATAAATAAACACACTTTAACGATGTCGTTCAAGCATCATAATAAGAACATGCTAGAGACTATTTAATAGGGATGTTCACACGCAGCGCATCAAACTTGTCATATCTCCCAGCCAATATTAATCAATTTATTCAGGACCGCGCGTAAACTCGCCACTTACCGCACCCCCGAGCGACCCCCTTTTCACTGCAGCACCGCACCCCTCGCTCTGATAGCTCCGTGGAACACCCTCGATTCTCCATACAACGCCAGCGTGGCATCTAACAAGGCAGTGTTGTAGCGCGGCCAGGACACGGGCTTTATTAAAACTTTCGCCACTAAAGTTGACTTTGCCTCGAGGGAAATTGCCCCCCAATGTTATCATATTGATTTGAATTCATGGTAAGGCGTGAGCGGGGGATTTTTTTATTAAGCGAATCAATCAAATAGTTTTAAAGCGCTTAATAAAGGTTTATTGTTTTGATTTATTGGTCGTGGAGCTAGTGAAACTACGTCGACCCCATTTAGGGAGCATTTTGAAACTAGCGGAAGTGGAATTATGGAAAAATAAAGAAAATAGGTAGGTTGGATTACCTAGCTGTTCAGATCCGGCTTCTGAATATGGATACCTAATGCAATTTTAAGCACCATTTCCACGATCTCTAACAAAGGCGATACTATCTACACGATAACGGTCTCCATGGTCGAGTGGTTAAAACACCTTGACTACAACTCCAGAGGTCACGGTTTCAAATCTCGACGTGTGCAAATACATTTATTAAATTAAGTTATAGTTATTTCACATTTCATTAATATAATGTATAAGTAGATAGCAGATATAGCAGATGTAGCAGACCACCATTCAAAATAGAAACGTTGCTTGACATGACTCAATCCGTCTTTGGTGACCAGATCTGAATAGCCAGATACCTCCCAACTTTCCTCTTTCCCATCTCCCCCCTCATTATCTTCAGCCTCACAACATGCCCCAATCTGGGATGCCGTAGTCCCCCTGGATCCAGACGGTTGGCAGCAGTTGGGACTCTTGTGCGATATTCACTTGAAAAACAAACACTCTCCAACCGATAGAGTATGTAAAATTTTCTAATAATTTATCGTAAAATAAGCTAAAAGCATTAACATTTACACTAACGGACCATTGTTTAATTTATTAAAAACATTTTGTTTTTTTGAGAGAAAAAATAGCAAAAGTATTTTTTACTTATAACAGCACAAACATAATATTTGAATGAAGTTAATGACAACAAAAAACACATAGCAGATGAGAGAAAAAAAAAAAATATTGAAATAAAAGCACAAACAGGTTTTGAATGAGTAATATATAGGACAAAAATACACATTTGATAAAATATTGAAGTCAAAGTCTAAACGAAGTTTAGGTAGAGTCAATGATGTTAGATATAGTAAATTGTATTGGACAAAGATTATTATCGTAAAGAATGAAAGTTTAGACTAAAACCTAAAATTTCAAGACCATGGCTTGAGTTAACAAGTCTCGACATTTTGGACTGTGGAGTATGATACCCATGGTTAGTAGAATGATGATTGAGGAACAGCAATTCATTGTTTTTAAGTCTTAAAGATTTGAATTATGTGTCTAACAAAAATCAATATCATGAAAATATTGTTAAATAAAATACATTTTAAAAAAAATAATCGAACCCGTTTCGTTCGATTACCAAATTTAGGTTCGCGCTTATTTACTAATGAGTTTTAGTTTGAAGTAAAACAAAATTTAAAGTAAGTACCGAGCTTTAAAGATTGAAATTTATGCCCTCATTACAAATTACAAAATTTGTTTGGAACGGTGAAAATTGCCTGAAAATAATTTTCGCTCTGGCGCGACACCTCCTTTCTGTAAATATAATTTAGGCGCAGAAAAAAACGTTTTTCCTCTGAAACGTAAATCATCTATTCCAAATTCAAATTCTCTCGCCGTATTTGGCGCGCTTTCCAATTACGATTCTGCTGCGTTTCCTTCCGGTCTTCGTTATTCAAATTGCGATTGGCTCTAAATTTTATTTTTTTCAAATCCAAGATGGCGGCCACGGATACTTTTTACCCCCAAAACACGGTCGTGATTGGTTAGCATTTACACAGGAAGGAAACAAAGTATAGATCACGTAATTAGAATTGATTAAAATAATAAAATACAATGAGGTCCTTGCCAAACGTCACTGAGAAGTAGCCCTTTGGTCTCGCTTACGCCTATTTATTACATAAGATCATTGGAAAGTTTTCACAGTTATTTACAAAGTTGTACGTTGTGTTCTTTTGAATTATATTACGGATTAGTTTTTTTATTTCACTCGAATTTTCTTTTCCAAAGTCGAAAAATAAGTTTGAATATGCTGTATACAAGAAAAGCATCTGTGCGAGTATTGTTTTTAACTCAAAATTCACTGCGAAAACTCTACTTTCTGTCTAGAATTCTTTCCAAAAGTTTATTTGAGGTTAGAATAGGTTTTTAGAAGATTTCGAGTAATGTACAAGTATCACCTTACCTAACTTTAAGTTTTCAAAATTATTCTGAAGAATATGTATATAGTTACTTAAGTATTGTTAACAATTAAAAATAAACATATGGTTATTGTCTTGCTATGAAATGTTACAAATAGATAGATAGAGATAGATAAATAAAGATTAATTTCGCAATTTTTGCACTAATTAATGAATTTTCTCAAATTTCATTCACCTCTATTAATACAATTTAAACTAATAGGTAAACTTTCACTTTAAAATACTCTTAAATGGACGCATAGACATCAGATCACTATTTAAACACGATTAATTCATTTTAAATAATATAAAGTATATTTACTGCACGTTCCAGAGAATTCAGGAATTTCGAAACGTTGCATGATTGAAATGGCTTTAGCCATGTTTGTGACCAGATCTGACTAACCAGGTACTTTTCACTCAACCTTTCTCTACCCCATCTACTTTTCCTCCTCACTACCTTCAGCCTCACAACATACCCCGATTGGGGTTCCCATAGTCTCACTAGCTCTAGACGGTTGGGAGCAGTTTAGAATCTTGTGCGGTATTCACTATGAAAATAAAAAAAGATCCATAGTTAAGTTCCCTATCGACAACACCATGGGTGTACGAGTATGTTATCATATATTTTGTTAAAATGCTATCAGATATCATCCGTCCAGTTAAAATTAAGGTGAAGCTGATATTTTCAAACGAAAGCAAAAAAATCTTATCATACTTGTCTATTTAAACATACGAGTTAGAAGAAAAATATATTTGACCGATTACAATTAAAACCCATTGTTGGATTTCAAAGTGATAATTTGTTAGTTTCTTTCCTTCATGTTTTTCATCCAGTTCCTACTTACCCAACCATTTCGCAATATCGAATGTTAAATTCAACAAAACCGTGTTTGAAATAATTGAATATTAAACAAAAGAGTTTTGATGAGAAAAAACATGTTGCTCGTTGGCTTTTTTGCTTATCGTCGGTTTGTTGTTTTGATCTCCAAATAATATAAAGTTAATCAGTGTGGTGTATTGGTTTCAACTTTCAATACAATTTTATAGGAAGACTCTATGCATTTTCATCTTCAACTTCATCGGTGAGTGAATGGTTTCCCATTTTTCCTTCATTCCAATAATCTTTCCACAAGCTACGATTAAACACTTCCATCAAGTAGTATAGTTCATCGTTTACAGTCCACTATTTTCCAAATTTATCTGAAATTGAAAACAAATTCGGTGTGTTATCATAAAAAAATCATCATTAGCCACCTAAAACCGAAATATCCTCAGCCTTCACTGAAAGTAAAAACTCAATAACGCAAAATTATTTGTAATTAATACTCCATTGTAAGACTCTTAGTCACATTGCTGTATCTCCAATGGGAACATTGTATCAATAGCGATTATTGATTGTATTCCAATTGATACATTGTCCTACCACACTACCACATTGTATTAACAGTCTCCATGCTCTGGTCCCTGCAAGTGATGGCCAAATAACGATACGAATAATAATAGTACTACGGATGGAATTGAACGAAGTAGCAACTAGTGTGGTAATGAAATAACCGCATATTGGAGCTTTGTATAGGGTTTGTTGTACGTATGTTTATTACTTGCGGTAACAACTCTATCTGTTGGCATCTTATGTTCCCCGGGTAGCGCTTTACCCGCATTCACGGAAAACTTTTACTAAAATTGGACATTTTTTATTTATTTATCTTAAGTTAGATTACATTGTTGTTTGTTATAATATAAAGACTAAACATATATACAGACACTATTATTTCAAACATGTTTTATAGCGCTGTTTAGTAAAAAAAATCACTTCAAGGGGAATTTACAATACTATTTTTGGCACTGATGGTTTTATCGGTTGGCTAAACAAATAATACGGTTTAATTTGCCACTGATATCTGAATTGCAACAATGAAATACAACGCATTTCTAAGATTATTGATTTCAACGAAGCAAATATTAATAAGTCATTTTATTAATTTACGCCATTATCTAGCATACACGTGGAGAAATTGACTACTATTGTGACATCATTGAATTTCAAGTTGTGTGGAACTCTTAACACGTCAAATTGGGTCTGTCGCAACCTCCGTGGTCGAGCGGTTAAATTCCTCGACTACGAATCCAAGGGTTCAATAAAACATCTTAAATATCCACAGTTTTCGTCTTCCATTACCCACTCCATTCAACCTCGCAGTATACCCCAAAGGATGTAAAAGTCCCACTTTCTCCGGAGAATCGGGTTTTCACATAAAAATAACAAAAGTTTGAAAAGAGGCATAAAATCCGTTAAAAGTTATACTGGTATGAAAACGTGTTACAAAAAATCTTGGCTTTTTAGTTGAAAGTGGAAAAAAACATGTGAAAATTGTGAAATATTAAATAAAAAAGTTGACTGGAGTTCTATTTCTTTTCTTTGGAGAAATATTTTCATTCGATATTGCCTAGTGTTATTTTAAGATTAGAAAAACCATAGACACATTTAATATGATCATGTCAGTTCTAAGCCAGAGTAGAGCTGTCATTGAACAGTGATCGATATTCCCGCCGGCGACAGGCGACATAGCTAACGGACTATCTAAAAGCGATTTACAAACGTCACTGTCACTTAGTTTACGAATATCAGTGTTTTTGTCGAGAATAGGAATGTCGGAAAAGCATGTTTCGTTCTGTATTCGTTTATGTCTCGTCTCGGAGACAACAAAATAACAAGCGATCTCTTTAGTTGGAAATGTTGTAGAAGTTATTGACGTTGCGGTGTCACGTTAACAAGTGGATACATAGCGTCGAATATAAGTGTAGATCGACACACTTCACTTTGCGATCGGCAGCGTTGCCAATGTAGATTTTGCAAATACAAAACAAATCTTTGATTATTTTTGGAAAAATACAGCAAAATCACACATAAAACACTTACAGACCATGCAAAACAAAGTTATTTGACCAATATGGATGCTCTTTTGTACATCAAGGTAAGAAAAACATTCCACTGATAAATAAATTAATACTTTTTGAGGCTTTTTTTGACAGATTTTTCGACTGAAAATCCAATTGTAAACTCGCTATCTAGATATGACGCGAATCCTATATTCGAATGTAAAATACAAAAAAGTCCTTCGAATGGAGTGATTCCTGCAGTAGTTCCACACATAGTTCTTCGTATATTTTTACTTTCCCAAAATGTTTAATCAAACATCCAAAACGACAAGTAAAAAAAAAAAAAAAAATCTGTAGACCAATATTAGGTATATTTCCTGTAAACTCTTTCCTTCAACTCATATTTACTGTCTCTTTCTGTTTGTTCCTTTGCCATAATTTTAATGTTAATTTACTGTTTTCTCATTGTTCTGTTATTTTATTTTATATTTTGTTTTCCCTCTGTATGTGTATATAATCGCAAACGTTGTATTTTTTACATATTCGTAAAAAGCATTTACTTTGTGGCTTGCCATATTTATAAATAGAACACATACACTTTGTTTTTAACCACTTTATTATTTAATATTATGTCTCCCGGTTTCGGAAGTACCCTTCCATCATCAGGACAATATTAAAATTAACCTTTATCCGCCCTGGTGAGCACTAAATTTTCTTCATCTTAAATTCTACGAATGTTTTTAATGTGTATATTCTCCATATTAGTGACAAAAAAAAATTTAGTGCTCACCAGGGCGGATAAAGGTTAATTTTAATATTGTCCTGATAATGGAAGGGTACTTCCGAAACCGGTAGACATAATATTAAATAATAAAGTGGTTATAAACAAAGTGTATGTGTTCTATTTATATGTTGTATTTTTTGTTTAGTTTATTTTGTACCCTGATGATGCTTAGGCTAAGCGAAACCGGTCGGTCATAAAAAAATAAAATAATATCTGTGGTCTTATACGAATCTCTTCATTACAACAAATTTATTTAGAAATAATGGTATAGGCCAAAAAAATGCATACCGATTACGAAAGTCAGCGCAAATGAGCGAAGGAATCGACAATCCAGCACTTTGTGGATCGGGATCATATCCTAAATTTACTGTCTGTGCTGTCTGGTATACGAACGTTTCACATAAATTTACAGTATCCATCGTCAGGGCAAATTTCAGGAATGACGAATATCCCCAAAATCTACCATTATGTTTTTAACACTATAGAATTCTTAGTCATATATTGGGCCAAACGGTTAACAAAAAATGTATTCCCAAATACAGCATCACATATTATTTACATGTTTTATTAAAACTATATATTTTAGATTAGTTACTACAATTAAGTGTGTTGTACTAATGTTTTTTTTTCTTTTACCATTTCAGATTGACGTGTGATTGCTTCCTTAAAATCCATCTGGTGCCAAATTTTAATCTAGTGGACAAAAGTAACAAATAACAATAGTGTTTTAGTAATAATCGAAGTGATTTATTTTTCAAATTTCTGAGATTTGAAATATAAAAGGATTTTGTAATAGATATTTATTGTTACTCAGACCAGACAACAGAAAAGAGAAATGTAAAATAAGTGCGTTGGGATTATTGCATTTTTGCATAAGTGAGTTGACTTTCAAAGTGTATGGATTGTCAGACATAAGCCAGTGAAATCAAAGTGCGTTCACCCACGTGAAATTGGCGCAAAGTCTGTTCGGACCATCTTTTTCATTTAGTATTGTTTAATAATAACCTGGGGGACAGCAGCAAAGTGAAAAGGATTATTGCGTTCTTCCCCAAGACCCAAGGTTTACGAACTGTCAGACTATAATCCAGTGAACTCAAAGCGTTCTGGGGCAAGTGCATTATTCCACGGGAAAAGCCTAGCTGTGTGTTCAAAAGGACGGAATCTAAAGGAGGTAATATTATTGCGTTATTGTCGAAACACTTTAAGGTGTATGGATTTTCAGACATGACTCAGTAAAATCAAAGCGTTTTGGGACAAGTGGCGCAGATTCTAGTGACTTGTTTGAGAAGAGCCGAGTCCGAGTGGAAACAAAGTGCTTTAAGATCCAGATTCGGCCCATGGGAACTGTCAGTGTGGATCTTCGGCACTCGGCGTGGGCGGCCCAGGCAGCCAACCAGCGCGATGCCCGCGCCCCTCTAGTGCTCCGCGGCCTGGGATGGAAGGTGTGGGTGTGGGCGCGTGACGCAGCCCGGCGGCGCCCCCGCCTTGCGGCGTGAAGGGCGGGGGCGGGGCGCGCATGTCGCACGCCAGGCGGCTAGTGCAGGCGCTGCGGGGCAGAGCTTCCTGCGCGAGCCTCGTCAACGCCTCCTCGGACAGGCAGGTCAGTCAACCAGTCAAATGCTTCAACACTATAACCTAATACATTTGATGACTTTAAAACATTTATTTTATTTGAATTTAACCATTTAGTTTTTAAACGAACGTAAATGTGATATTAATTAAAATATATCTAGATTTTATGCTCATAGTAATAGTATACAGGAGAAATAGCTTTGCAAAACAGTGTAGTCAGGATTGTTGATTTATTTTCAGACTCGGGCGTGGCTTGGGTTTTCATGAATACATCTTTTTACATCTATTTATGGCACATGTCGACATAATATTTTGTTTATTTGTAAAACCACTTTTTCATAGTATTGTTAAAACCAAAAATAAAGGATATAACCTCAAAAACCGTTGAGTTATGTCACATAACAAAACGTAGTGGGCGAAGTCGCCGGAGACGTGGGAGACGGAAAACATGCTTACGTACCTAAAAGTGATGCGATGTGTGGTGACAACTTGCCTTGTCTCTTTCTTTCTCACGGTTTACGACGTAAAAACCCGGAGAAAGTGATTTATTGTAAATTTGCAAAGGTTACGCATAAATATTTAGCTCTCTTTCCATACATATTCTTATTCCAAGATTTTATGTATACACATTTTAGTTTATTATTTATTGATAATAGATGGAAATTTATCTTCAGGAAATATCCTCAGCTAACCCAGAGAAAATAGGTCTCAGTTTGTTCAGGAAATTAGGGAAAATATTCCCGAAATAGAGTAATAGATTTAGGAGGAATCTCTGCAATATCACGGAGATTATAATTCTCAATCAAAATCAGCAATTTTGTTACCCAAGAACTTGAAACTTGTAATTGAATGGGCAGTTTATAAGAAAATACTTTTGCTTAAATACGTAGGATTCCATATTTATTTTTAAGTTAAGTACTTTATTCTTTATATTCAGGAAAATATACTAGTTCGTGCATAAAAGGCTAATAAAAAATATATGTTTCGGTAAGAAGAAAACTAATTTTACTTCTTCTCGTTTTTCTGGTGCCCTCTTCTATCGAAGGTTGTCTCGCATACATTTTCACCATGCAGTAGATTTTTAAGTCAGGTGTCTTGTTATTAGTTGCTCCTAATAATATGTATAGTGTGGTTTTATTATTTTTATGGTGGTGCCACTAACAATTGCCTGGAGCCTCTAATAAACATCCAAAAATTATTTCTGAAAGTTATCCTTAAAGTTCCTTTAAGAACGAGCACTGAATTTGTTTTTAAGGAGCTAGACGTCTTAAGCTTGAAACAACTATACTCTAAAAATATCCTATTGCACCAATTTAATAATGTCTATATGTTAAAAGAAAGGAAAATTTCTAGTACCTTAAGGCAGTCACACATAAAATTCTTTAATATGCCAGCCTATAAAACCGCTTACGGATAAAAAAGTTTTAAGTACAACGCCACCAAAGCAATTCAGTTCCCTGCCCAGCACCATCAGAAACATGCAAATTCAATATCATTACTCACCTGAAAAACCAAGTTTAATTTAGCTCTCAATATGTAGAATCTATATCTTCAAATTTGTCATTTACTTATATTATTTTTAATGATTTTATGTAACAAATTTATAACTTTATTCCACTTTTATTTTATGACTGGACCGGTTTCGGCCTATGACGTCCATCTTCAGACTAGACTAGACTAAGATGGCCGTCATAGGCTGAAACCGGTCCAGTCATAAAATAAAAGTGGAATAAAGTTATACATTTGTTTATTAAATCATTAAAATGGAATTCCACCACGAATTAACAGTTTCAAAATTAGAAATAATATATTATTTTTATTATGTATGTACTATATTTTCGATATTAACATGTTAATATGTAGCTAAATAAAAAACACCTTTGCAAATTACCAACAAATGAAAAAAAAATATGTTCAAATAAAATAGTTAAAAAAATAAATAGCTAGTAAAATATAGGAATGTTTTGCCATTCGATGAAAAACTACTTTAAATTGGTTGGTTACCCTATCTGTCCAGGGTGTCTAAAAATACCCCTAGGCATCCAAATTGTAAAGGCTTCTATCGTCCAGGTTGGCTAAGTATCCAGGTTTATAAACTGTACTTCTGGTATGGAAACGGAACGGAAATGGAATAAGAAAAAAAAGATCATCGATTTATTCTTATGCTTAAACCGAGTTTTAGTTTTACCAACTAATGAAAACCTTTAACGTTGAACAGGATATTGAGAAAATGTATTACTCCTTCGAAATTCTAGGTAGTGGCTTGGATATCAAGTTAATACCTAAAGAGTGTAGAATGTAGGCCATTTTGTTCTGTGTTTTCAATCTCGTATTTCGGTCTATTTCTTTGAATCTTTCATGAGCATTTGCAACAGATTAATGATGGTGTATGTGCCATCTTCCTCAGCTTTCCTAGCAAAACTTTTTTTCCCGAAAGCACTAGTTGACGAAATAAAATAAAAGGTAGGTCAAGCTAGAATATCATGATATACAATGCCTTCCAAAATGAAAGGGTTTTTTGTTTATAATTTTGAAACTGTTAATTCGTGGTGGAAATCCATTTTAATGATTTTAATAACGCAATTCTTAAAATTTTATTTTACTATTTTTTATTTAAGACTTGACCGGTTTCACCTTATAACGGGCAGCTTCAGACTGGTTCAATTTTAAGTAAATCTATGGCATATTTTCTATTAATGTCCGGAATGGACGCTTGTTGAGTCTCATAGTGAACATCTGTGACTTGAGGTTTTGTTTTATTGGTGACAGGCGACTTTACAATAACATTCAAAAATACCTTCAGGCAGTTTTTTTTTTTTCTGGGAGAAGGGTTACATGGAATGCGTTTGTGTTTTTTTTTAAATTAAATAATATCTATAGTTGTCAGCTTTATTTACATAAGTAAGGAAATAATATCATGTCAGTTGGCTATTTTTGAATTTACTTTTTGTCAAAGAGCCCGTCATAAGTTCTCATTTTTGAAACTTTCTTTTATTTCACCGGTTTCAAACCGGTCAGGTCTTAAATAAAATATATATTGGAATAAAGTTAAAAAAAGTATTATTAAATTCATTTTAATCGTTTTAGCATTCTAGGAAAAAAAAATTGCACGGTACAATGTCAGATGATATTAAAGTAACTTGGAAGTTAGTGGACCAACGCGTTGTTATTATGGCAATTCTACGGGACATGGGACTAGAAACAAAATGTTAACCATTGTCATCTCAATAACCTTAGCTATGGTGTCTGTCCCATTCCGTGACTTCGCCGCAACCTGTAAATACTCTAAATGATCACGGCTCTAGTGAGATTAAACAAATGTACTGGATGAAGAAGCATTTGTGAAATTTTGGTCCAATATGAACTTTTTGTAGTTTTCGTGTGTTTGTTTTTATCACCTGTAAAGTGGTGATTTTTGAAGGTTAGTATTATTTAAAAAAAATAGCTTTGCATCTAAACGAAAATTGATTAATAATTTTCAATCAAGTATGAGATTTATTTTTAAAAGTGCCGGTTTTTTATAGGGTCACGGTGATTCAATTCGCAGAAGCGTTACTGCCGGATAGAGTAGAGGTTCCGAGTTCGAGTCTCGGTGGCGACCGTTGTTTTTTCTGTTTCATATTTATGTTGAAGAGTATTGATATTATTTCAATAATTCATACGAATATAGTAAATATAAAAACTTTAAAGTTAATTATAATTAAATAAAAGAATTAACTTTGAAAAAAAATGTCTTTAATATTTTCATAACTTTTGGCATCGACCAATATTTTTTCAATGCGGTAACTTTGTAATTGAGTTAAAAAAAATAAAAACATTTTCATTAAGTTAAAATAAATATACATATTACGCTTTTTCAACTTACATGATGTTATTTCCTAAATTATATAATATTATTTTGCTAATTTACATAATATTACTAAGAAATTTTAATATTGTTTTCCATTTACAGGATATTATAAAAAAGATTATATATATGTGTTTCATCATGTCCTGTACTCATTTTATCACATCCAGTCTTTACTGTATTCGTATATAATTTATCGCCCTATATGGTTCGTTGGCCTATTAAACGTTATCATCGCCTTAATTGCGTGTAAATCGCTTACTTTCCTTTATTTTATAATACTGACTAAGGATTCAGATATCATAATATAAATATATATATAAAAAATGTATTTTCCAATAGGATGGGTGAAAAAAGATTGTATATGTGTGTTTGTCATGTCCTGTACTCATTTTATCACATCCAGTCTTTACTTTATTCGTATAAAATCGCCCTATATGGTTCGTTGGCCTATTAAACGTTATCGCCTTAATTGCGTGTGAATCGCTTACTTTCCTTTATTTTATAACTTGACTAAGGATTCAGATATCATTGTGAAATTTCAAGTATGGTGGTTGAAAAAATACTTCAAAAATGTTAGACAACCTAGTTTTCATTTATTCTAACTATGAAAAAAAATCAAACGCGGGAAAATTAAAACACAAAAAAGTTAAAGCACCTTTTAGGTAAATTTTTCTGTACAATTTGTTCTAAAGATTTTAATCTTATCATTTTTTTATTTATTCTACTGTTTTTATTTAAGACCTGACCGGTTTCATCTTATGACGGGCATCGTCAGACTGGTACAACTTTAAGTAAATCTATCGCAAATATACTATAATGTAAGCAAACAGAGACGAAAATATCAAAGAGTAAATTTATAAAATATAGCCAACTCTTAAAAATAAAGCTGACAACTATAGATGTTATATAATTTAAAAAAAAACCACAAACGCATCTAACGCATCCCGTGTAACCCGTCTTTCAGGAGGTATTAAAACTATCCAAAGGTATTTTTTAATGTTATTGTAAAGCCGCCTCTGTCTGCAATAAAACAAAACCCAAAGTCACAGATGTTCACTAGGAGACTCAATAAGCGTCCATTCCGGACATCAATCTGGACAAAAAAACAGTCTGAAGATGCTCGTAAGGTGAAACCAGTCAGGTCCTAAACAAAAAAATTAAAATAAAATTAAAAAATGGGATTATTAAAATCATTAAAATGAAGTTCCACCACGATTTAACAGTTTCAAAATTTTAAATAATAAAAGTTTGTTCTAGTTTAAAAACTGTAAGTTTGTAATCATGAACGATACGTATTGTGCAACATCTCCTCTGTGAATTTTTCGCCACGTACACGTTTTTTCAACGGGATTGCACGTATCCGCACGTTTCACGTATGTTGTTCACGTACCATTTCTTAGGTCGTACAAATTGTAGATGGAAATAAAAATAGGCCGAGTCATATTTTGTACAGTTGTCAGCAGTTGCGACGGCTTTTCTGCCCACCCAGTTGTTCGGGAACGTGTAAAGACGTTTAACCGTGTTTACGAGCACAACTGATTAAATAATCCAAAAGAAAGAAACGTGTACATATTTTTTACGTTGAGGCTCTTCAGCCAAAATGGCGCCAAACGTCACTTTTTAGCATTTGGTCAATATTGCACTTGATTTATGTGTAAACTCTACATGGGTAGTTAGAAAAATGTTTAAGGTTTCCTGTGAACAAAAAAATTAGGCTGTATTTTTTTAAAATTCTATGAAAAACAAACTTAAATATGAGTAAAAAAAGTACATTTTGAAAACAAGCGCAGCCATTTTCGAACGTTTTACCTTAAATTTCAATATCGACGCCGGAAAGGCAAAAGGGCTGAAGCGACATTTTGAAAAGTTTACACCAGAGCACTTTAAAGTATTTTCGTTCATAATAAAATTCATAATTCTTTAGTTTCTGGTTGGATTTGGAAAAAAAAGATAACTAAGGTAATTCGATGTTCTCACTGAGTTTTCTAAATCGACAAAAAATCCCAAACTTGTGAAGCTTGAGTCAAGCCTTCTCCCAAATGGTAAATAAATTTTAGATGTGTAAAGGGCCTCAAAAGCCTTCAGAAAAACTCATAATATCCTCCGAGATGAAGAAATATTCAACTGTAACTTGAAATCATATAAAATTAAACTTATTGAATTGATACTTGAAATTAAATAAATTCTACTGTTATCTACTGTATTTAAAATAACATATTTTGCTTATACCTAAACCTTCACTTGTTAATATAACCTAAGCTCACTTGTTAATGGAACTTAATTGGTCTAAAATATGTATAATTGTTACTACATTTACAACAAAAAATATTCAAACGAGAGTCAGAACATTCGATGCAGAAAAAAAACTTATCAAAACTGCACGTTTAACTCATTTTTGACCAAAATGTCACTTAAACCCTTTTGCCTTTCCAACGACGATAAGGATTTCTGTTTAAAAATTGTATTCACTGGAAACCTTAGACATGTACCTTACCAATACATTATTAACGGATACATCATTTGTAGTATTGCTTGTATTAGAAAGCCAAAAAGTGTATATTTTTGGGTACTTAACAATGTACCTTTCGTAACGAAACAACGCATTTTTTAGATTAATTTATATTTTTAATATCTTTCTAGACATTTTTCAGTATGTAATATTTGAAGGGTTTTTCTTGAGGAGAGTAAAAAAATCGGGTCTAGAAAATATCCATGTTGTGCAAGGGACGTTGACGAGCTGCTAAGCACAAGAATGAGTCATAAAAGCGACCCGTTCTTACACGGAATGATGATAATAATAACTTATTTCTGAATTTCACAAGAAATATTCAATATAAACACGAAATGCATTTAACCGTTACAAAATCATAAAAATTCAAGTTTATGTGCTTTTGCGATTTTTTAATTTCCAAAGTTGCAAACCGCTTCTACAAATTTTGTTCAAAAACTTTCAATTTACGGAAACGTTTGTGGAAAATTTAAAATGGCTCAACAGGAATTAATGTATTATTTACGTTAAATCTGTATGAAATTTTCTTCAGTAAAGTCACCGAGCTAGGGAGTTCGATTTTAATTTAGCCAAGTGGGCCGTACGAATTGGGAACGCGGACCGCGGGTTGGGCATCACTGCATTTTTTGATAACAAATATATTGTCCTGTATTTTTTAAATTGAGATTTTTCAGAAATATGGCAGATATGTTTTCCGTTTGTGGATAATTTATGAATGTGAATGAAGCAAGGAGTGTGTGCCAAAACAGAGTTTTATGGCGGTCCGTCCTCTCTGCCTCCCCCTGCGGTGAAACGACGTGATGGTTAGTTGGTTAGTTGGTTAGTTAATTAGTTAGTTATTTGCGCACGCTGGATTTGAAACCCCTGACCTTTGGATTTGTAGTCAACCGTCTTACCACAAGACCATGAAGGCCATCATAAATATGCTACCGAGAAAGATAGATGAGCAATAAAAGTAATATAATAGGAGATAACAATATCTCAATAGAAAAGCAATAAATTGTGCTGAAAATGGAGGTTACGCACTCCGTTTCAATACACTTATATTACGCTCTTCAAGTAGCCCCAAGGTTTTATACTTACGGTACAATTTTCCACATATTCGTACATTATTGAATGATACGCGTAGATTCAACTTCTAACCGTGTTAAATATTTTGTTCCTCAATTGGCCCCAATTTGCGGTGTATTTTTCCCCCTTCAGCCATTTTCACACACGTTCTTTTTGGCATTTGTGTTTTTACTTGTTCACTATGCCCCTTCCCACCCCGCGTGGAAATGCGATTAAGCCGTCGCTCTTTCATGTTCTTCTCTCTCGTCTTATAAAAAAGTCATACCCACTCCGGTTGCTCCTAGCCATCATTATTTCAGAGAGACTTTGTTCGTTCTTCCTCTATTCGTCTATTTGTATCTGTTGGGTTGTTTTGTGCTCCTTGCTTGGATTATTTTTTGAAGATTTACAACTTTATTTGAGCTTGATTCAGGTAGGTTTTTTTTATTGTCTTTTTATTTATTAAATTCGAAGACTTCCAGGAGGTTAATAAAACTAATATTGAATCTCCCCACGAAAATGTTAAACCTTTTAAAACACACTTTTTTCATTATATCTTAAAGTTTGCGTCAGAGTTTACACGAAAAACACATACTTACGAAAGTATGTATTGGTGCATACGTATACACTTGTGAAAAGTCACGGAGAAACAGTATTTTGTCTTGCCTACTCCCACTTATTATATTTATATTTATTTAAATAAATATGTCGTACTACAACAAATTTAGAATGTTCGAAAAAATTGTAAAAAACTTTTTTAAAGCTTCGATGTGTGTTGCTTTTATTAATTGGTTTTGAGAAAAACTGAAGCAACCGAAAGTTTTTTTTAAGAAAAAATCTGCTGAAATACCTCTTAAAAGTGATGTTTTGCAATCTTTGTTTGGTCTTATTTGAACATTTACCCATAGCACCACATATCATGTTTGATTTATTTGTATAACCACTGTAAGTTTTTTTTTATCAACAGAAATATAGGAAATAACTTTAAAATCCGTTGACGTAAGTTATGCGACTCGATGATGTGAAGTTAGTGCGCATGGAAAACATTCTTACATACTTAAAAGTGCTGCAATATTGTGTGAAGACTATTTTATGTCTATTTCTCTCTCATGGTATACGACGTAAAAACCCTGGAAAAAGTAATTTATCGCAAATTTGTATAGGTTGGGTAAAAGTAATCAGCTCTCTCTCTCTCCATATATATTCTTACTCCAAGGTTGTGACACTATGTGACATAATAAACGAAGTGTTTGCGGTAAGCGTGCAAAGGAATTACTGTAAATGACGATATAATTCAATATAATATTGATACATTATAGGTAGATTTGATCACTATATAATTTGTTTATATTTTAATTACCCCGTGTATTCAACGGATTAAACCTACAAATTTTCTAAGTTATTCTTCCTTGAAAGAGCCCATTGAATCTTTAATACAGTGTTGTAATTCTGGCAAAGTCCTGATTTATTTGTTTCGAGCAATTATTGTCCAAACGCGAGAGCCTGTCAACTTCCGACAGGCTCGTCTATCGATGTCTAATCGAGGGGAAAGAGCGGGTCGGGGGAGGCGGGGGAGGCGACGCGGATTAGGGGATTCCGGTAAAACTTAGCCGGCATGTCACCACTTCCTTACTCTAATACTTTAAACATAATCTACTAGTATTCCTTTATATTTTGATCAGATCGTTCAATCCGTGGGCAGCGAATTTTTCATTATTATTTACGTTTTAAAATTTATTTATTTAAGAAGCATAAAGCTTTTGAATGTTGAAAACAGTTTGATATTCTAACAAAATGAATTATAAAAAAGGTGCTACCATGAATCAAACATGGATATTTAAGAATAAAAAAATTGCCCTACATAAACTACAAGTTGGTTTGTGAAATTTTACACAATGTTCAAAACGACTCATTCCAAATGATAACTCTTCGATTTTCTAAATTTAAAAAAATAGTAAGGGATATAAAGCAAATTGCTCAGGAAATACAAACTAAGGTTATTCTCTTAGCCGCACGCCTTTTTGATAATGTGACTAATAACAAATGCTTTTGCAAGAGAGTTCCATATGAAATTAATTTAATAAAAATGAAATAATAACTTTGTATTTAATTTAGGTAACGAACAGTTTTATACATATTTTGATTAATAAAGATAAAATAAGGTTGCATTCATCAGTGAAATTTCCGCCAGTATATATTTTTAACCAATATAAGACGTTAAAAATTTAACCGTATAAGACCACAGATTTATTTTTTATGACCGACCGGTTTTGCTTAGTCTAAGTATCATCAGGGTACAAAATATAAACCAAACAAAAAATACATTATTGTGTCTTCATTTTACAACGCACACACATATATATATTTATATATATATATATATATATATATATATATATATATTTACATATATATATGTGTGATTTATATATGTGTGATTTGTATGTGTATGTGTGTATATATATATATATATACTTTTACATACAGAGGAACATAATATAAAATAAAATAAAAAAGAGAACAGAAAGAAAACAAAAAAGGCATAAAAAAATAACAAAGGAGCAGAGAAAAGTAAACAGAAAATATGAAATGAAAGAGGTAAAACGTCAACTGAGAGCGTGATAAAAGAATAATGAGAAATTTTACGAGTTTACGGGAAATATACATAATATAAGACTACTGGACAAATTTATTTGATTATTAAGAATATGACTATTAATTCTAATAAAGGAAGCCATTAGAATACAATATTTACGTTAATTACTTATTTTGGTCGACTGACGTGATCATTATAAGGTATCAAGCAAGCATGTATTAGAAATAAGAACCTAGAAATCTAGAGAAAAATATTTATCGTCAAAGGTAGCGGAGGTGTGTTGCAGATTTATTAATTTGGCACACCTTTCTCGCTAATAAGGGCAGGGGGAACTTAATGTTACTTATAATGTTAAGTTTCCTACTGCGGTAAAGAGTGAGAAGACAATATTAAATTAAAATAAAAGAACAGTTAGAAAACAATAGTAAAACATCTAAAATTATAACAGAGGAACAGAGAGAAAGAGACAGATAATATGAAATTAAAGAGGCATGACGTTAACTGAGAGGGTTACTAAAGAAAAATGAGAAATTTTATGAATTTTACCGGAAAAATGTACCTATTATTGGACTATTAATTCACTAACCAACCATCACGCCGTTTCTCCGCAAGGGTAGGCAGAGAGGAAGGACCGCCATATAACGCTGTCTTGGCACACACTCCTTGCTTCATTCATATTCATACATCGTCTCATACATACTCTTCTGTTATTCTGACTCTTCACATGACCCGATTCAAGTATTTGATTCACTTGATCGTGCCATGTCTTTCTCGAGCGTCCTCGACTTTTTCTTCCATTCACTTTCGCATCGTATATTCTTTTCACACTCCTTTCTTCGTTCATTCGACCACTAGAAAAAATCAAATGATTATCAAGAATATGACTATTCATTTTAATGGCTTTTTTATTTCTAGTGATTCTAAATTATTAAATCTGTTGCCATGACCGTTTGTAGAAAGAATATGAGAAGGTATGATCTTTTAAAATAAGATAATTGAGGGGCTCAGAAGCAAAGGCAGCAATCTCCAAAAACGGTTTTGTGGCATTGTCAACTTTTGAATGATTATTATAAAGAAATGGAGAATGAAGTGTACAAAAATGTTAGTGCACATTAAACTAGGAACAATTTGAAACAATTATCTTTAAATTTATCAAAATATTCACAAAAGAAAAGTGCATTAAACGTTAAATCAACTTTCCAAAAAATAATTTAAAATGCGGCCTCCATGGTCGAGTGGTAAGACGGTCGACTACGAATCCAAAGGTCGCGGGTTCAAACCCGGCGTGCGCCAATAACTTTTATTTAATTAATATGTGTCATAACACATTTAATTCATATGAAAATAATAACAAGTATATTTGGCACGTTCCAGAGTGGTAGATACTCTAAGTATCGCCCTGGTGAAAAGACCACCATTCAGAATCGAAACGTTGCTTGAAATGGCTTAAGCCGTGTTTGGTGACCAGATCTGAATAGCCAGGTACTTCCCAACCTTCCTCTTCCCGATCTCCTTCCCCTCCCTACTACCTTCAGCCTCACAACATACCCAATTTGGGGATGCCATAGTCTCACTGGCTCTAGACGGTTGGGAGCAGTTGAGACTCTTGTGCGGTATTCATGTAAAAAAAAAAAAAAAAAAAAAGCCTCTCAATTGACGAATTCTGAAAAACTGTGGTTATTTAAACATCTAAGATGTTCATTGATTAAAAAAAAAGTTCTTTACGTTGTTTCAAAAATGGAAAGCTATGCAATTTTATGGTTTGCTTTATTATTGTAAAATCTTCGTACCGTCGTTTATTAAGTACATAATCCCAAAGTTGCAACTATGAAGCAATTATAAAATTAAAATACATTAGCACGTTTCTTGTTAAAAACTAATTATTTTTATCATAATACATTTTTTTAAATGCCAGCAATTTTTTGAAGGAGTTTGTCTCCCTTACTCTGGGATTTAATTTACGGAAAATACACAAAACTGTGTACTCTCCATCAATTCCACGATCAACCAAAATAATCTTAAAGCTAAATGGCCTGGGAAGGTTAGTTTTTCCCAGCGTGGTGGTATTGCAAACTTTGGGAAGATGTTTGCTTCTTCCTCCCGAAATTCTAAATTAATCTTTGCTTACCCCTTTGCTAGCTTTGAGCTTAGTTCTTGCTTTGTTCTTAAATTCGCCTAGTTGGTAGTTCACTAATCAATCAAATTAAAAGTTCGGAATTTACCGAAAGCTGCCGTCAAAGTGTAAAGGGCAATGGAATTATACATGCTAATTAAGGAGCCCTTCAAAGTCAAAGATCACAGGCAAATATAAAAGAATTTTCGATTTGAGTTTTTGATAATTTTAGCTGATGGAGTTTGTAATAAATAATTCTTTTTAAAAACGCAAAAAAAAACTTTTTCTTTTTAGTGGATGATTTCGACGGCCTTAAAGGGTAATATCGGATGTGCATGAGAGCTGTTAAAAGTTATCAAAGTATATTGTTGCATTCAAATAGTAAGGAGTTTATGCAAAAAATATGAAAACAATGTTATATTTTTTGCTCACAAAATCAGTAAAATTGTAGACACAAAACTTTGTACGGTGTAAAAACGAAAATTTAAACAACTGACTCAAAGTTAGCAATTTGCAAATTCGACATTGTTATTTAAAAATAAATGTATGTGAATACGGTACAAGGTGCTCCTAACCTTCTGAATCTAGTGGGAATATGGCATTCCTAATTGGGGTATCTTGTACAGCTAAAAGTAATGAGGATGAGTAGAAGATGGGAAAAAGGAAAGTGGATAAGTACCTGACTATTCAGATCTAGTCACTAAGCATGGTTTAAGCTGTTTCAAGCAAAGTTTCGATTTTAAATGGTGGTTTTTCGCTAGGGCCTATTGTAATAATAATAAAGTTTTTATTCTAGAAGGTATGCAGAGTAGTGCAATGAAATACATTTTATAATTGATAATAATGCATAAAATAATATATTTTATATTATATTTTTTTTTTTTTCTATAAAATTAATTATGTTTATAAACAATTGTAGGATAGTTTACGATGTAAAATGTCAATGTATATTTGTATCGTATCCACTGTCATTAATTATAGGATTTAGTGCCTTGCAACTTTACTTACTGTCAATGTATCTTATATGGTATCAAGAGAGTTTTACGGTAAGTATCTGTTGTATCATCTAGCATTGTGTAACAAATATCATCATTTTTTAAATATTATTCTACTTGTACTCATTGTCACTTACCTCAGAACAGGTTCTTATGACCTAGTGAGGTAGGTAATGTAAAAAATAATGTGAAAAACAAAAAGTTAATAAATAAATTATAAAAGAAAAAACAAAAAAAACCGTAGGTCGTAGGAAAAAAATAATAAATGTTAATGGAGAATATTAGGTCTCATGTCTACAGAAAGCCACCAAGAGGGAGTCCATTCAGGCAACATTAAGATTTATGGGGCCAATGTCTTACTCCAATGATATTCTATGCTAAATACTGGTGGCATTTACCTCTCCCATCCTCGGATTCCCGTTTTAAACAATGTCAAAAAAAGCTTTTTCCGTGGTCGTATTTTGGGGTATTGAGCTGTGTTGGGCTTTTTCCTTCTTTAGCTGACGTTTCAGAGATCCTTGAAGTATTCATCATCAGGGCAAATGTGTAGATTGTGGTGAAAAGTGTGTTTTTGTGTAAAATAACAATAACTTTGAGTGCAGCGTGCTGCACTACTTTCAAATGGATGATCGAGCCTTCATACGGGCATTATAACAATGTTTTTTGGAGAGATACAAATAGACAGATAAATATGCATGAAGAAAAGGCCCGAAGAAGACTTAGCACGACTTGATCTACAGGATCTTGATCTAGATACTTGATTTAGGGGTGTTAGTTGAAGTTTGCCGGTTTTACTCATAGATGTCGCTAGAGATGTGTACATTACATATTTTACATCTATGTCATATTTTTCTATGGTCATTAACCTTCAAAAATACACTAGTTACATTCTGTCAAAATAAAAGTGTCATAGTTGTTTACCTCAGTGAATATGTTGAGTTTCATTCCGAGTAAATCGCATTTGCGGCATTCGTTGCTTTTCTTATTTCATCAAAAGAAAAAAGCAGTTGAAGCTCATCGGTTGCTGGTAGAAACTTATGGTAAACATGCTCTGGTTTCGTCAATTTAAAAGTGGAGATTTCGATTTAACAGACAATGAACATCCTGGTGCAACGAAAAAGTTCGAAAACGAGGAATTGCAGGCGTTATTGGATGAAGACCCAACCCAATCGCAACACCAATTGGCCCAAACACTTAATGTGACCCGGGAAGCAATTTGCCAACGTTTAAAAGTCATGGGAAAGATCCAAAAGTATGGAAAATGGGTACCACACCAAATGAACGGGAGACAAAGTTATCCTACAACATGACAACGCAACGCCTCATACAGCTAAAGTAGTGAAGAACACTCTCAAAGCATTGAATTTGGAAATATTATTTCACCCGCCGTACTCTCCAGACCTTGCCCCGTCCGACTATCATCTTTTCGCATCGATGGGACACTCACTCGCAGAGCAGCGCTTCGCCAATTTTGTCGCCAAAAACCGAAAAATGGCTCGTCGAATAGTTTTTGGAATGGTATCCATGATTTGCCTCAAAGATGGGCAAAATGTATAGAATCCGATTGTCAATACTTTGAATAATTTTTTTTTGAGATTCCCTTGAGAATTAAACGTTTTCTTTGTTGAAAAAAACCGGCAAACTTCAACTAACACCCCTGGTAATACTTGAATCGGGATGGCATGTTATCTTATGAAAGGGTATTCTGTGTTTCCTCCCTCCTTTAACATGGGCCTCTTTAAGACTCAGGTTCAATTAAGATTAATGCAAAAAAAATGATGCGATGTATGAATGTGAGTGAAGCAAGGAGAGCATACTAAAACATAATTCAGTAGCGGTCCATCCTCTCTACCTACCCCTGATGTGAATTGGCGTGATTATTAGTTGGTTTTGACCGTTAAAGTCGTAATGAGTTTCTGTCACAATTAGACGTAGTTATGCAGAAAGCGTCCAACCCCAAAAAAGGTGAAACTGAGAAAAGGGCGTTTGAAAACATGAGAATAAAAAAGCATTAATATCCGTTATCAGCATTTTATAAGTGAATACCAGTGTTTTTCTTTTTATGAGCATTATTATAAAAAGGTAATTTATAATCCATCAATGTGTTTCTTGAAAAAAAAGTATTTCTTATGTTATCATACATTTTATAATGTTTTTGAACTTCAATTTAAGTAAAATATCTGCAATGTGCGTTAGTAAAACAAAAACAAAAATCTATTGCATTTGGAGCTTAGATGTTTTCAGTACATATAAATCTAGTATTTATCCATAGAAAAAACATGTAAAACTCGATTATGGCATAGTGTGGGTTGGGCGCTTTTTGCATAAATATGTGCAATTATTTATCGTCTAGGCGATAAATAAATTGCAACATTTTATCACTTCTTTGATAATAACCGTTGCAAAGGCTTACGAAACTCCCACGAGGTCTCGACATGCTTATTATAAAGATTACAGACCTCACAAAAATGTTCTGTTCATATTCAGTGCTAAAATAGATACTTTCATTTCCCAAATTTTATTATTCAATTCAATTAATGTCTGGAAAAACGGCCCTACGGCCACAGTCCATCGTAACTTTGGCAAAAAAAACACAAGTGTTGGGAATATACCATAGCTAAAAGAAATCCCTAAAGTGCCATTTTAGGCTGGTATTTCATCTGCTAGTACCTCTAAGGGTTGTTGACCAGATCGACGGCTGGATTCAGTACAATGGAGATTGTAAAGCCGGTTTATTGATATTTAAAAATAGACAGTGAATAGCGATGACTTAGTTTATCGTTATGTTCTTTACGACCACTTTAGGACATGCTCTGTAAGGTCCGTAAAATATTATATTCGTCACATTTTCCCTCGCGTTAAATCCTGTATAAAATTTGACTAGATAAAAGACAAATTTACAGGTGAACAGTTTCAAAAAACTAAAAGAAATATTACAATTTGACGGCCTCCATTGTCGAGTGGTAAGACACCCGTCCACGAATCCAAAAGTCGCGGGTTCAAACCCGGCGTTCGTCAATAACTTTAATTAATTAGTGTGTCATAACACATTTAATTCATATAAACATAATGAAAAGTATATTTGTGGCACGTTCCAGAGTGACAGAGTGACCACCATTCGCCCTGGTGAAAGACCACCATCCACAATCGAAACGTTGTTTGAAATGGCTTTAGCCGTGTTTGGTGACCAGATCTGAATAGCCAGTCACCTTCCTCTTTCTCATATCCTTCCTCTCCCCACTACCTTCAGCCCCACAACATACCCCAATTGGGAATGCCACCGTCTCACTGGCTATTTAATCATGATTTATTATTAAACGATTTTGAAGAATATTCTAATTATATAAAATGGAAAAAGAAAATAAGAAGATAAAGTTTTAACTGGGACTTGAACTCAAGAGCTCTAAAAGTACTGTTCTACCTACTGAACTACCTCAACCAATTCATTCACCATTATCCTTATTAATCTCATAATTCTTAATTATTAACAATCTTTTTTCATTTTTCCGATATTTGCATCTATTTTTATAATCGTGAGCATTGTTAATCCGATTACAATTGTAAACAAAAATGGCGTTGTAGATAAAATTAACATTTGCTTAAGAAGATTTTTATAAATCAAACCACTTTGAAATTTAAAGTTTTCTTATTTAAGAATCGATATTTATTTTCGATTTCGCTTATTCATTCTCAACTAACTAACCAACCATCACGCCGTTTCCACGCAGAAGTAGGCAGAGAAGACGGAATCTGTCTTGGGACACACTTCTTGCTTCATTCACATCCATATATCGTCTCATACATACTCTTCTGTTATTCTGACTCTTCACATGGCCAGATTTAAGTATTTAATTCACTTAATCGTGCCATGTCTTCCTCAGGCGTCCCCGACTTCTTCGATTCACTTTCACGTCATATATTATTTTCACATTCCTTTCTTCGTTCATTTGCTTTACATGCCAAAACCAGCTAAATGTCCCTTTCTTAATCCTATTCATTATATTTACATCAACCTTGCATTCTTTCCGAATATCCAAATTTTTAACACATGTCATACATGGTTTTACCGCACATACTTCGCTGAGATCTTATTCCCACAGCATTCAGTCTACTTTAATCCTTTTTCTGACAGTTCCATGCCTCACTGCCATACAGCAGGTTTGGTACAAGCACTCCATTGTGAACTGCTAGCTTCGCTTCTTTGGACATTTTTTTATTTGCACCAACAGCGTTCAGTCCTCCATTAATGGAGTTTCCTGCATTCACCCTTATTTCAATATCCTTATCAGCCTTTCTGAATCTCCACAACATGCTTTCTAAATACAGAAACTCATCCAAGCTCCTTGTTCAAAGTATTCATCATTAACAACTATATTGTACGTTGTTCTCTGAAATCTTTAATATCATCGTGATATAAATTATTAGACTGGAGTTGTTTATGAAACCAGCAGAGCCAATTCTCATCGGGGAACAGAAACCAGAGACGGTTTATAAATAGATTCTGGCAAACCGCATCATAAAATATTTCACAGCCTGCGGAAAGCATAAATTCACGTTCTCTGGGATATTTAAGTGTTTGTATCTGACCGTGGGTACATCACCGCTAGGATCTCTGATTCAGGACGATTCATTATTTGCCGTCTCAGATTAATGGTTTGATGTTGACAAGAAGTGGACTGGGTTATTGATGATGGCGAACGATACTGGTTGTGTTTGTAGTGAAATAATCCGCCGTTATCCCGAAGATTTGCGGCCAGACAAATAGCGTTGAAAATAAATCAAAATCTCATAATCAACCTTCAGAAATTATAAATTGATTTAAATAACAGTATATTTTGTTTTTAACCATTTTATTATTACACTTTTACATGTGTCAACTAGTTTCGGTTGGAGCCAACCTTCTTCGGGGCAATATTAAATAAACTAATCTAAGTACAGATAACTACAAATAAGGTAAAAAACATAAGGTAGGGTGATTTTAATAATACCAAATTTTGAACTTTATTTAACTATTTTTTTTATTTAAGACCTGACCGATTTCACTTTATCACGGGCATCTTCAGACTGGTTCAATTTTAAGTAAATCTATGGCATATAACTGTTAATTCGTAGTGGAACTCTTGGTTTTTCTAAAAAAATCAAGTTGTTCGTAACTTTGGCATCTTTGTTTTTTTTTACAAAGAGGAAAGATTAGTTTTTTGCACATTTACGTATCTCAAAAATGTAATTTAATTACTAGTCAATTTTATTTTTTGAATCATAGCAGAGAATGTATGTGACGATGGTTGAATGTGAATGAAGCAAGAAGTGTAAAAAAAAAGACGTGACAGTCCATTATATTTGCATGCTTCTACACACAACATTCATTTTTCAGAGGAACATGCACAAAATACAATGCCATATATTCAGAGGCTGATATTTTCCATTTATCTAAAGGTTAATTTACTAAATGCACACTAGAAAAAAATAAACCAAAAGGTTAACCCCCTACCCCCGCTGTGTGTTACAGATTATTTTTTAGCCTTTAAAATTACTTTTCTCTATTTTATTAACACTATGTTGTGTTTCTTTAATTCATTTTATTTTTTTATGCTGTTTTTTTTCTTATAATTCCACTTTGCTTAAAAAACAAATATATTTTTAGCGGAAACTTCACTGATTAATGCAAAATATGTGAAAATGTTTAAAAAATTGTATGTTTTCCCAAAAACAATTAAAAAATTAAGCAACTCTCAGAAATGTCTTTTTTCTTCCATGGGACACCCATGTCAGGGACATTTATTCAAATACCGGTATCCTTCCAATCAAGATCCTCCCCAAATATGAAATCACAAGCACCATTTTACAAATTACTCAGCAAACAACGCACACTAACATCAAACCCCTTTACAATCAAGACATCCAACAACATAACACACGAAATAACAATAAAATTCACATTCCTCTTACACACACCTAAATAATAAAATTTGGAATATATTGCCTACACATTATAAAACTCGCTTCCAGATAAATATAAAAAAAACAGTCAACTTAATAAAAAATACCAAAATAAAGTTTTAAAAGAATATTTTTAAAATTCATTTTAAGATGAAAACACCTAATCTCCAAAACAGTTTTCTTTTCCCGGTAGAGTAAAAATATTCTCATTTACTGCACTTCAAGGTTTTTTAAACTTTTTTATTTTTAAATATATATTAATAATAATTAAGATTTTTTTTAATACTGTATGTCTTATTATTTTATATTGTTTGATTTATTTTGATTTATGTTAGTTTGATTACTCTATATTTTGTATTTTGTTGTAACTCATGTAGTCTTTCCCTTGTCCCAGAGTGAGTTTTTATAACTCATCGGGATTGCTATGTATATTAGCAAGATATTCAATAAAAAAAATTAAAAATCGCGATTTCGTCGGTTACTTATTTTTTATAATTATTTTTTTCGCTTAGGTAAAATGCACATTTTGGGTTTTTATACTTCAATTTCGTTTATTATATAAAATGTAAGCGGAATTAAATTTTGTGACCCCTCGTAACCTGGGGGGAATACTGTCCTTGGCGAGATGGTGAGATTTTATATTATTTATTTATGGTCGGTGAGATGGTGGCCAGACAAAATCTTAAATACATGAGAGACTGGGAAGACACCTGTACCTTCATACATATTATATGGGATTCGATAAAAAAGGAAAACCGTTGTAGGATATTTTATTTTGCTTATTCGATATACACATAAAAATGTGATTTCATCTTGAATATTTCATACTCAACATATAGCTAAAAAAATATAAATATTTGTTTCATTTTTAAATTAAATGAATATTATATATTAAGTGCAACGGGTTGCTTAGATGCTTTAGGTACTAATGCTATATTATGCTGATGGATAGATGGAGGAAGAAAAATGTAATCAAAGGTTGGGAAAATAATATGATTTGGAGGTGAATTTGAGAAGAAGTTGGAGACGTCCCAGGTAGACATGCGACAACTACGTGAATCATTACTTATGATTGGTAACAAAGGAAGGAGTAATTTTTTAATTTAAAAAAATTATATTATTCACTTGTACATTAATTAGAAATCAATAAACCCAACAGAATTTCGGGTCCAAACTAAAAACTTACTTTTTCAGACTCTCTTATCCTTAAATTCATTAAAAGAATCTCAACATAATATGTCTCTCGACGAATCACCATTAGATATACAAATTTTAACCAAATCCTGTACTGTGCGACAAATTCAGAAAGTCTTTTTTTAAATTTCGCTCCCATGCCCTAAATCAGGAAAAAAAATCATAATTTTAGGTTAATAAGTGTGTCTATCTAATATGACCTGCCAGGTAAGTATGTTTTTGTATATTTTCTTATTTAAACTAAGAATTAATATGTAATAATAGAAAATAAGATATGTACAGCACCCTTGAGGTGATTTTTCATGAAAACGGTGCTGTATAAATTATCCAAATATTATTATTATTATTAAGGTTTGCAAAGTATATAATTATTTCATTTTATATTTTACCTTAACAAAAATATAATATAAACAAAACAGATAAACTTTGTTTAAAACCACTTTATTTTCAATATTTTGTCGACCGGTTTCGGAAGCACCCTTCCATCTTAAGGACAATTTTAAAATTAAACTAAAATACAAAATACTGAGATATACGAGAATGTATATATTTAAGTGTTGGAATGAGAAAGAGAAGAGGTGATTGAGGGGATCATGGGAATAACAGAGCGGCTTACTGGAAAATATGTCTAGGATAGGACTGTATTATGATATATTTATTTTGGTTATTTAAAATACAACATTTATTATTTAAGGATTTTATAATTGATACTAGTTTATCTGTTTTATTTATAAATATGGTAAGTCACAAAGTTAATGCTTTTTACGAATAAATAATATTTTAACTGATATACTACTTAGTATTCTGATTTATGAATAGTCAGTGTGTAGTAGGATAGATATCCGAGTATGTTGAATTCCACCATTTCTGCCTATCCCAAAATAATAACATCATTAATAATAGCAAACCGATAGTATAACGACCGCTTTGGTTCCTTTTCTCTATACTTAAAAATGTAATCACCAATTCAATAATGCTTATCATAAATATGTATGCTCCATTTCCCTTGGAATCGAGTTACTTTCATTATGCATTACTTTTTCTGATAAATTTCTTTTCTCATTAATAATGTGGACATGATCAACTGTAAACTAAACATGTAAAGGAACTTAATATAGAAGGGTTTATTTTGGCAAAATACATCACTTGTGATTTGTAGGTTATGCTTTCTTTTATTTTGAATTTATAATGTTTAATATAGATAGTACGAGTACTCCTGTTTTATCATATTATTAACCTTTTAATATCTAGCATTTAATGTAGAAGAGGTGTATTTATAATGAGAAAACATCAGAATATATTTAAAAAATTGAATATTTGTCATGTGTAGGTTAAATTTATTACTAATTAATCTACTGATTTTCCTAACAAACATATTATAACTTTGTATAGGACCACAAATTTTATAAAATAAATATATGACCGATCGGTTTCGCTTAGCCTGAGCATCATCAGGGAACAAAATTAAACTTTTTTGTACCTTGATGATATTTAGCCTAAGCAAAACCAGCCTGTCATAAAAAACGGTGATCTTATAAAAAAGGTTATTATTTAATTTTATTTAAATATGCTGAACCACAAAGTGATTGTTTTCTACGAAAAAAATAAATAAATTAATATCACGAAGTAGGTTTGATATTTACTCATGTTATTTTAATCGTTGAAACAGTATAAATAATATCCAAATAATACAAAATGAAATAGGAAGCAAAATAAAAAGATTAGGTTGCGACCGACAATAGAACTAATTTACAAACATTGTTTTTTTTTTTTTTGTTACAGGGCTCCCACGAGCTAGAGGAAATTTCTGTTGTAAGTGGAGCGGTGAGCGGCACTACCAACGGTCCCGGATTCGTGTCTGGTGAGTCCAATTTCCATCTTGAATATTTAATAAACCCAAAGTAATCACTACAATTGAGAAAAATATAATTGTAATCACATAGCAGCATACCACATAATATCGTCATTATTTAAACAAAATTTGAAAATTAGCAAAAAATAAACAGCTTTTTGTAACTTTTTTATCAAACTTTCTTACGCAGTATTTTTTGAAAATGACTCTAATTTCAGTTGACTATAGTTAGTTAGGTATACATTATTTTACTTGTAGAAAAATAATGATAAAATAAACATGAATAATAAAAACGATACAATTAAATTATGATAAAATATTAAACGATTTTTGATGAAATGAGAAGTGTAAGGGCTTTTTTAAAATCTATTTTAACAATTCCCGTATTAAAAGAAAAAAAATCTGTGTTGACCGTATAGCGATAATGTAATAAATCTTTGTTTTAGTCTTAGTTTTATTTACAAAATAACTAATTATAACTTGATATTACATACTAATGGATTTTGTATGGTTCTTAAAAAGTATTTAAAATTTGTATTAAATAAAACTATGAACTTTGTAAAACACCACTTTATTTGAGTTATCCGCCAGCCATTCGCTTATCTCAAGCTTCGTCAGGGCTTTTACACCAACCTGACGAAGCTTGAGAACAGCAAAACCTGGTTGGCGGTTAACTAAAAAAGTGATGTTTTACAAAGTTAATTGTTTTATTTAATATAAAATGTCACACCCCCAAGTTTTTGCTTCTTTCGAACATATATTTTTAATTTATTAATTGGTGTAATTTTTATGGTTTTCGGCAGCGCATTATAATGTTTCACCCCTTTCTAAAATAAACTGTTTTGCGTATTAGATTCATTCCTTTGGGGTGGTCTGATTTCTTTACACTTCTTCGTATTATGTCTGTGAATATCTACGTTGTAAATAATTCTATCAGAAAAATATTTTTGTAACAAGTTGTTTTGTAACTAAAATAAAAAAATATTATTTATTTAATTATATACGCCCTTATGGACCTTTACATATATAACATAAAATAATAGTGACATAAAAATAACATAGAGTAAATGATTAGCACCCAAAAACATAAGTAAGGTAATAGAAATATTATAATGCAGTAAATGAACAGTAATGTTTTTGAAAGAGGTATGCTTTTATAGCCTTCTTGTAACTAGATTTAGTGCAGTTGAATATATCTAATATTTCAGTGAAATAATTACCCACTGCATGCAATATAGGTACAAGCGAGTATCTAAATGACTCAGTCCTGAGATTATTGTAACATTTAAAAAGAATTTTGGACCGAGTGGTTCCGTTAGGTACATGGAAGGTAATTAAGCTAAGTAAATCAGGGCGGTCTATAATACCATCAACAATTTTAAAATAAAAGTCAAGTCAGAAACAAGCTTCCTGTCTGAGAGTGTTAATAATTTTAATTCTTTCATTAAATAATTATAATTTATGATTTCAATAGGCTGACCGAGTTTGTAGTTGATATATCTTAAAAATTTATGTTGCATTTTTTTAATGGAATTATCATTGAATAGAAGAAAAAAAAACCAAAGGCATTAACATTTATCCTTTTGTTTATATCAGTAGGATAAATATCCTTCGAAATTGTTTATTTTACATACAATTAAAATTTTAACGGTTGCATTTACAACTAAAAATCCATCTTTCAATCATACGTTGTTCAAAACGGAAATAATAAAATATGACGTTCCTGTTTACACTGCTCGTTATATTTCTCGTGATTGTTTTTTTGTGATATTATGGCGTTTGTTGCAATGCATCGGTTGCAATGCATCAGTTGCCCTGATGATGGACACCGCAAGACTGTCCAAAACGTTAGTGAAAGAAGGAGGAAGATAATACGGCATAATACCCCAAAAATCAATCACGATAAAACTTTTAGTATTGAGAATCTTAAATAACATCCATCGTTATATTATTTAATGAATGGAAGTGCCTTTTCGCCATTCGGTGATTCTTATCGACCACAGAAAGCTAGAGATAGAGAGTGACAAAAGAAATACCCGAAGCGACAGAATTCCATCATATTTGTACGCTTACTTGGATATCCGACGCGGTTAGAATGGCCGACTTGTATTTTATTTACAGTTTTTCAATGGTGTAGCTACGAACCATCTACGATGCTCAGGGCGTACAGGGTGTCTCAAGAATCTTATTAAAACGGTGATATTTAATATTTTGATTTTATAATATCAAATGAGACGGCCTCCATGGTCGAGTGTGAGACGCTCGAATAAGAATCCAGAGGTCGCGAGTTCAAACCAGGCGTGCACAAATAACTTTTACTTAATGAATATGTCTCATAACACATTTAATTCAAATAAAATAATATAGAGCAAATTATACATTTGCGGCACGTTTCAAGTGATAGATACTCTAAGTATCGCCCTGCTGAAAGATTCGATTTGAATCAAAACATTTCGATTCTGAATGGTGATCTTTCACCAAGGCGATGCTAAGAGTATCTATCACTCTGGAACGTGCCGCAAATATTCTATATATATTTTTATATGAATTAAATGAGTGACGACACGTATTAATTCTATAAAAAAAATTGCGCACGTCAGGTTTGAATCCGCGACTTTTGAATTTATAGTCGAACGTCTTACTACTCGACCACGGAGGCCGTAAAATATTATTATTCGTAGCCCGGGAATGTTTCTTTCTTAAAAAAATATATTTAAAAATAGTTTTCTATAAAGATGAATAATCTTTGTTATACAAATAATAGAAGAAAAAAACCCTTAATGCTTTAAATTCGGCGAGCTTAATGTGTTTTGGAGTTTCACAATTAGAATATTATATTGTAAAATAATAAGTAGGTACCTATTTTAGAGTCACAATGTACGAGTATGGAGAGAGAGCTAATTCATTTTACCCAACCTATAAAAACTTGCAATGAATCGCTTTCTCCGGGTTTTTACGTCGTACACCATGAGAAAGAAATATACAACAAATATAATACACCGCTTCTATGTACTGTCGCGATGATTTTGAGCTCCTGGGTCACCGCGGGACTCCACCCACATTTTTTATTAAATTACTAAACTTGACACAACTAAACGGTTTTTTAGATTTTATGCTTTATTTTTGTTGATAACAATACTGTGAAAAAGCGGTCATTCGAATAAACAAAAACATTATGTCGATATGTGATATGAATGGATGTATAAATAGCCTAGCCTTAGTCTTAGCCACGCCCAGGTCCGCCAATTCTGGTAAAAATCATCAAAAATTGACTACACTGCCTTGGATAGATACCACTCTATATACCCTAAGGTACCTATCATAGACGTATTAGTGTTTATATGGTTTTCTTAATGATATGAACTGATTTAAGTATGATTATGGACTATACAAATTGTGTTAACCGATCTGATATTGTGTTTTTAACAGTAGCAAATATTTAAAAAAATCTTTTTTAAAGGTCGCACAATTACAAAACCGAATTATTATCCTTTCAAATAACGACCAACACGTTAAATTAACAAATACGAAAATGTGCACAATTTTTTCACGGGAATCTACAAAAAAATCATCCTGTACATTTTTACTGTTTCGCGGTTGGATGGAGTTCTCGTCCTCTCTCAATACCCTCAGGAAATACTGTCCGAAATGGTCCACGGATGTAGCCAATGACAAGGAGTGTAAACCAGACGCTGCAGCCGAACCATGTAAAGGTACTTATTTCGTATAAGAGCAACCAATCTATGCTATGTGCGCCTCTGTGACTTGTGTTGGAATCGAAGGGAATATTTACTTTTCTAAAGAAAAGAAAATGTTCACAATGCACAGTGGAGACGATGATTTTCATCAATTTTGTTGGAACATTATCAATAATTTTTATCGAAATATGAAGTGGGAGATATCTACCCAATGTGGTAGATACTCGTAGTATCGCCCTGGTGAAAGACCACTATTCTGAATCAAAACGTTAGAAAATCTGTATAATGCACTGCAAAACTCAAATTATACAAAGTAACAACATTTTCTATAAAATGTTGCCCCCACGTAATAACTTTATTCTTATTCATTTAATTTTATCTTTCTTTTCTTTATCCCTCTTATTTCATTTTCCTTTTTATTATTTTTTATTTTTGTGCACAACCTAAACAATACCTATAAAATGCCACCTTTATGTTATAATTTTGTTTTTATTTTCATTTAATTACATCTTTAATTTTTTTTTCTTCTTTTGCCCTTTTTTATTAATATTTATTAAAATAAATTAATTATATTAATAATTATTAATATTTACATTTAATATTATATAATTCAATTCAAATCGATCAATTTTTAATTGTGAAAAGTAAAATCAACACGAAAGTATAAATTGAAAATATCAAAGCTGAATTGAATAATTAACAATATTGAAATAAAGTAAACAAAAATAATCAAAGAATAATTATATTAAATATTCATAACAAAAAAGTATATAGGTAGAAGTTAAGAGTGTTCATATAGATATCATCATCGGAAAAGTAAAAAGTCTGAAGCGCCATTTCGTGAAGTTTACACCACAGCAATCTAAAGCTTTTTTGTTTGTTTTACAATAAAATTCAATTTAAAGTCTTTGAGTACTTGGTTGGATTTTGAAAAAAAAAGTTGACTCAGGTATCTTACGTAATGCCCTCACTGAGTAACTCGAAGCGACAAAAAAGTTTAAAAGTTTCTAACTTGTGTCGCTTGAGTCAAGCCTTCACCCCAATTGTAAATATATCTTGGATGGCTGTAGGGCTACAAAAGGCTTCAGAATCAAAACTGCATATTTAATTCATTTTTGAACAAAGTGTCGCTTAAGCCCTTTTTCCCTTTCCAGCGACGGTATTATCGTATATTTTAACGAAATATGAGATAGATACTCGTAGTGGTAGATTTTTTAAGTATCGCCCTGGTGAAAGACAACCATTTAGGAATCGAAACGTTGCTTGAAATGGCATTAGCCGTGTTTGGTAAACAGATAAGAATAACCAAGTACTTCCCAACCTTCCCCATCCCCATCTCATTCCCCTCTCCCTTTCACCTAAATCCTTACAACATACCCCAATTTGAGATTCTATAGTCTCATCGGCTCCAGACAGTTGGGCCTCTTATGTGGTATTCACTAGCGTTGTGACCGCTTTGAAAGAACTACTTCTTTTGGCAACACTTCCCACTTCATTCATTGTTCATTGAACAAATACTTCAATTGAAGTCGGTAGTTCAGTTTAGCGTTCATTCATTGAACACATATTTCAATTGAAGGTGGTAGTTCATTTTAGCCTTCATTCATTTGATTAACTTCATTTCATTGAAAAAATACTAATACTAGCGTTCATTCATTATTGAAAGAAGTACTTCAATTTGCAGCAGTACAGTTGCGAAGGCATTAAAAAACGAAAGAACCAGTTCCAGTTCCTTTCGATTTTAAATCTCTACCGTCTAGTACGTGTGATTTTTTGGCGAGGAACCAAGTTCCAGTTCTTAGAATTGAACAAAATAAGCGGATAAATTCAAATTTCTTTTTTTGCGAGTTCGACTTCAATTGAAGTGTTCACTTAGAAGGGCTCAACTAACAATTCGTGAAGCCTTCACAAAACATAGAAGTTTTTCCCAACCCTAGTATTCACTATAAAAAATAATAAAAAAACAGAAAAAGACACGTAAAATAAAAGGAACCTCAACGTTTACGTGGATTATTTCGGTTTAAGATAACAAACATGACTCGGTAAATAATTTAATACGCTGTATGTGAAGTTTTAATTTAATCATGCCCTTATAATAATTAATCTTGCATGGTGGCTTAATTCCTCCCAATTAAATTATTCATTCGTATAATTTATAAAAAATACATGTATTTTATTAGTTTCGTATTCAGGTTTATTTGCAGCACTTTTATCAGATATTACTAAATATACATGTTTTATTTTTCCATAAAAACACTAACCTAGTTATTACGCACCTTTTAAGGAGCGCCGGGAGAATATGTGCTCGAATGGGAATGGCAGAAGAAGCCGGGGACGCCCGAGGAAGACATAGCACGACCAATTGAATTAAATACTTGATCCTAATATGTATGAGAAATTTTGATAGTCCGAATCATTAGACGGTTAACGAACCGTTATTACTTTTGAAGACTAGACTAAGTTGGTGTGTTCCAAAATTTTGTCCCATTTAACTTATTTTGACCGTTGATTTTTCGGTCCGCATCAGCTTTAGAACAAATTCATATTGGCTAAAAACATCAAAAACATGACCTCTGTGCTTTTTACCTGATTACAATGTGTCCAAAAGTTGCAACGGATCGACAATCTACATTTAACGGGAACTGCTGAAATATAAAAATAATAAAAAAACAAAATGGCGCTGGTCGTTGAATTGTGACAATGTCAAATATGGTTAATGTTTGAAACACCGTAACCCTAGACTTTTTAGATAGAATAGGTTCCAGTCAAATTTTATTCACTCGATATTTAGATATTTAGACTGTTTGGATATACAATCAAACTAAATACACTTGTAGACAAATATATTCGTCATCTCTTTTCACCGGAGCGGATTGTCATCAAATGTTTTTACATAAAATGTTTGTCAGTAAATAGCTTCGTTATTTAAAGTCTTCTCCGCTATTATTCTACTCGGAGACATTTGTTTACGTGGAGAGTATTATTGGGTCAGCATTCGCTGGCACTGAAGTATAAAGCTTCGTTCGAAATAAGAATCGGGTAGAGATATACTAGGATGTGAATTTCACTGAAAGTGTCTATCTTAGGCTTTGTTTATAAGGTTTCAAAGGAATTTATTAAATATGTATTGAAGAGTATTACATAATTAATCGTACACGTCAGAAAATCTCTAGAAAATAATGTTTTTGTTAAGTTGTCATTAAAATTTAAAAACTTACAAGAGAACTTAGCCTGCTGTAATCAGTTAACTTTTCTAATCTTTAGATCCGCCATGTTTTTCTCAATATTTAAGGTTAGATTGATCTACAGTATAATCACTCAATAAGATCTAATATCTGGTTTGTAACCTATTTTCGAGCATTGTTTGCTAGAATTATTCGCATTATTTTCATACATACAAAATTATATCGCTTATTTTTAATAACCTGTTATAAAAAATTAAAATAATATCAATAATATTTAACGTAAATATGAAACAGAAAAAATGGTTTTGAAAAAAACTTCACTGAAAATTATCGGTATCATTTTTTTTTCAATTTTCTGTTTCATATTTACGTTGAAGATTATTGATATTATTTTAAAAATAATAGAAAAATAAAAAGCATACAAGTTTTAAAGTTGATTCTAATTTAATAGTAAGCATTTAAGTGGTTACTATACCAAAATCTAAAAATATCTGGAACATAATGATGGAGGGGAAGGAAAAGTGACAAAGAAAGGTAAAGATATTTGACCATACAAATCATCAGGTCATCAAAAATACTTATCAAACAACGTTTCAGTTCTGAATTACCGAATTAATTTATTAAAATTGATAATATTTTGCGAACGAAAAATATTTTTTACAATATTTTTCAAAACAAGCTTAAAAAACTTCCTATAGAGGCATACAAATTTGAAAAGGAAGTACAAAAAAAAAACATTAAAAAGGGACTTATAAGCATAGAGATTATTGAAAAATCACGTTCACATAAAAAAAGAAATACAAACATAAAAAGCTCTGAAGGAAGAATGTATCACTGGAAAGCTATTGAGAAAATATCCTTTGAGCGCGTTTGCCAATATTTTTTAATCGTTGCTGAAAATTTTACTTCACTTGGGCTTTGTAATGCGTATATGCGATGTATTGTAAGGATTTTATTCTAAATTTAGTTGTGGGAGTAGATGACGATAAGTGCAATACGTGATTTTGTGATCGTGTTTTGTGCTGGTGTATGTCGGAATTAAAGGCTGGTTTAATGTTAGTGTGTGACGAGTGTTGAATTATTTGTAATATGGCAGTTGTAATGTTATGTTTTGGCAGTATCATAAAATGAAGTACCCATTTGTGTCTATATAATGTTAGTTTATATCTTTCACGTGAGTATCCCATGGTTGGGGGTATATATTCCTTACGGTTCTATTTGGAATTACTTGTATTTCTAATATTTGTTTTGTGCTAATGGTTCCCCAGATACTAAGTAATTAATTCGGGTGGGAGTGTGTCATCGCATAATATGTGAGATAGAGTAGAGGTGTGGAGGCGGGCCTTGGAGTTGATAGATTTTACTAATTATTGGGGAAATTATTGATTTTACATATTCAACATGGGAGTTCTACGAGGGCTTAGAGCATAGATTCTCAACCTTCCTTTGCCCACCGCCCACTTTGAGATATTTCTTTTCTTTTCTGTCGCGTTCGCGGTTCCAGTTACCGGTTTCACCGAGGAACCGGTTATTTATATAGCTCTTTTTGGAACCGGTTTCTGGAGTTTTTTTCGAAAAGTACTGGCAAATCGACAAAAGTACTAGTCGGTAGAGATTTTTAAAGTGAAAAGAACTGGAACCGGTTCCTCGCCCAAAAGAACACGAAAAGAACGAACAAAGGATATCGACCGTTCCGGCTATTTTTTCCAACGCCCCCTAATTTTATCTTTTTCTCCCAAGAGTGTGATAAACATACTCATATTCTATTTTTTTTCAGAAAGTTAGGTATTAAGTTTTTTTTAATATTGAAACTTCAATTAATTTATTCCCAGCCACATAGTTACATTTTAAACATCGTCGTTTATTTACTCGTATGTATTTTGCGATCTTTTTGATAACTTATGAATCTTTTCTGTTAAATTAACGATAGTTAAAAAAAATGATTGTGCAGTAAAAAAAATGCATTTTTGGTAGATTAGTATCAGTTAAAAAAAAACACATTCCGGGAAGAACAGAATTATATTAATAACATAAATACAGTAAGACATATATTCACAAAGACAAAGGTTTTTACAAAAAGATTATTATAGTTGGAAAGCATTATTTTAATTTTCACTCAATTTTTGTGAAGCACTTTTTCCATACTCATTTCAAGCCAATATTAACTAGCAAACATACTTTAATATATGTGATAAATAGCTCTTTGTATATTCGACTCTGTTTCACATAACTGTTGTATTTTGAAGTATCCCCGGGTATCTCAGATCATGGAATACAATGGAATTACGTTCGCTATTGGATAGCCGGAAGTCTGAAGCCCGAAGCTCGGTCAGTGTTTTTGTTCAGAGAGAGTGGTTCAGTCTCATTTTTCTTCAAATCACAGGAGAGAATGAGCATTAGACAGTGATGCATAAGTGTGCAAAAGTTGCATGCAAGACGGGCACGCAAAATATAGAACTAGCTTTTTTAAAAACAGGCATCTCTGCCATAATGTTGACTGGGCTATAATGTATTCACACTCGTATCCCTGTTTAAATTTGGCTTATAATATACGCAAAATTAAATTCTTGTATCTAAAGTATAATTATTTTTCCAATCTTCTATATATGTAATTTAAAAAAAATCTACGCTATCATTAAAACTGAGCCAGGATGATTTCTAAAAATTCCTAATTAAACTGCAATAATTCATACTACTAATAAGACCGGTTGGTAGCTCAGTGGACAAAGGCGTCGGATTCCCACTCGGGCGTCGTGGGTTCAATTTCTTTGCTAGTTAAGTCTTTTATTATAACACAAGCAACATCTCCGCTTATTATGATGGCAGTAGGAGTTTTTAAAATATTATCAGGTTATTCGTAACCCGGAAATGTTTGTCTTACTAAAAAAAAACCCCCTTTCTTAGTCAGGGTAGAAAACGTCTCTTCGATAAAGCGCTACTATGTGTCCTTATCTTATTCTACTTTAGTGGCTTTAATCCACTGTGGGACAAGTTTATCATCGTACAGCCTCTGTAGCTACTTGAATTACCGCCAGTATTTTGTGATCTTCTGGTATCCTTGATTAAAGTCTAAGCCACCTCCTTTACGGCTTTTCTAAAAATGGTAGCAGGGGTTTAATGCAAAGCACGCGGTTTAAATATTAAACAGTATTTTATATTACTATCCCTTGGCAATGCCTTGTCACCCAGAGATCGCAGCCTTCGAATACCTTAAGCCGTGACTCTCTTTAGCTAAACGTTTTAATTAACAATGACTTCAGACCACCGCCAAATCCTATTACCATATTGACGTTTACATAAATAAAGGTTGAACCTGAATAAGTTATCAGATAAGGGTGTATCTTGCTTCTTTTGGAGGAATTGTTAGGGGATGAACTTAGAGACTTTGAGGGTGGATATTCAATTGGATACGTCTTAAGGGGTTGGTTCCGAGTTTTTAGTTCGAAAGCCTATAGTAAGACAGATGAAGCAAATAATTGAAGGAAAGATACGGAATTAATATAAAACTAGAATATGAGTGGAAAAGGCGGAAGGATATGAAAAGATAATTTATGATATTAATAATTGTAACAATATCAATAATTTTTAACAAAATATATAACAGAAGAAGGCAGGGAAAAAAAATGGTGCGACCGAGATTGAACTCAGAACCTCTACTCTGTCCGAGAGTAATGTATCTGTCAATTGGTTTCGGTAGCTCAATTGGCAGAGACGTTACATCCGAGTAGAGTAGAGGCCCCAAGTTGTAGTCTCAGTTTTAAATTAATCTTTTTATTTTCTGTGTTTTCTTCTGTTTCATATTTCGTTGAAAATTATTGATATTGTCATGTATTATCTTTAAAAACATAAGGCACTTTCCCAAAGGGGTAGGCAGAGAGAATAAAACATCGTACATATATCTGTCTTGGCACACTTTTCTTAATTTGTTTTCTTAGAAAATTACCGACTTCTTTTTACTTCTACTTAACTAACCATCACGCCGTTTCCCCGAAGGGGTAAGTAGAGAAGACGGACCGGCATACAACTCTGTCATGGCACATACTCCTTGCTTCATTCATATATTGTCTAATACATTCTTTTCTATTATTTTGACTCTTCACATGGCCGACTCAAGTATTTGATTCACTTAATCGTGCCATGTCTTCCTCGGACGTCCCCGACTTCTTCCATTCACTTTCGCATCATATATTGTTTTCACACTCCTTTCTTCGTTATATTCGCTCTACATGTAAAACCACCTAAGCGTCCCTTTTTAGATCCTCTTAAATACGCTTACATCAGCTTTGCATTCTTTCCGGATATCCACATTTTTAACACGGTCATACATGGTTTTGCCGCACATTCGCCTCAGGGATCTCATTTCCACATCATTCAGTCTTTTCATCCTTCATCTGCCAGTTCCCACTTAAAGTATCATATTTTATTCACCTGCTACTTCTTTCTCCTTTCTTCACAAAATTGTAATAAGAGCATATTTGAAAATATATTTCTTAACCTACCTCTTTGGACTCCCTTCCCTCTCCGCTTTTATCAGTCTTACAACCTATCCAAAATTAGAAACATCATAATCCCACTGATTCTGGGCACTTACAATTCTTGTGCAGTCAACGATTAAAAAAAAAAACGATTTTTAATTTTATTATACACCGTTCGATTTCTCCGAATTTCGATCTAAAACTTGTTAATAATTGTGATATTAAAATTTTGTAGAGCTTCCATCCACCCCTACCTTTTTGTTATCTTTATTTTCGTGAATTACCAGCCCCGTCGTATTGGAAGAATTAAGACTCCCATGGGTAAATGACTATTACAAGTTAAATCGCTCCCTGCGGACTCCCATGGCAACGCTTGGAAAAAGTTAAATTTGCAATAAACGATATTCATTTATTTAATTTTTCTTCATAATTTCAAAAAATTAGAAAATTAAATTCATCTCTAAAGAAAGGTGTTTTTTTTGTAATGGCATAATTAATAAAAAAAACGATAATCGTTATCAGATAACAAGCGGTAAGCTCATTTTTTTGGCTTAGATGTCCTAGAATCAAAATTTGGGGAAAATGTGAGTTTATATATGTTTTATGGGTTTTTTGTTATAACGAATTTTCCACAATTTAAAATAATAAAAAAATGGCTTGGAAAGGCTTAAATTATGTTAAGTGACCAGATCTGAATAGCCAGGTACTTCATAATCTCCTTAACCTTCCCACTTTCATCAGACTCACACTACCCCTCACGAGGGATGCTGTAACCACAGATATATTTTTTGTATGCCTGTCTCTTTACACACAGAATCAAAAAAATAATGGAAAAAAGCGACAAATTTCTTCTGAATGCTCTCAAAACCGTATTTGTTATTTATTATCAAGTTCCATGCACCTTTATAATGCATCAAGATTGGTTTCAGAAGTCTATCGTAAGCTACTCTAGACACTTTCAAGATAAAATTATATAAAGAAATGAAAAAAAAAGTTTGTATAAGACCACGGATGCTATTTATAATTTTTTAACTGACTGGTTTCGCCTAGCCTAAACATCATTAAAGTACAACATTAAACTAAACTGAAAATACAAAGTGTGCGGTTATATCTCGTACATACAGAGGGAGAACAAAATATAAAATAAAATAACAAAACAATGAAAAAGTGATGAAATAATATTTAAATTATAACAACAAAAAAAACAGAGAGAAAGAGACAGATTACGATCTTATATTTAATTATTTTTATTTTTTTAATATGTTAAACCAAAAAGTGATTGCTTTCTACGAAAATATAAAATTGTATATTTGAATTAAAATAAACTTATTAAAGCTTTACGATTCATAGTAATTAGCGTTGTGACCGCTCTGAAAGAACTACTTCTTTTGGCAGCAGTTCCTACTTCATTCATTATTCATTGAACAAATACTGCAACTGAAGTTGGTAGTCCATTTTTTTTTATTTCATTAATTTCATTAACTTCATTTCATTGAACAAATGCTTCAATGGAAGTTAGATTACAAAGAACTACTTCAATTTGCAGCAGTTCAACTTCAAAGTACTTCGATCTGAAGGAGTTTTTGGGAGTTCATTTCGTTTTTAAATTTCTACCGACTAGTACTTTTTATTTTGCTTTTCATTTTCAAATCCCTGCCGACTAGCACGTGTATTTTTCGGACAGGAACCAGTTCCAGTTTTTTTCACTTCCAAAACCCTACCGTCTGGGACGTGTTTTAAAAGAACTTAGCAAATAACCGGATAAATTCAAATCTCTTTTTTGCGAGTTCGACTTCAATTGAAGTGTTCGCTGCGAAGGGTCCATTTTAAAGAACTAGCAGTTCGTGAAGCATTCATAAAACATTGAAGTTTTTCGCAACGCTAATGGTAATGTTTATTTACTATATGAAACAATATGAATAAGATTCACAGGAGTATGAGATTGATAAAAATTATATAAAATAAATGAATATTCCTCCCGGATGGAGGAGAGGTCCCGAGTTCGAGTCTCGGTTCCACCTTATTTTTTTTTCTGTGTCTTTCCATTTCATGTTCATTGAATATTATTAATATTGTTTGAATAATTAATAAATAAATTGTACGTTTAATGATTTATTTTTTCTCAAACATGCCTCCGTGCCTAAACTTTTTTCCTTAACACAGTAAATTTTTAGCCATCCTGAGAAATCTTTGTTCATTTTAACAATATCAATCGAAAACCTAATAAGTTTTCAATCAACATTGATTTGTTGATAATTTATTTGCCCGGTACGTTGAAAAACGACCTTTGGGTCTTACCTCAGAGTAACAATATAAAGAGACCATACTAATTTGTGACAAATCGTTGACAAACTCGCAAAATATAGCTCTCTCTTTATGCTCGGTTCTATACGCATATGAGAAAAAGAGACAAACAATTGTTGAAACCAATACACGATTTGGGGCGGGCTAAATACTATGTCCGCGATATTTGATCTGTACGAACTTCATTCACGTTTGGAGTGTCAGGCGAACGGACTGTCAAAAGTGCGTAAATAGTTAAAAACTTGAGTTATTTTTTGTCCGATATCTAGCAAAACATCATGGCCATATGTGCTATACTTGGTTGCTTCAATCGAAGTACAAAAGGACCAAAAACAAACAGTTTTCACAAGTATGTACCATAAAAATCGTCTTTTTTAGTTAGATCTCAAATATTTAACATTCTAACCTACAAAACAACTAGTAACTTACACCAATATGTAATTAATCTTTGGACTATTCGTTCCAATTTAATAAACTTCCGTTTGAAATGAGTTTTAATGGATTCGTAATATGTTTAACTTAAAAATATTTACGAGAATGTCAAAAAAATTTTCAAGAACGGGGAATTCCCCTTTTGTACGGCTTCTAAAAGTATCCCGGTCTCTTTCTTTCTCATGATACTAACGCAAAATTGTTCGCGAACAGATAAAGACGGAATAATGTTTATCTTTACGGTTTTCTTCGCATCCGATTGGCTGGAAGCATATACGTCATACCTCCCTTGGTCAATCCTTGGTCAAAAAGTGCGGACAAAATTTCGCAATGTTAGGTCTCTACGTTACTCTAAGGGTCTTACGTTCTCACGTTCATTTATCATTCTGTCTGGGCGATCTTCGGATTGCATTCTTCTCCCGGTGGACTTATCCTCATTTTCTCAGAACTATACAAAGTGGTTTTCAAATTCTACACAATAATACAAAGCTCTTTTTTATTACCGCCAACAATCGATCTATATTTTTTTCCAACATACTCGTTATTATCTGTGGCTACTGTGGATACGAAAAAACTATTGATTTTAAAGACAGCTTTTTCATTCGTTAGTTCTTTTTTTAGCCGTCTGCACAAATTGTTACTTTTTATTATTGTAAAACAGTTATCAAATCCAAATCCAGTACGATATTTTTTTTTAAATAATAGTAGCAGATACTCTCAGTACCGCCCCGCTAAAAAACCACAATTTAGAATCAAAACGTGGTTTGAAATAGCTTTAGCCGTGCTTGGTGACCAGATATGAATATCCAAGCACTTTCCAACATTTTTCTTACCCATCTACTTCCCTCCCCACTCCATTCATTCTTACAACATACCCCGATTCGGGCTGCCATAGACCCACTCGCTCTGGACATTTGGAAGCGGTTGGGACTCTTGTATGGTATTCTCATACAAAAAAAACCTTGTTGATCTGAATGTGATCTTTCGCAGTGGCGGCGTGCTTTACTATTTGCTAAACTTTAAATCTAAAATAAAAATCTTTTTCGGCTGAGGCTCTTCCCAATCGAAGATTGGCTCTCATCAAGACAATATTCACCTTGCAGACTGCAGTCTGGTACAACTCTGCGGAACTGTACTCGTACCAGCCTTGTAAGCGTCGAAGCCACGAGGTACAGCGTCTTCCTTAACTATATTTTCCATCACCTTTCCCAAGGGCTATCAGAGAGGTGTTTGTCGCTTCTCATAATTTGACAAAGATATTGTCTTTCGATTTTCACCATTCGAGAGTTTTTTAGGCCAAACCACGTAGAACGTGTTAAAAATGTGGAAATTCAAAAATAATGCAGGAATAATGGAAGCGTAATAAAAGGATCAAGAAAGGGACGCTTAGGTTGTTTTACATGTAGAGCGAATGAACAAAAAAAGGAGTATGAAAATAATATATGATGCGAACGTGAGTGGAAGAAGTCGGGAACGTCCGAGGAAGACATGGCACGATCAAGTGAATCAAATACTTGAGTCAGGCCATGTGAAGAGTCAGAATAATAGAAGAGTATGTATGATACTATGTATGAATTTGAATGAAGCAAGGAGTGTGTGCCAAGACTGAGTTTTAAGGCGGTCCGTCCATCCTCTCCGCCTACCCCTGTGGAAAACGGCGTGGTGGTTAGTTCGTTAAAAAGTTTTTGCAAATTATTCTCTTTATAGCTAAAGGTGGAGTGTTGTAATATCAATTTTGATCGGCTAGTAGCCGAGTTAACAAATGCGTTGGGTCCCCACTTGGGCGTCGCATCGGGAGTTCAATTTGTCTAGCTAAGTCAGTGGATGCAGGAGTATTTCAAATATTGTCAAATTAATTGTAATCCGGAAATGTTTGTCTTTCTTTTAAAAAAGGGTCCAAAAATAAGGCAGGATGTGTTACTGTTAGCTTCATATTTTTATTCAGATTCTCAAGCGATGTCGGGTTGTAAAGTTGTTTTTCAAAAAAAAAAACAAATAATGATAGGTCTATAAACTCATTTTGTAATAATTGCACCTCTCGTTTAAAAAGCTCTCCACTCCCCGTGGCTTCCGTTATCATGTTAATCACCGCCAACGACACATTTGATAAACAATACGACAGCGTTTAATTAAGATAAATAGCGCCATCGAAGAGTTACGGTTATGGCTGCTTTTATTCCCCGTTGAATAAGGCCAATTGAATTGAACTATATCGAGCAGTAATAATTGCTTTAATTGCCAATAAGCGATGATATAAAATACATTAGATGAGCCCTCGTTTTCTAAGTACTCCAGTTAGATGAAAATTGGGCTCAATGATCTCTTTTTATGACACTTCTTCTTAGATTTCATGCCATAAAGACGATGTTTAGTTCTTACGAAAGTCTCGTGACAATCGCAGCGCAGACGTGAGTGCTTACTAGACTGGGTCGTCAAAATATATAATGTTGCAAAAGTTGTGAATAACTGTTTAAAAAATAACCTAAATTTTAATCAAGCAACCACTTTGTGGTTTGACATATTTAAAGAAATAAAAAAAATAACCATGTTATTCACAAATATGGTCGTGGCATCAGATTAAATCATTTAGAAGCCCAGGAAGTAAAGATAGGCATTACAATTAATAGTAATATTCTTAATAATCAGTTAAATTTGTCCAGTTGTCTAAAATTAGGTATATTTAATGTATACTTGTAAAATTTATCATCGTTGATTAATCACCTTTCAGTTGACGTTTGTGTCTTTCAATTCATATTATCTGTCTCTTTTTCTCTGTTCTTTTGTCATAAATTAAATGTTATTCTTTTGTTTTCTCATTGTCCTGTTATTTTATTTTATATATTATTCTCCTTCTGTATGTATATTTAACAGTACACTCTGTATTTTTTGTTTGGTTATATTTTGTACAAAGTTATTTTTTCATTCCTTTCATTTAATAATACTTTTGGTCCTTTACAATGTCGTGTACATGGGATAATATGAGTGATTTTGGGAAAAATTTGTAAATTGAAAAAAAAAGGTTTCATAATATTCACGTTTATATACTGTCTTTCCACAATATCTTTCACGCCTTTGTGCAATATCTCTGATTGCGAGCTGGTGTCAAAAATTACACCTAAAAGTTTGTTCTGATACTAAAAAAATACATCATTATTCAAGCACGTGATTTCGACTGCGAAAATAACAATTGAACTCTAATGGTCAAACGAAAAAAAAAATATACTTGTTCAACACCTCGTTTTCTGGTACTAGGCCAAAATAGAATTCAATATTATTTACGTTATTACTATTTTAATTCGCAACTTTTGAAACTATTGAAACATTCAGCCAAATCTACACTTCCCTAGCTCACGTGAATACTTACGTGTTAAATAATTTTGCTTCTAGAACGTGATTAGTATCGGTGACAGACAGAAACTACAAGTTAAACTACCGGTAGTAAAAAAAATCGTCAAACTTATATTGTACGCAATCCAGTGGGTGTTTATACTATTCATGTCATCACATGCAGGGCCGAAGGTTGAAAGATCAACCGGGCGTGAAATGCTAAACGTAGCTGTACTACAGTTTTGGAATCCAGTTCCAGTGCATCCAACCCGTTCTACTTCGCTTTTCCATGATACGATAGAAGAAGAAGACGAAGAAGAGGTGCCTACTGTGACAGTACAAGTAGGTCGGCACTTACAATTACCTAAGCATAATATATTTTAACGCTTACCACCCTTGACTTGGCAAGCGACCAAAAAGGAAACTAATGAACGAGCAGACTGTTTTTAAATCTACACTTCTTTTGCAACCAGAATATCTACTGAAAAGTTATGTTTGTCCATTTGTTTAACCTTAAAGAAGAAGATAATAATATAATCTAGGTTGAGGTCGCTGTCGGTTGGTCGGTTTTATTATTTATTGTATGCATATAATATACAATTTACTGATTATGATATCCACTCACGAACCAGATGACTTAAATATTGTCATTCGCTGTTTTACACTTAATCAATAGATTATTATATTTTCGTAGAAAGCAATCATTTTGTGGTTTAAGATATTTAAAGAAATTTAAAAAATAACTTTGTTTGAGACCACGGACATTATTTCATTTTTTATAACCGTCTGGTTTTGTTTAGCTTAAGAATCATCTGGGTACAAAATTAAACTAAACAAAAAATCCAAAGTGTGCGGTTATACAAATTTTTACAAAAATAACATAACAATTAGAAAATAATAGAATAACATTTGAATTATAACAAATATAATTAAGATGTTACTCTATGTTTGTGTAGATTTTTTTTTCTTAGTTATAATTTAAATGTTATTCTAATTTTTTCTCATTGTTCTGTATTTAATATTTTGTTCTCCCTTTGCATGTATTTGGTTATATAAGTACACATTTTGTATTTTTTGTTTATTCTATTTTATACGCCCGAGAGGGCTTTTACATTAAAGGTTTACAATTGCCAGTGAAAAAATGAGAATTATATTCATAAACAAAATAAGAAATAGTTGTAGAGTAGTAAAAATGGTATTTAAATACATAAAAATATTATTGATTAAAGATGTATGATGTTATAGCCTTCTTGTATCTACATTCCGTGTAGTTAAATTCATCAGCCACCTCTGCGTATGTACTCGTATTATTAACTACATGCAATCTAGGTACAAGCGAGTATCTGATAGACTCAGTCCTAATGTTATTGTTACAACTAAATAAAATTTAGGATTGAGTAGTTCTTATTGGTATGTGAAAGGAAATAAGGTTCAATAACTCAGAGATGTCTAAAATACCATTGACAATTTTATAAATAAAATAAGTTTAGTTTTATTTGGTACCCCGATAATGCTTAGGCTAAGCGAAACCGGTCAATCGTAAACATTAAAAATAGTATCCGTGGTCTTTTACGAAGTTATTTTTTCATTTCTTTAATTATTTTTTATTTAAGTTTAAGTCTTGAAGGCTGTATGGATTTTTGTAGTTAAAACAACTAACCATCTGCTCACTCGTGAGAGAGGATTTTCGGAATAAGTCTATTTTTAATAAAAACGAGACAAGTAGAATTTGGACCGAAAGCCAATCTTTACAAGACTACATCAATGCAATAATTATCTTGCAAAGTTTGGCGTTTAAAGTCTTCTTAACAATTATGATTACATTCCCTCTTCAGTTAAGCACAAAGCCGCGATGTCATGAATGGGTGATGATATTGTCTCCTGTTAGATTAAATGAAATTTTAGCTCTTTGTTCTAGTCTGTGGCTAGATCGTAATGCAAAGGTTTGGATAATGTCCTCTTTTGTCTCTTTTCTTTGTTCTTTTTTGAAATCTTTGTTTATTAAAGTAATTTTGATTTTTTTCAGTTTGACGCAAAGTGTAGGTGCACTAACTACCCATTGCAAAAGATACTGTGGAATCTTTTTTGAATAATATATCATTTTTACGGGAATACTGCCCAAAAACCATATACTCATTGTCATAAAATATTTATTTTTCTTTTTTCACTTGTTATATTTACACTTTTTGCATTTTTAGAATCGTTTACTTATAATACTTGAATATTGATGTTTTAAGTACCAACATATTAACTGTCCACAATCTAATTTCCTTTTCTTTGATTTGACAAATATGTTAATATTAATTCATACGTTTCATCTGAATTTTTATACCCTTGGCTTCTGGTAATTTTTTTTTTAATCTATTGATGTACACATGCACTGTTATACCCATATCTGAACCCTTTTCTCTATATTTGATATTCGATAGTTTTAATTTGTATACATATTATGTATTATTTTGTCCTTGTTAGTTAATCTTATTAGCATAATTAATTTAGTATTAAGCGCACTTGAGGTAAAATATCACAAAACTGCGCTATATAAGTTCACTGTTATTGTTATTATTAAAAGTCCTAACTGCCCGGATACAATAAGACTACGGTATGGCCAATTGAATTGATGATTGTTTGAGTGCTTTTTATTTTAACATCAGTTATTAGGTCTTTATTTACCTAATATTTATAAATACTTGATTTTTTCTTGACTTCCTCTTTTTCTTAAAATAATGAACGGAAAATGTGAATATTGGGTATTTTTAGACTCAGTGTAAAAACACCCAATATCCAGGATGTAGGGTGTTTTTAATCACAATAAAGGACAGACATGTTTTAAATCAGTTTGATAACGTACCAAAGTAATCAGTAAAAACTTAAAAAAAATAATCACAATCGTTTGAATAATCAATCAGTAAGGAAAGTATTTTCAGTTGGCCAGTCGAGTGTTTTATTCAAAAGTTTTTTTTCCTCTTCTGAAACATATGCCACACACTTCTTGAGGTCTTAATTTTTTTCATTAATTGGCCTCATTCTTAGTTTCTAGTTTTGTTTATTTTTGCAAGAAAGCATGTTTTATAAAACCACCAATTAAATCTTAACATTTTACATCAGAACTCCTGAAAACAAAATTATGAAATTTTCATATTCGTAAAATCTTTGTAAAATGAATACCATTATACATTCTCCAGATACTCCAAAACATACATTTTTTGATCGTGTGCAGATTTTATCTCCACATGTGTTTCTGCCAGAAGAGATGAAGTTATTATCTAAAGGTTTAAAATATAACTTATATTATAATAATAATAATATTCACAACGCTATTGAAAATGTGGCAGTAGATATTGAAAGTGCGTTAACCAATCAACCTAAAACATTTCAATATAAAGGTGTGGAAATCATTAAACATCAAATAACAAAAATTACAAAGGTCACTAATATGGAGAATATACACATTAAAAACATTCGTAGAATTTTAGATGAAGTAAATTTAGTGCTCACCAGGGCGGATAAAGGTTAATTTTAATATTGTCCTGATGATGAAAGGGTACTTCCGAAACCGGTAGACATAATATTAAATAATAAAGTAGTTATAAACAAAGTGTATGTGTTCTATTTATGAAATTTTTATTTGTAGAAATCAGTTTTTTCAATTAAAGAAGCTTTTTGGTTCTTTGTTTCTATAGAAAGACTGTTTTTTGTGAAAGACGGTCCACAACTTTTTCTATCTTTAGAGATTAAAAATATGAAATTTTTTCGGATTCATTAACACCAATACATATTCTTTGATCCATTTTTTTCAAAAGTAAAAAATCTAAGAGCACACAAAAACGTGAGTAACCTTTCCAGTTGTCAAAAACAAACCACTAATCCAAAATGGCTGATAATGCTAACATATGATAAACATATGTGTACCAACATAATAAAAAAAATCGATAATCGAATGTACACAGGCCGTGAAAATTCAAAATTCACATTTTCTTTTGAACAGGCTATGTATGCACCAGACGGAGAAACAAAACATATTTTGTATTCAAAAGCACTTTAATAAACAGAATTAAAACACAAACATTTTCTTTCTTTGAGTGGCATTGCATAGCATACCGAGAACTCGCTAGTATACTATAAAGTACGCCTTGACACTCGAGTGTTTTCCTCTTCTGTATTCAGGAGTTTTTCTCTGTGAGAGGAGTTTTCAAATGCGTTTCACTGTTTTGTTACAGAGTTCAGAATGAATCACATTGAGTGTTTAAATACCAAATATCCTGTAAATAGGGGGTTTTTACAGTCAACACTTTTTTCGTGATTTTATTTTTCTATAAACGGCTTGTTATCTTGAGGCATTTTTAGAACCAATGTGTGCGGCCTGGTCTCAAGAATGTATAAATATGTTACCTTAAAGGAACAAGTTAATACATACTGTTTTAACAATCATCGTTGGGGTATGTTGTGAAGTTGAATGGAGTGGGGATGGGCAAAAGATAGAGAAGAGGAAGGTGAAGAGAAAGGTGAAGAGGAAGATGACGAGGAAGGTGAAGAGGAAGATGAAGAGGAAGGTGAAGAGGAAGGTAAAGAGGTATCTGATTTTCAAATCTGATCAACGAACACGGGTAAAGCCATTTCAAGCAACGTTTCAATTCTGAATGGTGGTCTTTCACTATGGCGATACTGTCAATATATATCACTCTATAGCTAGTTCGGAAGCTATTTCGAGCATCGTTTTGATTCTGAAAGTAGGTATCTCTTTAGGACTATTCTGTAAAAATCTTCCACTCTCAAAAGAGGTAAAAATATAATGTTTGTCACTGTACATAATTACATGTCTTCAAGAAAACATGTAAATTTGATTAAAACAACATGCGACATCCGGCTCCAGAGCCAAGGAGCGTGTTGCTCTTCAGTAGAGATCTTATAAATGTAACAACACTTTTATGTGGTATGCTAAGGTTAAAGACTTTTTTGATAACATCATAAAACACACAAATATCATTAAAACGTCTGTAAAATAGGATAGACAATAATGTAATTTTAATATCAAGACAGGAAAAAATTTCTCTTTGTTTCACAAAAATGTTTAATGAAATGCTAAACATTGAACGTAATAAACATTTTTAAATACTACATTTCACGATGTTAAATGAGCTCCACAAAACGGAAAATTTAATTAATAAATACATCAAAAGAAACCTTTGAGTATAATATTACCATTCTTCGGTGATTTTGATTTGTGATATTTACACCAGAATGTCGTCCGCGTTGACATGAGGTGTTCTGGAAATATTACATCTAATGACCTTATTTTAAGTATAATGGAAGGGTCAGAGAACCAGGAGTGGGTGGCTTAAGATCTAGGGGTATTTCAATTATGCCTAGATGTTTCAGTTATTGTAGACGTTGATTAACTCTTTCAAATTCCTTTTTAGGATCTATAAAAATACCTGCTACGTATTAATTTATTCACATATTATTTTCCTAAGGATTTTGTTATTTTTGTTTTTGTGAATTCCTTCTTTGTATTTAAAAAAGTTTTGTCCTTATTTTTGCAGTCTTATTTTTCCACTTAGTTTTTTTTGTCTCTTTTATTCCATGTTTAATTTAATTTATATATTTTTTAAATACATATATTATTTATCTCTCAACTTTTTGTACTGTATTAAATGTGATATATTTAATAATCTTAAAATATGTAAAATCGTTATCCCTGAAGTATGTTATGTACATTTTTTTTAAATAATAACAAAAGCATTTCATTTATATAGCGCAGTTATGTGATATTTCACCCCAAGTGCGTTCTATTAAGATAAACTTTAAAATAAAGATTGTGTGACCCCATTCAGGGGGTTATGTTTTTTAAATTACTCCCACAGGGCTTCTTTTATAGATGATAAAAAAGTTAGAAATAATCATACAGTTAAAATAATTAATCCTAGTCCAATCAAATGACGGCTTGTATGGTCAAGTGGTAAGACGCTCGACTACGAATCCAGAGATCGCGAATTTGAACTCGACATGCGCAAATAAAATTTATTTCACTAATATGTGTCATAACACATTTCATTGAAATAAAACAATGTATAGTATATTTGCGGCACGTTCCAGAGGGGTAGATCCTCTTAATATCGCCCTGGTGAAAGACCACCATTCAGAATTGAAACGTTGGTTGAAATGGCTTAAGCCGTGTTTCGTGACCAGATCTGAACAGCCAAGTACTTCCCAAACTTCCCCTTCCTCATCCCCTCCCCTCCTAACTACCTTCGGCCTCACGAAATACCCCAAATGGGGATGCCATATTCCCACTGGCTTTAGATGGTTGGGGGCAGTTGAGACTCTTGTGCGGTATTCACTGTAAAAAAAATAAAAAAAATCATACGACATAAATGTACAATTAGGGTTGTCCCAAAATGAAGTATAAAAACTTGTTGTCATGTAAGATATGATATATATAATATATAAATGTATATATATATATATATATATATACATATATATATATATGTATATATATATATATACATATATATATGTGCGTAGTAAAATAAAGACACAATAATGGCTTTTGTCTTAGGGTAGCACTTCGAAGTATATTTTCTTATTTTTCCATTTTATTTTGGGTATTAAATTTCAAAAAACATCATTCATTTAAAGAGAAATTTATACGCAATTTGAAAGTGGATATGGGATCGTAATAAATAAAGTTCGTTTATACATCTTGAACCTTCGTCAGAATTATAAAGCTGGAAGTAGGTTTTCTTCCCAGGGGCGCATGGTATACCAAGAGATATACTGATGGTCGTTACAAAATTTATACTATTGTATTTAAAAAAATTGTTTTGTTTCAAAATATATTTTATGTTGAACTTAGAGTATATAGAGTGGTATCTATCAAAGGCAGTGAAGTCAGTTTTTGATGATTTTTACCGGACTCGGCGGACCTGGGCGTGGCTAAGACTAAGGCCAGGGTATTTATACATCCATTCATATCACATATCGACCTAATGTTTTTGTTTACTATAACATATAATCTAAAAAACCGTTTAGTTGTGTCAAGTTAAGTGGCATAATAAAAAATGTGGGCGGAATCCCGCGGTGACCCAGGAGCCCAATACCATCGCGACAGTACATAGAAGCAGTGTATTATATTTGTTGTCTCTTTCTCTCTCATAGTGTCAAAATCAGGAGAAAGTTATTTATCGCAAGTATGTATGGGTTGGGTAAAAATAATTAGTTCTCTCTCCATACATTATTACTCCAAGATGTTGATACTGCACGAGAGTCCCAACTACTCCCAACTATCCGGAGCAAGTTAGAATATGGTATCCCCAATAGGGGAGATGGAGATGAGGAAGCTGAAGGTTGGAAAGTACCTGGCTGTTCAGATCTGGTCACCAAACACGGCTAATGTCATTTCAAGCAACCTTTCGATTCTGAATAGTGCCTTTTCATCAAGGCGATATCGAGACTACCTGCCACTCTTTTTTTGGAGGGGCGTAATTTTTTTTAGTCTATTTTTTTTTACTTGCTTACATTTTTGTTAATTTAGTCTTGGTTGAATCTTACCCATGACGTTAAATAAGAGATGTTTCAATTAGTGATAAATAAAATATTAAAAAAAAAAATTGTTTTCGGATTGAGCGAACGCACAATAATTATGCTAGTGAAATTTGCTAGTAGGACTATGAAATTTCTAATTTGTTGGGTATGTTATGAGGATAAAAAAAGGGAAATGATTGGTTATGAAGTACCTAGCTATCTAGTCACTAACAGAGCTAATGACCGGTCGGTAGCTGAGTGGACAAACGCGTCGGATTCCCACCAAGGGCGTCGTGCGTTCAATTCCTCTGCTGGCTAAAGCTGGATTCACACCAACGTCCGGATCCGCTCAGCGACGATACTGTTCCGCATGAGAGCTTATTGATATGGTATGAATATCATAATATTTTAAATTATTAAATATTATTAAACATATAATTTAATGATAAAAAAAATGGTTTTTAATAAAAAAAAATCTGCGATGTAAGTATTTTTACACATCAAAATTATTATTTAACTAACTAAGTAGTTAAATATCACAAGAGTGGGCAGAGAGGATATACTGCCACAAAACTTTGTCTTGGCACATACTCCTTGATTGATATTCATACCATATCAATAAGCTCTCATGCGGAACAGTATCGTCACTGAGCGGATCCGGACGTTAGTGTGAATCCAGCTTGAGTCCTCCATCATTGCACAAAATACATCTTCCGTTTCTTATGAGCTTTGCTAGCGATACAAAGATGGCTGCATAGCGATCGATGATGACAGGTTAGTAGCTGATGGGGCAAACGCGTCGGATTCCCACCTGGGCGTCGTGGGTTCGAGTCTTTCATCATTGCACAAGCAATACCTTCCGCTTATTATGATGGCAGTAGGAGTTTTTTTAATATTGTCAGGTTATTCGTGACCCGGGAATGTTTGTCTTTCTTTAATCAAAAGACAAACAATACAAATTGAAAGACATAATCCCCCAGTCATTATTTCACAAAAAAATGTTAATAGTTCGGATATATTTATAAACATATTATAGAAATGGCTATTTTAATTGCTTACCTCAAAAAACATCCTTTTTTTTAGTTACATATAAAAAAAGTGAGGTCATTATATTTTATTTTTCTATCAGTACTATCCATACAACGTTTAGTGGAGGTTTAAACAGGAAAATTGTTGACTTAATTACGTTAAGCTACTTTCAGCCATTTACATTGCACTGTTAAGACAAAAATAATGCCCAGCCTGGTTGGTGACACCGTGGTCGCGCAGTTAAGCAGAATTCGAACTTTGCGGCCGTTACATTTTATTGGTGAAAGCCGCCTTAAATGTGTTTTATTTAACTATAGAGTGTACATTCACAGATATCATAACACTATTTTGCGAATAAAATATCAAATTTTTTTCTAAACGTTTTGTTGTAATATGCTTAGGGTTTCTAGCGTCACCCCTGTACCCATATTTACAGTAATTCCACTACAACTCTATTTCAGAAAAAAGCCTTTTCCACGACAGAAAAGATGTTTCATTTTATTGAATCAATGAAAACTCGATATTATCGGAAAAATACAGGCGCCCCCTTCCGGACGGGAAATTAACTAACAAAATTGTATGAAAAATGGTAGATAAGTGAATTTTGAGACAACCGTTTGTATCTACTTACCAACGGTGACGTCCTTCGGGAAAAATTCAATTATATCTGGTAAAATATATTTACCAATGGTAAAATTATCTACCTACGGCCGAATCACCAATAAGAAAAACTTACAACTGAATAGAAGTAAAGAATACATTTGCCGTATTAAAGAGGCACTAAAGTGAAACCTGTGAAACTTGGTAAAATGTACTTTATGCAATTTGGTTAATTTCATTAACACGGCAATTTAAGTAAACAGTGTTGAACTTAAAGAATTCATTCTTCAAAATCCTTTCTGGTTAGGTTGCACTTTGCCAGCATTGATTTGACGGCCTCCGTGGTCAAGTGGTAAGACGCTCGACTACGAATCTAGAAGTCGCGGGTTCAAACCCAGCGTTCGCAAATAACTTTTATTGATTTATTTAAAAATATAGACAAAAATTCCCGGATTACGAATAACCTGACAATATTTGAAAAACTCTTACTGCCACCATAAGTAGCGGAAGATGTTGCTTGTGCAACGATGGAGGACTTTGCCAGCAGAGGAATTGAACGCACGACGCTCGGTGGGAATCCGACGTTTTTGTCCACTCAGCTAGCGACTTGTCAAATAAAATTAATATGTTTCATAACACATTTAATTCATGTAAAAATAATAAATAGTATATCTGCAGCACGTTCCAGATTGGCACTTACCCAAAGTATCGCCCTGGTGAAAGACCACCATTCAGAATTGAAGCCATGCTTGAAATGGCTTAAGCCGTTTTAGTGACCAAATATGAATAGCCAGGTACTTCCCAACCTCCTCTTCTCAATCTCCTTCCACCCAAATTAGAGATGCCATAGTTTCATTGGGTCAAGATGGTTGGGAGCAGTTGGGACTCTTTTGCGGTATTAACTGTAAAAAATAAATGAAAAAAGAAATGTAAGAATTGTTAAATCAGTCAGAAAGAGAATTCAAACAGTGCAATAATAGCTTTACGACATTATTATGAAGGGCTTGGGGAAAATCGTAGATTTGAAAGATAACATAAAATATCAGTTCTTAATCTGAATACCTCACGTGATTGATTTCAATTGCTAGTAGGACTATGGAATTTATAATTGATTGGATATGTCTGAAAAAAAAACAAGGAAATAAAAGCGAAAAAAACCGATTGGTTATAAATTACCTGGCTATCTAGATCTAGTCACTAACAAAGCTAATGACCGGTAGGTAGCTGGTGGACAAATGCGTCGGATTTCCACCGGGGCGTCGTGGGTTCAATTTCTCTGCTGGCTAAGTCATCAATCATTGGACAAGCAATATCTTGCGCTTATTATGATGGTAGTAGGAGTTTTTCAAATAATGTCAGTTTATTCGTAACCATGTTTCTTTAAAAATATATGTATAATGAGAATTCAAGCTACGTTTCGTTTTATAACTGAGAAAATGAACCAGAGTGAACGCTTTTTCATTTATTTGTGCCGCAAAATATCGCGATTTCTATAAAATAATTGTTGCTTACCTCTATTTGAAAAAAGATTATTTACTGAATCTTTTTTTCCGCACAAGAGTCAAAACTGCTCCAAGCCGGGGGGAGTATGGCATCTCCAATCGGGGTATTTTGGATAAAAGTAGTAGGGAGGGGAAGGAGATGGGGAAGGGAAAGATTGGGAAGTCCCTGGATATTCAGATCTCGTCACCAAACACGGCTATGGCCACTTCGAATAACGTTTAGATTCTGGATGTTGGTATTTCACTAAGGCGATATTTAGAGTATCTACCACTCTGGAAAGGTCACCACAAAGAAAAACGCATCTACGTTGTCCTTTAATACAATGCAAAACAAAACAAAAAGGCCAGCCTGTTATAGATAGTAACTCGTATCAAATGAACAAAGCTCAAACTCAAATTAAAGAGGCTTTTAAAAAAGCATTGCCGAATCAAAATATCCCATTTTGTATTTAACTTTTTACCCGCAGTGCCAAATGAGGTTTTAATTTCGTAATGGTCGCTAGATGGCGTTTTAATTAGTCGTTTTTTTTATTCGTAATGATGCTTTATTAATGGCGGAACTGAAATTTATGTTTGCGCAACGATTTAATTAACGAGTACCTTCGATCGCTTTTTACAACAAAAATAAAATTATTTCAAAAGCAGAGAAAAGTAAATGGCGCTTAAAAAGTTTTTAGTAGATTGATCTTTAAATAATCTCAATAAATTTGATGCAATGCTTAACATTAGGGTCTTGTTATATCTTTTAAAATAACGTCTGTTGCCAAATGTTTATTCGAATCGAATGTAATGAGATCGTTTTTTAAATGGATGAAATTTGAAGTATTTCAAATCAAAACTAAAAATGCATCGGCCACCAAAAATGTTGAAATTAAACAAGAACTAGCTCTTTTAGAGTGGAACTTAAAACACGCATAAATTCTTCTAAACCGATTATTTAAACGAAATTCTTGATATTTGAGAAAAACTGAAAAACGCGCATCAAATGTATCTTTGTTATTTGTTTTTTTTCGCACTGAAAGCAATCACCGTTTGTGGTCACCGACAATTAAATACCAATATTACCAATACCACTACGGTACATGCACCAACTAACAAAATATGCACGTTGGCTGGCGGCTAGGGAGCGCGAAACCGCCCGCGGTCAAAAACATTAAACGAACAGATGAAGAAGGTTTCAAATTAATAACGAGGAAATTTTGTCGGAATCAAAAGGGAAAGCTCAATCGACAACCCTAAAAAGAACTAAACGTTTTGTTTACATATCACGATTTGATATAGAAACTATAAAAACGACATAAAGAATTATCTTGGAGGAAAGAATCTGGAAGGATTTAAGATTGAGAAGATTCAACTAATTTCAACCCGTTTTAACACATTTAAAATCGTTGTTAAAGCAACAGAGGTATCGAAATACCTGGAAGAAGAACTTTGGCCGGAGGGAATAGTGTTCCGCAGATTTATAGAATCACGTACAGCCACTATACAACAAAATGGAATATAAAAATTTAAGAATTATATCTGTGAACTGTAGATCGGTTCGGAATTCAGTAAAATTCATACATGACCTTTGCGAATTACACGATATCGTTGTGATCCAGGAAACGTGGTTACTCCCAACAGACATTGACTTTTTATCCCTTATCCACCCGGAGTTCAATAGCTTGGGTACCTCTGCCGTCAATGTCTCTGACGGGCCGTTACTTGGAAGACCGCATGGCGGAGTGGGGATCCTCTATAGACAACAATTAAGGGCTACCACAATCCCGCTGGGCAACTGTCGCATGGCTGGAATCGAGGTGAGTTTGAATACTGAAATATTAAGCATCTTTACGATCTATATGCCAACCTGCACAACAGATCATTTCGAAGAGTATTCCAACTGTCTCGCTACCTTGCAAACTATTATTGACGACAAAGATTATAGCAACACAATTGTTATCGGTGACTTTAACGCTAATCCCGATTCACTCTTTGGACTAGAGCTGAAATCTTTTTGTCAAGAATATGAATACATATGTGCCGACATCGAAATTTTACCCAACGATTCCTACACATACATAAGTGACGCGCATAGCACCACCAGCTGGTTAGATCATTGCCTAGTTACGAAAAATATCTTTAAGCAAATCCTCGATATGAAAATTTATTATGACATGGACTGGACAGATCATCGAGCTCTCGAGTTGACTTTAATGACAAAAGGAATCCCTAAAACAGAAGTATATGCTCCTATGATAAGGGATTCAGCTACATGGAATCCGAAAAATATACGCGATATCGAAAAATACAATGTATGCTCGCAAAAAAATCTACGTAAGGTCATGGAAAAAAATATTATTTATATTGATAGTGGCAACCCTACAGACGCCCAAATAGAAGACCTATACGAGAATATAGTAGACGCGCTACGAAACACTGCTATTTCAGCATTCGGAGAAAGAGTCACCCAAAAATATAAGCAAGTCTGTGGATGGAATGAATATGTAGCGGGTAAATACGAAGAATCCAGACAAGCGATGAATATTTGGATCAAAAAATGGGAGACCACACGAAGGTCCTATCGCGGAGGATAGAAAGGCAAAGCGTGCTGCCTTTAAAACAGCATTGAAAAAATGCCGAAATAATTCCATACAACTCCAGATGGATAAAATCGCTGGGGACTTCGATAAACGGGACTTTAAAAATTTTTGGAATAAGTCAAATAAAGTATTAAATGTACGGTGTAAAGTTCCGAATAACATTAATGGAGAAACGAATCCGGAAAACATCGCCAACATTTTCAAATTGCACTTCGCCACTAAAACCCCTTCCGCTACCGTCTCTTCAAACGAAACCCCACTGACAGAATACGATGATATTGAACTCCAGGTCACAGTGAACATGGTGAACACAGCCATCAGAAACATGAAAGCTGGGACATCAGCAGGGCACGATGGATTGAGCATCGAACACGTCAAACACGCAGGAGGAGCGATTTCGCAACTACTCGCAACGTTGTTTACTGTCATCCTTAAGAGTGGATACCTTCCTAAAGATATGACCAAAACAATAATCATACCGATTATCAAATCGAAATTGTCCGACATAACTCTACAGGAAAATTACAGACCGATTTCCATCGCTACCTCTATCGCCAGAATATTTGAACGTGTTCTGTTGGACCAAGTTGGACCCCACATGAAAACGAGCGATAATCAGATGGGCTTTAAAAAGGAGTGCTCCACGGACACAGCGATATTTTGCGTAAAACGAACGTTGGAACACTATCGAAAAAAGAAAACAACTACTTACGCGTGCTTTCTTGATCTCAGTAAGGCGTTCGACAGAGTCCATCACCCCTTACTATGGACTAAACTCGTTGAAAGGGGTATACCATCGAAGGTCGTCCACATTCTCAACACTTGGCACCGGCAACAAGAAAACCTGGTAAAGTGGAAAGATGGATTTTCCGAACCTTTTCATCTGAAAAGCGGAGTTAGACAAGGAGGATGCATGTCCCCATTATTGTTTAACATTTATATGGAAGAACTGACCCATAGATTAAATAATGCTAAGGTGGGCTGCCATATCGGAGGACAGTGTTTTAATAATGTGAGCTATGCAGACGATATGGTCCTCATGACGCCGTCTATAAGAGGGCTACGTATCCTCCTGAATATCTGCGAAGAGTTTGCTCAGGAAACAAACATGATTTACAATCCGCTAAAAACGGCACTGATGGTTATTAGATACGGGCAGGGTCCGAAAAACATTCCTCCAGCTTTCTTGAACGGTGAGGTTCTAAAGGTAGTAGAAGAAACTAAATATCTAGGGCACATCATCACCAGCAAGCTAATGGATGACGACGACATTGACAGGCAAAGGCGAGCACTCAGTGTGAAATCAAACATGCTCAGTAGAAGATTTCGGCTCTGTAGTCCACCAGTGAAAAGGACACTCTTCCTGGCGTTCTGCACTACCCTATACACGTGCGAGCTCTGGACCAACTTTAAGAAGAGTAGCATGGAAAGGCTTCGGGTCCAGTACAACAACGCCTACCGCATGATGTTCAGTCTCCCCAGGCACTGCAGCGCTTCCGGTATGTTCACCGAGGGGCGAGTTCCAGGATTTGCAGCCCTTATGAGAACCAGGGTAGCAGGAATGCGGGAAAGGATTAACAACTCCAGAAATAACCTCATCATGGAATCCCGTCAGATCCCGAACTCAAGCATAGAAGCGCATTGGAGTAAATTATTGGCCCCATCAATCTTAACGCTGCCAGGATGGACTCCCTCTTGATGGCGTTTTGTAGAAATGAGGCCTAATATACTCCAATCATATTTTCTTACTTACATTCTTTATTTATTTCTTACTTTTTTTTTTATTTTTTTTTTTTTTCATCATTATTATTATTTTATTTTCATATATTTTTATTTTATTATTTACTTATTTATTTATTTCTTATGAATTTCTGTTCATTATTATTTTGTTACTATTATTATTACAATGTATTGATATCAATTATGGAAGGTATTGCATTGCACTACTCCTGCATACCTTCCGGAATAAAACTTTTATTATTTATTATTATTATTATTATTATTATTCGTAATGATGCTTTATTAATGGCGGAACTGAAATTTATGTTTGCGCAACGATTTAATTAACGAGTACCTTCGATCGCTTTTTTACAACAAAAATAAAATTATTTCAAAAGCAGAGAAAAGTAAATGGCGCTTAAAAAAGTTTTTAGTAGATTGATCTTTAAATAATCTCACAATAAATTTGATGCAATGCTTAACATTAGTCTTGTTATATCTTTAAAATAACGTCTGTTGCCAAATGTGTTTATTCGAATCGAATGTAATGAGATCGTTTTTTTAAGTGGTTTTTACTACTAGTATTTCATTATCAAAACAAAAAATGCACGAGGACGAGTGATGTAACAATAAATATTTTTAACAAAACACGCATAAATTGTTTAAGATATTTAATTGAAATTCTTGATATTTGAGAAAAGTGAAGGTATCAAATGTATCTTTGTTATTTGTTTTTTTTTTCGCAGAAAGCAATCACTTTGTGGTTTGACACATTTAAAGAACTTTGTATAAGACCACGGAAATTATTTAAAAAAATATGACGGAGCGGCTAAGCGAAACCGGTCGGTCATAAAAATTAAAATAATATCCGCGGTCTTATGCAAAGCTATTTTTTCATTTTAAATGTGTAAAACTATAAAGTCATTGCTTTCTACAAAAATATAAATTATAATAATCATTGTAATTTTTGCGGCATATTTAAAGTTAAGTTCACTTCATAATTTCACCCATTTTATCCAGCCTTTTTTTAATTTTTTTTTTAAAAAGAAAGACTTACATTCCCGGGTTACGAATAACCTGACAATATTTAAAAAAAACTCCTACTGCCATCATAAGAAGCGGAAGATGTTGCTTGTGCAATGATAGAGGACTTAGTCAGCAGAGGAATTGAACGCACGACGCCCGGGTGGGAATCCGACGCGTTTGTCCACTCAGCTACCGACCGTATATTTGTCAATAAGTATAAATACACACACAAATGGTATATTTTGGGCATTAACTATGTAACAATTTACAGGCACTTTGTTTTTGGAGAGTTTGGTTTTACAATGTACATTTGTCAATTTCTATGATTCGCTACCTATCCAAATACGCCCACTAACTACTCCATCTAACAATATCCAATTTACTTCTGTACTAGCATGATTTAAAACATTAGTCAAATGTCACCGACGTGTTCAAACTGGTGACAATTAATTAAAAAATATTTTGCAAACGTAATTTGTTGAATAAACAAAAACGTGCTTACGTTTAAAAATAAGTGAACAAGACGCATTCTAATTAGATTCAATAAAAACAAACAGAAACCTTCGTATCTCGCGCCGTGGGCCAACGATCGCCGCAACTGCGCGAGGCCAGCCACCCCCAGTGTCCAAGTTGCTCTTGCAAGTTTAATTGTGAAATAAGCTCATCCGGAAAATTACTCTCTAAGCAAGCGTCCAAGTCGTTGGAGATTTAATTATTACCCCACGATTCTAATTTTGCCGTCGCGAGTTGCTTCCCTGAATATTTTGCGGAATTCGACATTGCCGTTAGACCATAGGGTTTTCACAATGAGCAAATGGTAACTGTTTCATATAAGATTTTCTCCCGCCACGCCCCGCATATTCAATTCGAAAGGCCTGACAATATATTTTTAATGATTAAAAATAATAGTCTTTACTTTATGTTTTATAGTGAATATCACACGAGAGTCCCAACCGTCTAGAGCCAGTGAGGCTATGGTATCCCCAATCGGGGTATGTTGTGAGGTTGATGGTAGTGGGGACGGGAAGGAGATGGGGAAGATGTAGGTTGAAAAGTACCTGGCTATTCAGATCTGATCACCAATCACGGCTAAGGACATTTCAAGCAACGTTTCGATTCTGAATGATGGTCTTTCACCAGGGCGATACTTAGAGTATCTACCATTCTGGAACTATATATTTTTGAATGTTAAAATGATATCAATAACAGAAATAGCCAGAAAATAAAACAGGACAATGGTCACAACCGAGATAAAATAACAAAGATAGCATTTAAATTAAAAAATGAAAAAAACAATATGAATAATCTTCAATAAAAAGTATAAGAACGATTGAAAATGTCAATATCTAATAAGGTCCATATGGCTAAATTGATTGAAGCGTTACTCCCGGATAGAATAGAGGATCCGAGTTCGTGTCTCGGTGTGACCATTGTATTTTTATTTTATGGCTTTTTCTGTTTCATATTTGTGTTGTTGACTATTAATAATATTAAAATATAAAAAAACATTAATGCTTTAAGGGTTATTCTAATTTTAATTTACATTTTTGAATTATTAATTTTTTTATAATAAGGAAGTTGATTGAAAAATATTGTGACTTTAAAAAATATGTGCACGTCGATCGAAAAACACCGATTCTGAATATATATATATACAAATTTCAATATTATCATTCTTAGAATTAATAAATGCTTCTTGAAAATTGGTTAAAACGCCATGAAATAGAAACGCTTTATGATTAGTCAAACGAACTCCTACGAAAATGTACCGTTTACGTACGATGTAATGCCGCCTTCATGGCGTTACACCATTTTTTACGTAAAACTTCATTTCTTGGAATGATGATAAATTGCAGTAATGTTTGTATTTTTACACATCGGTACGATGCAATAGTAATACGTATTATCTCCTGACATTTTAGAAGGTTTTGTTAAATTGAAAGCGGTAAAATTGAAGAAAAAACACAAGCTAACAAAATACGCGACTGACAGCTGGATAACGACAGTTTGCGATGTCAAAGATAAATACCGCGTAAAGGCTGATTCACACCAACGTCCGGTTCCGCTCAGTGCCGATATTGTTCCGCAAGAAAAATTATTGATATGGTATGAATATCAATCAAGGAGTATGTGCCAAGACAAATTTGTGTGGAAGTATATCCTTCTGCCCACCCTTGTGATATTTAACTACTTATTTAGTTAAATAATTATTTTTAAGTGTAAAAATACTAACATCGCAGATTTTTTTTTTTTAAACCATTTTTTTATCACTAAATAATATTTTTAATAATTAATAATTAGTAAAAATATTATTTAGTGATAAAAAAATGGTTAAAAAAAAAAACTGGGCAAAAAGGGTGGGCAGAAGAATATACTGCCACACAAATTTGTCTTGGCACATACTCCTTGATTGATATTCATACCATATCAATAAGTTTTCTTGCGGAACAATATCGGCACTGAGCGGAACCGGACGTTGGTGTGAATCAGCCTTAATGCCCTTCTGGCGGTACGGAAGACGTCAAGCAACCCCCCGCTCCCTACCTCTGAAATACTGCCGTTTTGGCGGCGTTTAAAAAATTCAAATTTGAGAATTAATTTAACTATGAAAATGAACTTAAAAACGAATATAAAAATAATAATATTTAAGTTTGAAGGTAGATATTGATAAAAAAAAGTGGACTCAAATTCCTTATTATAACTTATAAACACTTGTCAGAAGGCCGAGAAGATGTTAATGACGATGAGCTTCCTGGAGTTGTGGAAAAACAAATCATGGATTTTATTCTTCGATTATTTTTTTTTCAAAAGCAAAAAATCGAAGAACACGCAAAAGCGTGACTAACCTTTCCAGTTGTCAAAAACAAACTACTAATCTAAAATAGCTGATGATGCCAACATATAATAAAAATATGTGTACCAACATAACTACAAAAAAAAAACGATAATCGAACGTACACATCCCGTGAAAATTCGAAATTCCCCTTTTCTTTTGAACAGGCTATGTATATTATTTTATATGAATTGAATGTTTTACGACACATATTGATTGGATATCATTTATTTGGGCACGCCGGGCTTGAACCCGCGACCTCTGGATTCATAATCAAGCGTCTTACCACTCGACTTTATACCAAACATTTTTTTAAGTGTGTATATTTCCACCGTTATGTTATGAAAATGGCTACTATTTGTTGCCAATAAAAATAACATCAAACATTTCAAAAACTAAAAGCTTTGAAAACCCTGTATTTTAAAACAAAGCCTAAGAAAGCAATCACAGAAACCGCGAGCTTTAAAGAAAAAGCTGTAAACAGTGAGAACATTGTTTTAGTCGAAGAACTGATGCAACCATTAAAAGACGTGCACTCAAATCGGCGGCTGGCACGAGTCCGGAAGCTACTGGAGCCTCCGCTATTTTTCAATTTTCCTTCGGGAATGCCGTGGCGGACGTTGAATCCTTTTAGAATTACGCCCGCCGTCGGACACGTAACTTTTTGCACGCCAGTCGTTAAAAGGCTTCACGGCGCGCTTAACGACGCAACAATGCCCGCAGGCTGGCCCGTTATGGCCGCCACGTGAGGTAGCGGACGTTCAGAGTGAATTTAATCGGAAAAATGTTGATTATTTATCAACATCGCAGTACAAAACTTATGTTGTATGAGTATTTTCTTTTCGGGTTTAAAACCCGGCATGCGCAAATATTTCAATAAAATAAAATTGTGTTTTTCACATTTCATTGACATATAATATATTTGCTAAACGTTCCAGAGTGGAGAATACTCTCAGTATGGCCCTAGTGAAAGACTACCACTAATAATCGAAATATTGCTTGAAATGGCTTTAACCGTGTTGGGTGATCAGGTTTAAATAGCCAGGTACTTCCTAACCACATCCACATACCCTCCCCAAACCTTTCAGTTTCAAAACATACAAGAATTTGACGTAGTTATGCAGAAAGCGTCCAACCTACAGTTTGCTAAAATCGAGTTTCACATGTTTTCCTATGGATGAATTCAAGATTTATATCTGCTGAAAACATCCCCAAATGGATTAGATTTTCGGTAATTATTTTGTTTACTAACTCACTTTGCAGATATTTGACTTAAGTTTAAGTTTAAAAGCATTATAAAATGTAGGATTGCATAAGAAATACATTTTTTTAAATAAAAACATTGATAGATTATAAATAACCAATTCATTATAATGCTCATAAAGAATGAAAAACTGATATTCACTTAACAAATGCCGATTACACATATTAATTCTTTTTTATCGTCATTTTCAAACGCCCTTTTTTCAGTTTCATCTTTTTGATGTTGGATGCTTCCTGCATGACTACGCCCAATTGGGGATGCCATAGTCCAACTGCATCAGGACAATTGTGTCTCTTGTGTGGTATTCACATTTAAAAAGAAACAGGCACACCAATGAAAAATGAATTTAACGTTATTTTTATTTATATATTTTTCCTTCTTTCTATCCATATATGTGGAAATTACATTTTCTTTGCCTTGATTTATTGATAAAGCCTATGTATAATAGTACAAATGTATATTGATCATAATGTTAGTCCAATTTAGTCCCCAATTACACAGGAATATCTCTACCATCGCGGGCGAACATCCTCCGAAATTGTACATCAATTTGAATGTAATTTAATTTAAAAAAAACATAATATATAAACGCAGAATAGATTTGGACTGACCTACATAGTAATTAATTTTAAAATAGCTATTTACTCGTGATACGCTGTCATTTTTTTACATGAATAATTAAAATAAATATTTTCGGTTTAGTTAAAAATATTACTTATAAAATAAACAGATTCGTAACCGACGTTTTTAAGTCTGAGTATTAGGAGTAAGAATTAGTATTTAACTCAAGAAAAACATTGAAGGAAGCTTCTGACTATTCCGTTCTTGCCACTAAACCACCGGAGTTGTAGGTACTCAATGTTTCGCCCTGGTGAAAGACCACCATTCAGAATCAAAACGTTGCTTGAAATGATTTTAGCCGCGCTTGGTGACTAGATCTGAATAGTCAGGTACTTCCCAACCTTTCCAATTCTCATCTCTTCGCAACAAAACGCAGTAGGGACTTTTGTGTGGTATTCACATCAAATCAAAATATCAAAATCTCAAAAAGATCAATACTGATATCTGTCAAAGCTCCCTTATAAATATTATTATTTCTAATTTGCCGTTACCGAGTTCCAAACCTCCAAGCATTAAGTTCAGAGCAAAACAGCCTACCACTTCTCTACGAAGATTATCTTTCTGACCAAATATCTCCTAAATCTTTTTTCCTTTACTTTTTTCTAAAAACAAAGACAAACATTTTCGGGTCACAAATAACCTGACAATATTTGAAAAACTGATACTGCCATCACTATAAGCGAAAGCTGTTGCTTGTGCAATGACGGAGGACTTAGCCAGCAGAGGAATTGAATCCGCGATGCCCAGGTGGGAATTAGACGCGTTTGTCCACTCAGCTACCGACCGCTTTATGCTATCAAAGTGTCTACGATCAGGAAATACAATGTTTAGAGAGATCGTGAGTCCTTTGTCGGAAGTTAAAGTATCGTTATAGAAAAACTGTTTTGTGTAAAAAACCATCTTTTCCTTTTTACACAAATGTTTCTAGCGCGTTAACATTACAAATCACCAGCAATTCAAAACGCAATGCCTTTCGCTGTGAAGTGAGGTAACATGTAGAAACATTGTCCCGCGCTGTAACTTTGACGCTGCCGAAAATTTGAACTAAAATTATTGTACCCAACGCGGTTTACGGCCACTCCTGCAGTTGTCGTACAATGTTGACACGACGCGCTGTTTACAGTAGCGTAGAGTGTGGTTATGTTGTTGCCACATGCTGTGACGTTGTAAAGCAGAAGTTTAACTCTGGCAACTTGAAATAATTAGTATTGTGTCCGATTTCAGAGCTGTGGAAATTTAAGCGTGGTTAACATCTTGTCAGAACAGACTGGATCGCATTGAAATTGATTTGAAACAATTGTTTTTATATTTTCGTAAAAAACAATCACTTTGTGGTTTGACATATTTAAAGAAATTAACAAAATTACTTTGTATAAAACCACGGATATTGTTATAATTTTCATGACCGACCGGTTTCGCTTAGCCTAAGCATTATCAAAAAACACAATTAAACTAAAAAAATAAAATGTAAGTGCATTTTTTGTTTAGTTTAATTTTGTACCTTGATGATGCTTAGGCTAAATGAAATTAGTCGTTCATAAAAAAATTAAAAATATCCGTGGTCTTAGACAAATATTTTTACTCTTATTTTTTCGTTTCTTTATTGTTTTTATTTTATAAATAATTTAATATGGTGTTCGAAAGTTCTGAAAAAATATTTTATAATGATTTTCTCAAAGGCGCTTTGTAATAAACTGTATAAATTTTTTGGATGAATTTTATGCCTAGTAAGAAAACCAGTCAAACATTAATCTATTATACAATAATTGAGATCTTATCACTAGTGTCAGTATCAAAAATTATCACTACAAAATAACAGAGAAACTTCAACTTCAGCGTTATTTATTGGAAAAGAATTTACTAGCGTTTAAAAAACTTCAATGTTTTGTGAATGCTTCACGAATTGCTAGTTCTTTAAAATGAATCTTTCGCAGTGAACACTTCAATTGAAGTCGAACTCGTAAAAAAGAGATTTGAATTTATTCGGTTTTTTGTTCAGTTCTTTCGAAAAGTACTAGCAAATCGACAAAAGTACTAGTCGGTAGAGATTTGAAAACGAAAATAACTGGAACTGGTTCCTCGCCTAAACAAAAGTACTAGTCGGTAGACATTTGAAATTGAAAAGTGCTGGAACTGGTTCCTCGCTAAAATAAGGAGCAGTCACAACGCTAACAGAACTACCAACTTCAATTTAAGTATTTGTTTAATGAACAACGAAGGAAATAGGAACTGCTGCCAAAAGAAGTAGTTCTTTTGGAGCACTCACAATGCTAGAATTTGCCAATAATCAAACGACGACGACTGTCGAATTATACGTCCTGCGTGATTGAGTGTTAAGGCGCTTGGCTGCGAATCCAGAGGTCGCGGGTTCAAACCAAGCGTGCGCAAATAAGTTTTATTCAATGAACATGTGTTATACCACATTTAATTCATATAAAATAATGTATGGTATATTTGCGGCACGTTCCAGAGTGATAGATACTCCAACTATTCAAAAGACCACCATTTAGAATCGAAACGTTGCTTGAAATGGCTCTAGCCATGTTTTGTGACCAGATTTGAATAGCTAAGTACGTCTCATTGTTTGTCATACAAACCTTAAGAGAAGTCAGATTCTCACGGCTGAACATATTATTGTGATGAAGTTTTGGGTTATTATGCCGTGTTGTGCATTCTTCTCCTTTAACCAACGTTTCAGATAGCCTTCTAGTCCACCATCTACCCTTAAATTTGACAGCAAACGTTCGTTTTTACGACAAAGACAGCCTAACTAAAACTATGGATAACAAACACTAAAAAATAAAAGATTCATTGCTGATAATACATATCTCCACAAAATTTTGAGGGGGTCCCATTGACTGTTCAGCTCCTTTTGCCAGACATTAACACATAAGAGGACTGAGACAAGTCACTGTTGTACATTAAAAAAAACTTCAATTACTTACCTCACTAGGTCATTAGAACCTATTCTGAGGTAGCTGACAGTGAGTACAAGTAGAAAAATATTTAAAAAAATGACGATATTTGTTACACAATGCTAGATGATACAACAGATACTGACCCTAAAACTCTCTTGATACCATATGAAATATTGATATCTTGTTGAAATCCCAGTAAAAATGAAAGGGGCTTAAGCGACACTTTGGTCAAATATGAGTTAAATATGCACCTTTGCATCGAATGCTTTGACTTTCGTTTGATTCTAAGACTTTTGTGGCCCTTCAGCCATCTATAGTATATTCACCGTTTGGGAGAAGGTTTGACTCAAGAGACAAAAGTTTGGACTTTTTTTAGCTTTTTGTCATTTCAGGTAACTCAGTGAGAGCATTGAGTTACCTGACAGAACTTTATTTAAAATCCAACCAGGTACTGAAGACTTATGAATTTTATTGTTAAAAAAACAAATAAACCATAAAGTGCTTTATTGTAAACTTCCCTAAATGGCGCTTCAGCCCGTTTGCCTTTCCGATATGTTGCCACTTAACAAAATACTGTTTCTCATTGACGTTTGGCAAGGACATCACTGTTGGAAGTGTATACAAGTGCAGTTAAATACATACATTACGTTACCTAGAAATCCACAACTCACTCCAGCGTAATATTTTGTTATAGTTATTTTTATCAAATTAATAGAAAGCTGTTGAGCATTTTTAATGTAGTTTTTCTCCCGGTATACTAGAGTGTTCCTTTATTACGGCGGACGATTAAAATGACATAAAAGTTTGATTTTACAAATTCAGGTTTCATAAAAGTATTTAATTGACTGGGCATTTATGTGTAAGAAATAACACTAATTACTATCACTAAGCATTGCTCAAAGGCTTAAATATTTATTGAGCTATTAAGTTTACAGTGTCGTTCGTCCTTAATCTGAAGTGCAAAACCAACATTGCCTTTAACTGTAACTGGTTCAAAGTTGGAAGGATACTGTAATTATCTGACTCACCTTGGGGTGTAATAATATGAGACCTCTATTTAGAACTTCTTCCTTGTAAAATAGAATCATTCTGTAATTAGTTATATAGATGTTTTAATAATATTAATACCAATTCGATAATTGTCTTTTGAATTAACACAATATTTGACGGAGGTTTCGAAAATCATAAGTCAAAATAATATCCTTCTATTTCGTTGCAATTGTTCATATTCAACTAAAAAAATGATTTTCAAACTTGTCTAACGCTAACTTTCCTTCCCTAAAGTTTTACTTAAGATATTCAAATATATTTTTTAAGAAAACCTAACGAACCACCACTCATATTTATAAAAAAAATATTTTGTGCACAACACTTTTAATTAGAAGCTACTTTAAATTAGTAAGTTTAATTTTTTAAAATGATAACCAGCATCAAGCAATGTTAACCCACAAAGGCATTGCCTGTATGTGAGTAATACATATATAAATATACATATATAAATTAAAACCAGTCAACTTTGGTTGAATACCAAAAATTAAAGCGTCGACACATTTTACGCACGAAATTCGTAATAAAATAGAAAACCTGTATAGTGGACTGTAAAACTCAAAATATACAAAGTAACAGCAAAGTTGTTTAAAAAAATAAAATAATGTGTAAAGCTAAGAGTTTGAATATTTCAATTTATGTACAATTTAAAGTAAAAGTAAAATCAACATTAAAGAATAAATTGAAAATATTAAAGCTACATTCTATTTATTATAAACAATATTGGAATAAAGTAAACAGAAACAATCAAACCATAATCAAATCAGATATTCATAATAAAGAAAAAATACGTAAGTAGAAGTTAAGAGTGTTCATATACCTATATTTAAGATCGTGCATTACAGAACACCATGATGTGGTCGAAGTTAAAATAATTAACAAATAATAAAATAAGACAATTACAATAATTATATGACACTCATATTACAAACATATTATTCATCAAGTTAACTATTAGAAATCACATGACGAGAATCTTCTGTTTCCGGGTGACTGCTTATAATAACTGAACTTTAATTTTTTGATGTGAATACTACACAAGGGTCGTGACTGCTGGAGCCAGTGGAACTATGGTATCACCAGAGTGGTTGATACTAAAATCGCCTCGGTGAAAGACCACCATTCAGAATCGAAACTTTGCTTGAAATGGCTTTAGTCGTGTTTAGCGGCCCGATCTGGTTAGGCAGGTATTTTTCAACCTTCCTCTTCCCCATCTCCTTCCCTTCATCAATCTGGATTCAGATCCAACAACTCTTGTGAAACAGCATTAAACGTGGTTGTTGAAGAATGGAAGGAAGGAATAAATGATAACAAATTTATCTTAGCGATATTTTTGGATTTTCAAAGGGCATTTGAAACCATAGATAGAGAAATACTGATGATAAAACTAAAAGAAATTGGTTTCTCGGATGTAGCTTTAAAATTAATAAAAGAATATATGAAAGAACGAAAACAAGTTACAAACGTAAATAATCAATTTTCAAAACCATTGGAAAATAATTTAGGAGTACCGCAGGGATCAGTCCTCGGACCTTTGTTGTTCATCATTTATATTAAAGATATGGTGAAAATATTTTTAAAGTGCAAAGTACGACTATTTGCTGATGATACACTCATATACATAATTGGAGATAATTACGAAGAGTTAAAAAATATTTTGAATAATGAACTAGATAATGTATCAAGATGGCTTAAAATGAATAAACTTAAACTAAATACAAAAAAGACAAAATGTATGATAATTGGATTTAAGAAAACATGCAGTAAAAGCAACATTAAAATTGATGGTGACATTATTGAAAATGTAAGTGATATGAAATACTTAGGAGTTATATTGGATGCAAAACTAACCTTTAGCAAACATGCTGAGTACACACAGAAGAAAATTGGGAAGAAGATGTCTTTTTTGGGAAGAATTCGGCAAAAAAATTCCAGAAAAACAGCAATTACCATATACAACTCCATTATTGCTCCACATTTTTATTACTGTTCAACGATTCTTTTCTTGTGTAACGACAAAGAACAAAACAGGTTTCAAATTCTCCAAAATAGAGCAATGAGAATTATACTTGGGCGAAATAGATACTCAAAAGTAGCTAAAATGTCAGAGGGACTAAATTGGCTGACAGTTAAACAGATGCTGACATTGAACACATTGATTTTTATACATAAAATGAAGAACAACTTGTTACCAGAGTATTTTTCTGACAAAATTATCTACAATGTTGATATTCACAAGTATAATACAAGGGCATGCAAAGAAATTAGACTACCAGAAAATAATAAAGCCAACACCCAAAATAGCTTACTATATAAAGGAATGAAATCGTATAATGCGCTGCCGGAAACCATCAAAATTATGCCTATCAATAAATTTAAAAAAGCCTGTAAAAAATATTTAAAATGCATGTAAACCAAAATATTAAGTAGTGTTTGAGTTAAAATATTATTAATCAAAAAGAAAATGAAATATTTAGATACTTGTAAACTTAAATGTACAAAGTAACTAATATTAAAAAAAAATAAATCATCAGTACCTTCAGCCTAACAACATACCCCGTTTGAGGATATCAAAGTTTCACTGGCTCTAGACGGTTGGAAGCAGTTGGCACTTTTGGGCGGTATTCACTATAAATAAGAAAAAAAAGGTGGTATTTTGTGAGGTTGAAGAGTGAGGAGAAGGGGAGGGGGTGGGCAAGAATCAACATATCAAGACAACTTTTATCGCCGCTGTAATTTACCTATCCCCAAACTTTAAAATATTATTTATGTTGAAAAACATTTCCACATCATAAAAAAGCATATTATCCAGTAAAACATAAAATAAAGTGTTTGCATTAAAAGTTATTTTACATTTTTTTATCTTTACACACATATTATTCAGTAAAAAACTCAATTTAAATGATTTAATGACTACAATGTGATTTTTATGTAACAGCTGAAAATTGCTAGTATTAAAAGTTCTGCTCATCAAAGTTAGCCCAGGGGTCAAACTAGCCTCGGGCATTAAGCTTTAATGGGCGTCCTGATCAGCTTTTACTGCCTAATGTAGCCCCGTCCGCCAACTGCGCATATTTTACACAGGGCAGGCATCGCACGTAGTTGTAAATGTGACATATCGCGGATTTTATCGCAGTTTTATTACAAATGGAGGCATTTAGTATTTAGCGGGTGGCGGTTGACAGGTCGAAACGCGCACTGTGCGATCGGATATTGCACAAAGGGAATACATTATCAACCTTTTAACGGCTTTGGTAGTTTGGGAACAGAGGTATCAAACTAGGTTATGTTACGCTTTGTTATATCATATAACTTACATCGTTTTTTACGCTAATATCACAGAACTTCCAAAGAATTTTCCCAAAATTCTTGTGTAAAAGTTTGTATTTCGTAAAATACGAGACAATATCTTTAAGATATTATAAAAAAACGTGCTGATGTGATATAACGCGCGTTACCTTAGGAAATACAAAAGTAAAGCAAGGTTCACACTACATTTTTTCTAAAAAAAATAAAAAATAAAATGTTAATAATTTTTTCGTAGAAAACAATCATTTTGTGGTTTGAAATATTCAAAGAAATTAAAAAGAAACTTTGTATTAGACTATAAGTATTATTTTTATTTTTGTATAAGTACAGTAGTTCCATATTATGTATATTTCCTGTAAACTCGTAAAATTTATCATTATTCTTTAATCACCTTCTCAGCTGTCGTTTTGTCTCTTTCAATTCATATAATCTACCTGTTTTTCTCTGTTCCTTCGTTATAATTGAGATGTTACTCTTTTGTTTTCTCATGGTTCTGTTATTTTATTTTATATTTTGTTCTCCCTCTGTATGTATATATAACCGCACACATTTTTTGTTTTGTTTAATTTTGTACCGAGCGGATGCTTAGGCTAAGCGAAACCAACCATTTACAAAGTTATTTTTTTATTTCTTTAAATTGTTATGTTATTAATATTGCCCTTATTGTCATTTTTTTTCTTACATTATAAAAAAATAATCAACTACCTCAAACAAATCTGCGAATGTGCGTGAGACACAGTTTACAATATCCAGTAGTCACCGGTTAATGTAGTCAATACTATTCTGATAGATTTTGACTCAGTTAAAGTTTTTAATTTTATTATTTGCTCAAAGGGGAAGATAAATTATATTTTGTATTCGATACGCGTCTCAGGATCAGCCCGTTTTGAAAACACCGATAAATAAATCAATTATCATATACCATCCCCTCACCGACACTTAGCATCCCCTAAATACCGTGCGAAAGAGACAGTACGTCCTAAATTAATACCAAGATGTCACATCTTTCGTGTTCAATAGCCCTCGAGTGACTCAACCCTTAAAGTTTCAGAGTTTCTTTTGATAAGATCGTTTTTGCTTGTCAGTGTGCTTGGGGAAGGTCGCTGAATAGATATACTGATAGAAGTGTATTGTGGCCATAATAAGTGTGCTCGAATTAAGGTTATTTTTCCTAATTTCCGGTGAAATCGGTTAAACTTTTTCAAATATCGAAATCTAAGACTTTGGGATTCTAAATGAATAATTAGGTACCTCAAACGTCACAAAACTCATATTTTTCAGGAGAGCATTACAGGTTTTACTGAGGTTTTTATAAGCCACAAAGAATAAATCATATATTAGCCTTTTTTTCACTATATAAAACTAATAATTAAAAAAGAAACGTTTGTTTAATTTTATAGTTAAAATTTGATAAATATCAACTATTTAGTATTGTGAATATTTTATGTATAATTTTCACTGAAATATGATATTAAAACATAATTTTGTTTTAAAATAAACAATTAATTTATGTAAAGCTTTTTTTGGACATTAAAATCATTATATTCCTTATGTTAAGTGCTTATATAAATATGTAGTTTCTATTATGTGTACTAACGATATTGATGTACTATTGTACTATATTAAGCTTCACAGTGCATGGTATGGTGTAATAGTATATCAATTTCTTAAGATATGTGAATTAGAATTAATTAAATGGATCAAAGAATATGTATTAAATTTTGCGTTAAAAATGGAATAAAGTGCTCCAACGCACTTAAAATGTTGACTGTGGCATTCGGCGAGTCTACTTTGTCTCAAAAAAGTGTTTATAAGTGATACAAGCGCTTTACAGAAGGCCGAGAAGATGTTAATGACGATGAGCGTCCTGGAGTTGTGGAAAAACAAATCGTGGATTTTATTCTTTGATCCGTTTTTTTCAAAAGTAAAAAATCGAAGAACACACAAAAACGTGACTAACCTTTCCAGTTGTCAAAAACAAACCACTAATACAAAATGGCTGATAATGCTAAAATATGATAAAAATATGTGTACCAACATAACAACAACAAAAAAATCGATAATCGAATGTACACAGCCCGCGAAATTCAAAATTCACCTTTTCTTTTGAACAGGCCATGTATTTAGAATAATTAAGATAATATGTATTTCAATTGTATTCAAAATCCTGTTACCAAACTACATACATAATTGACGGGATGATGATTTTTTGAAGAACGAAAAAAAATTGTATCTGCCACATAATACAAAATCCAGGAATTAATTTAAATAAAATTGGTATTTTTTTTTCAAAAGACTTCTGTTGATTGTAGCACTACGTATTTAAAAATATGCAAACTACTGTAGAAGCCGTACGTTTTGTGTGTATGTATTTAAGAACCGTAGAATCATATAAACTATGTAAAATATTGCTAAACGAGAACATTTGCGTAGCAAAACAGGTTTAAAAAAATTGACAACACCGTGCAAGAGTCGCAATTTTGCCAGTAGCCAGTAAAATTATGGTATCACCAATTCGGATATGTTATGAAGTTGGGAAGGAGAAGGAGGTGCGAAGAAAAAGTTTGAGGAGTACCTAGATACTCAAATCTGATTAAAAAACATGGTTCAAGCCATTTAAAGCAACACTTCATCTCTAAATTGTGGTATTTCACCTGGGCAGTATTGAAATTAAATAAGCTATACATTATTTCATATCAATTTGATACCAGGTGTTAATAAAAATGAAATTTATTTGCGCATACCGCGATTTGAACCCGTAACCTCAGGATTCGTAGCAGAGGATTTTAACCGTTCACTCATTTATTTTTAGGAAGATTAACAGCAAATCGACAATAAATACATATTTAATAATAAAAATAACAAATCATGCCAATTATAAATTTCCACCGCTGATGGTGAGTTTTATAAATAAAGTGTGACAATATACAGTTTTAATTTATAAACTGAAATAAGTTGGTGGAGGGGAGAAAAAAGAGAAAGGGAGAAGAAAGAGAAAGGGAGAATGGCAATGGGATAAAAGGAAGAAGGACGAGAGTAGACGAGAGTGATCTAGTTTGGGTGTAGTCGTGTAATGGATTTTAGTTTAATGTCACGTACTCGTATAGTTCAGTTAAAAATGTCAATGTGGTAATAATTTAAGTTGAATGAATTTGTAGTTGTGTAAATAAAAGAGTTTCGAATTGGTATTACAACGAGGAAGCTAAAAAGTAAGGGACTCTGTCGTCTGCTGTTGCGATTTGGAAAATGGAGTTAGTGAGTTAATGGAATAAAATAAATGAAGTTAATGAGTTAATGGAATAGAGGAAATGAAGTTAACGAGTTAATAGAATAAAGGAAACGAAGTCAATGAGTTAATGGAATAAAGAAAAAAGTTATAAATTTGTTTTATTAAATCAGTTAATGGAATAATATGAGTTGCGGGAGATCAGGGCTATCAACTAACTAACTAATAACATGGAGGATGTCACGGTTTTCACATATTATAGAAATCAAGTTTCTTATCGTATTGGCAACACTTCTAGTACTTATTTGTTCAGTGGGGATCGCCTTATAACTTGCAATGTGTAACTTGTAAAGGCTAACGTGTTGAAATGAGGCGCTTAATTATTTATCCGGCCTCCTGAATATCAAGGGCTTAGATATAGATGACCTTTTAGTTTCGATAATGGTTTTGACTTGTATGATTAAAGTGATCGGAAAGTCTGTACAATACATAATTAACTTTTTTACTTAGTACTAACAGTAAATAATATACAAATATAATGAAAACACGAAAACAAATTAGACACTGTTAGTATCGCCCTGGCGAAAGACCACCATTCAGAATCGAAACGTTGCTTGAAACGACTTTAGCTGTGTTTGGTGACCAGATCCGAGTATCTGAGTTTAAGAGTTTGAGCGCTGCAATGAAGTGTGCGTTCACCCACTGACAATCACATTATTTTTGTACTGTATATTAAGTATTGAAATTTTCTCCTCCATCAATAACTCTAGCGCCAGGAGTGCCCCTAGCGGTAAGAACCACAATCAAATTGCCTATAGATTTACAAAGACGTAAAATTTTACACTTCTCGTTTGATAAAAATAACTGTACATTTTACCTCAAGGGCGCTTTACAAAACTTAAAAGCTTAAAGCTTATGGAAAAATTTACCATAAAACTATCTAAATACCTAAAGCTATAGCTAAAATTACCTAATTGATATTTATATATTAGTTATTTACATTTGTCGCGTGCTGTAAAAAATTAACGAACTTTTTGTTTAGCAGTAGATCGAGGGTTGAGGATAGCGGATCATTGCATGAAAATATGTTATTATACTGGTGAGCTTAGATTAGGGAAATTCTGTTATTTATGGATGTGATTTTCTGAAAAGGTGAGCTTTGAGTTTAGCTCTGAACTCTGTCGAGTATTTTATTATGCTCAGATCATGTGGTAGTCTATTCCAGGATTTAGGACTTGACAGTCCGAAGGCACGCTCTCCAAACTTAGTGTCTGGTGTGCGCTTTGGTTCCTTCAACCTTCCAATAGCCGATGACATTGCCGATCTAAGGGTCGACTGTCGCGAATTAGAATCTTCAGTATTTGATTGACTTGATCGTGCCGTGTCTTCCTCGGGCGTTCTCCACTTCTTCTTCCATTCACTTTCAAATCACATATTCTTTTCACACTCCTTTCTTCGTTCATTCGCTCTACATGCCTAAATCATCTACGCGTCCTTTTCCTGATCCATTATCATTACGCTTGCATTAACCTTACATTCTTTCCGGATATCCAAATTTTTAATACGGTCATACATGGTTTTACCTGACATAAGTTTCAGGGATCTCATTTCTACAGCATTCAGTCTACTTTCGTTCTTCCTCTGCCAGTTCCATGCCTCACTGCCATACATCAGTGTTGGTATAAGCACTTCATTGTAGACTGCTAGCTTCGCTTCTTTCACTCATATCTCACAACATATCTTCAATTAAAGATACGAAAGTTGCAGTAGTGGAGTCTCGTGCGGCGTTGGCATAATTTTCTTATATTTTATAAATGGTATATTGGGATTCTCATATTTAAGGCTGTAAAGTGAAAACGTCCTTGCCGCTGGTGTTTGCCCTTGAAATCTCTGGATCAGTTTCCCGACATGACCGGTGGCGACCCCCACGTTCCCGGGAAATAGAGTAGTCTAGACTAGAATTCACAGAGAGGTTTAGCAAAAAGAACTCCGATTGGTTTTACCCTCGTGGACAATGGAGTGTTTTAACAATAATAGCGAGACATGCCTTGCCTTAAAAATGTGTAGATAGCTCGGTGGGAAAGGCGCCCGACTAGCAGTCGGAGATTTTAAATTACATACTCGGGTAACTACTTACTTTTTTTAAATTTTAATTATCATTATTTTATTATTATTATTTTTTAATAATTTTTTTTAATATTGTTATTTTTTCTATTTTTATTTTACATATTTTTTAAATATTTTCCGCAGAAAGTAATCACTTTTTGGTTTGAATTATTTGAAAAAATTAAAAAAATAACTTTGTATAAGGCAACGGATATTAATATTGGTGGTCTTATACTCGTACAGAGTTATTTTTTCATTTCTTTACCATACTTTCAGGACAATGTTTAGTAGAAAGATTTGGGATTTTAAAATATATATATATATATCATCACACAAGTGTCTCAACTGCTGGGAGCCAATGAGACTATGGCACTCTCATTTGGGGTGTATTATGATGATGTGTATTATGGTACCTAAACACGGTTAAAGACAATTCAAGGCTTGTTTAGTTCCTGAAAGATGGTCCTCCACTTGGGCGATACTGAGAGTACCTACTGACCAAAAGATATATGTTTAAAAAAATGAATACCGCACAAGAGTCCACAACTGCTCTCAACGTTCTGAAGCCAGTGAGACTATGGCATCCTCAATCGGGTTATCTTGTGAAGCTAAAGGTAGTAGGGAGAGGAAGGAGATGGAGATGGAGAAGAGGAAGGTTTAAGAAGTACTTGAGTATTCAAATCTGAACACTGAATAAAGCTAAAGCCAATTTCTTCATTAGAAAAGCGCAGGAAAGACTTTGATTTAATTTCCATTTACAAAATTATTAATTGTTTTATTGACTCACCTTCTCTGTTGCAAGTTATCCAGTTCAATATTCCTTGCTGTAGACTCAGAAACAATCAATTGATGTTCCTCAATCATCACAATACTAATTGAGGGTATAATTCTCCAATGTCCAGAATGTCAAGACTTGTTAACTCAAGCCATGGTCTTGAAATTTTTGGTAGCAGTCTAAATGATTTTTGTCATTCTTTACGACTCTACCAAAACTTTGACTAGACCATGGCTTGGATGTTCTCTCTTATGTTTATTTTGCCCTATTTTTGTCATCGATTCATTTATTATTACATGTATGTGCTATTCTTTCTTTGTTGCTCTTTTTTCCATTTCGTGTTTTATGTCTTTTTTGTAATTGGACTTTAGTCCGTTAATTTATAAATAAGTAAGTCTTGTTTCGTTTCTAAATTGTAGTCTTTCACCAGGGCAATGCAAAAAGTATCCACCACTCTGAAACGTGCCGCAATCATACTTTATTTTATTAAAAGTTTTCAAAAGGCTGTTTTACGTAACGCAGCTACGCTTTGACTCGTAAACTAATTTTCCATTTGGCTTGAACTTCTAACGAATATGGTAATGAATTTCACTTTCCTAATTTGCAAGTTATCATTTAATTTTCGGTATTAACCGTACTCATTGACTCCCTGTGCACGCACGTGTCAAAGAATTTCTCAGGATGGGTTTTCACCTTGCACTTTATTTAATATATTTTAATTTATTGAAAATTGTGAGGTGTGTCACACTTTTCATTTCGCCACTACACTTTACAAGTAAATGCCGTTAGCTGCATGAACGCTGTTAATTAATTGCGATGGTGGAAATTAATTAATGGAAGCAGTCGAAAATATTCAGAAATAGATTGTCAGATTACGTCAAATGTGGGAATGTGTGAGATGATGTATGAATGTGGATGAGACTTAGAGAGTGTGCCGGGAGAGTTATGTGGATTTCCAACGTATCTGTCTCATCCTACGGTGAATTGAGTGTTGGTAAATAAGTTAGTTTTAAATATTAATCTCAGACGATTATCTATACAAGAAGTACGTGATTTCAAGTAATGAGTTTAATAATTTACCTTTTTTCTTGATAATTGCTTAAAGGGAAAATAATATGTACAAATTATTAAAAAAATATATATTACAGCACAAGAGTGAAAACTGTTCGGAGGCAGTGAGACTTTGATATTTTCGATTTAGGGTGTGTTGTGAAGTTGAAGTAAGGGGAAAGGGAAAAAGACGGAAAAGAGAGAGGTTGGGAAGTATCTGAGTTGTCAGATCTTGTCACTATACAAGACCAATGCTATTTGAAGCAACCTTTAGATGCTGAATGATGTTTATAGGTAAGGTAAGGTAAGGTAGGTACCTTTACAAAAAAGTATTTTAACTAATGTTATAAAATAATGTTAGGCGTGGATAAGAGGAAATAATGAAAACATCTGAAAGTGGTGTCGCCTTGGTGAAAGACTATTATTCAGAATCAGCTTGAAATGGCTTTAGCCGTGTTTGTTGACAAGATTTGAATAGGTAAGCACATCTCAACCTTTCTCTTTACCACCTCTTTACCCTGTCCAGTGCTTTCAGTATGTTAACAGTCCTCAAAATAATTTTCTTTTCTTTGCTTTAACAAATTTGTTGGTGTGAATTCATACATTTCATTTGGATTTGTAGACCCTTAGCTTCTAGTAAATTGTTTTTTAATCTGTTGATGTACACATGGATTATTATTTCCACATCTGATTCCTTTTCTCTCATGATTTTAGATAGTTTTGGTAGTATGAAACGCACTTTTTAAGTTTACTGTTATTATTATTTAGCCTCACAACATACTCCAATTGGGGATGCCTGCTCAAAACAGTTGTAAATCTTGAACGGTATTAAAAAATAAATAGAAACTGCCCCGTGTGAGTAGTAATTGCAGTAATTTTATCAACCCCATAAAAACAAAGAAAAGCTTTGAAATCACTAAGCTCTTACTTCCCCTTTGAGTTTAATTTGGAATGAGAAATACTTGGAAAGTAGGTCAAATCGGGTTACCTCACGCCCAGGAATTGGTTATTTGTGCATCAAAGACCTTTGTTACTGCATTGACTTTGATTCCCGACTCGTGAAACTGTTTCCACGAAAGGATGCAATCGACTTATTGTGAGTAACAGTATGTAAACTTTATGAGTTTACAGGTAATATATCTAATATTGGACTACTGGAGAAATTTAATTGATTGTTAAGAATATGACTATTCATTCGAATGGCTTTCCTTCTTTATTATTTCGTTTTCATGTCAAATCCCAATGTGATTAATTTTTCGAAAATGTGAATAGTTAGGTACTGTCCAAGCAGCGTCATTAATACACACGAACAATGAGCATGTGGATATCCAAAAAGAATGCAAGGCTGATGTGAGCGTAATTAATAGGATCAAGAAAGGGGCGCTTAGATGGTTTGGGCATGTAGAGCGAATGAACGAAGAAAGGAGTGTGAAAAGAATATATGATGCGAAAGTGAATGGAAGAAAAAGTCGAGGACGCCTGTGAAAGACATGGCACGATCAAGTAAATCAAATACTTGAATCGGGTCATGAGAAGAGTCAGAATAACAAAAGAGTATGTATGAGACGATGTATGAATGTAAATGAAGCAATGAGTGTGTGCCAAGACAGAGTTATATGGCAATCCGTCCTCACTGCCTACATCTGAGGAGAAACGGTGGTATAGTTAGTTAGTTAGTAAACAATGAGCATATTAATGAGCAGCGCCCTTGAGGTGATTTTTATAAAAACGGCGCCATAAAAATTATTCAAATATTTTAACAAAAGGTATATATCTCATAACTAAATAATTAATTCGATTGTATACTTATGTGAAAATAGTTCTTCGGTTGGAGAAAGAGGCGTAACATTCATAGGGGCCTTGATGATTAATAAATAATAAAAAATTGTCATAGTGACTACCGCAACCATGATCACTTATTTCCGTAAATAAAAACATTCCTGCAATGCATCCCTCAAGATGACAACACGAAGTTTCCGTGTGAAGATATAAAACATAAATATAAAACTCAATTCCAACTAAGTGTCACTTGAACCGCCACGGTTTTCCGCCCATCAAATTTCTTCAAGATGCTATAAATTTCTTGTTTTCTTGTTGCCAAGTGATATTTTCCAGACTTCAAAAATTATAATGGGCTATTTAATCTTGTTAACAGCACTACACGGAAAACCAACAAACGCCGGGCTTTACAACCGCGTACCATGTACTGCGGGCTTACCTAGTTTGCTGTTTAGACCAGTTGATGCACTTATCCCGGAAGGATATATCCCCGAGTGATTTATCCCGGGGATATTTATTCCGGGATAATTTACTTGGGTAAATTCACAGAGTAAACCACAAGACTAAGTGGGTAAATATAAATAATAAGGTTTAAAAACGGTAAAGTAAATTTTTTTTAAGCTTTAGATGTATTCACTGCGTTTTACACTTTTTATTTTTTTATTTTTATTTACTTAACTTAATGTTTATTTACAATATTTTATATACATTGTCCACGCTAGGAGTTCACCTGTGATGTGGGGAACATTTTTCGAATTACATGATAAAATAATTAAAATTTAAATTTAAAAATAAAAGAAAATATAGAAGAAAATATAAAAGAAGATATATAAAAGAAAAGAAAATATAAAAGAAAAGAAAATATAGTAAAAACAAAATAGAAACTAAATAGTTAAAACAAACAAAAAAAATTATACAAATAAATAAAATTATTAAGTAGCAATATTTATAACTGTATATAATTATAAATTAGGAGGATTGTAACCAGTTCCAAACATGTTTATTGTATTGTGCAAGTGTAGATGTTTTGATTTGTGTAGGAAGAGAATTATAAAGCTTAATAGCCTGGTATCTGTAATGCTTTTGTCCAAAGGATGTGTATGTTTTAGGTATTTGTAGTTGATGTGCATGTCTTAATTTTTTACGTTATTTTATCTATTTATTTTACTTTTATTACTATCATTATTTTTTCTATTTTGTTTTTTATGTTATATTCACTGTTTTAAGTTTCTGATATGTATTTTTACTTATATGGCAGACAGAGTATTGCACCCACCGCTCTGTTCCGCTGAAATAAAAAGCTATTATTATTATTATTAATCTAGTGTTGCGAGTATTTTGTGAGGTGACAAACAAATGTACGTTTTTGTAAAGAAAAATTAGTATATGTTTTGAAAATATTTTTTGTATGGTAAGCACTGGAAATTTTTGGAATATGATTGAGGTCGGTGTTTGTATTGGTACTTGAAGAATAACTTTTATTAAGGTTTTATTGGCTTCATACAGTGTTTTAATAATGTCACGAGACTTCTAAAAACTTATAGATACTTCTTTACGAGCAGAGCAATTATCGAAAAACTTGGTTTATATTGTGAGTCTAACCTTACATTTTACTTACTGAGGTAACGCGCATTGATTTTCTCATCTCTCACAAATACGTATTAAAAAAAGAATAAAATATTTTTCAACAATAGCACACGAATAATTATTTTGAAAATGCCAGGATTTGTAAAAGGGGTCAGGAATGAAATGAATTTGGTTCAATACGAATATCATTAACACGATATAATTTTATTAGGCCATTCAACGCGGAATTTCCAAAACGGTCCACACAATTGAAATTATTACAAAATGGGGCATTTTGACACAATGGAGCTCCATTAGGGTAAATTTGATTTTGATTTCGTCGGAAAGGAAAAGTAATTACCATTAGGCGAAACACCGACACGGGACGAGAAATGCAAAACCCACTAGATTACCGACAAGGAAAAAAATAAGCACACAAAAATATATCATTCAGCGGGCCGCCCAAGTCTACAGCGAAATTCCAACGACCTACGTGGCCGAGCCGTTAAGATCCTCGGTTATGAATCCGAAGGTCACCGGTTCGAGGTCCGGCTAGCGTTAATAAAATGTATTTAAGTTAACATATAGATATTAAATATTTTTCGGTCCTTTCCAGAACGGTAGATATTTGATTATCACCAAAGAGATACTGAGAGTATCTATAGCTCTAGAACGAGGTGCTATAACTTGCGATCACTGATTTCAGAGCTAAGGAACTTACCGCTCTTCCATATATCGTCACCGGAAAAGCAAAGGGACTGAAGTGCCATTTTGGGAAATTTACACCAGAGCTCTTCAAAGCTTTTTTGTGTTTTGCAATAAAATTCACAAGTCTTTCGTACCTGGTTGGATATTGAAAAAAAAAGTTAACTCAGGTAACTGAATGCTCTCACTGAGTTACCTGAAGCGTCGACAAGGTAAAAAAGTTCCAAACTTGTGTCGCTTGAGTTACGTCTTCTCCCTAATGGTAAATATATATTTTTTCAGAAACAAACGACGAAGAAAAAAAATGATCAAAACTGCAAATCGATTTAAAAAAATCAAAGTGTCGCTTAAGCTATTTTGCCTTGCTAGCAACGATATGTTGAACACAGGAAAGTATTACTAAAAATGCGTCCGTAAAACTGAGAAATAATTTAATGAACTATTACATATTCGTAAAATTATATTGAAAAATGCGACTATTTCCGCGAGCTTTGCAACTATTTCCTTGTTATCGTCATGGTACTTGTCCCAGGTTTCCGTGTACTCCGCCAGTGTTCCCTCGCCATTCGTCTCCAGTCCTGCTTGAATCCTCTTTGTCTCCAACTCTTCGCTAGTCTCCTGGCACTGCTGGCTTCCACTAGGGCACCCACACACTATACAGTGTCCTGTCATCTGGCGTTCTATCCTCATGTAATGAACTATTCTTTAAAGTTCTGTAAATCTATTTATCTAATTGTATACGCCCACGTGGGCTTTTAAATACAAAGGCACATTTTATATGTAAATTATTTGATTCTATAAAAACTAAGAATGAATAGTAAATACAAGTATTGCGTACATTGTATTTGTTTGATTACATTAAAATTAATGTTGATGGAAGATATATGATATTATAGCCTTCTTGCATCTAAATTCAGTGCAATTAAATACCTCAGCCACCTTTGCGTACGTATTACCAACTTCGCCCCCATCTAGAATATGCTAGTGTAATTTGGTCCCCTTTCTATTCATAATATTGAATCCGTACAACATCGCTTCTTACGCAGTATTGCATAGAGATAAGAGTGAGAAAGAGGCGATTATTCTTATGATGAAATTAAACATTTATTGAAAATGTCTAAATTAGAAAAGAGCAGGAAAGACTTTGATTTATTTTTCATTTACAAAATTATTAATTGTTTTATTGACTCTCCTTCTCCGTTGCAACTTATCCAGTTCAAAAGTCCTTGCCGTAGACTCAGAAACAATGAATTGCTGTTCCTCAAACATCACAATGCTAATTATGGGTATAATTCTCTAATTTCCAGAATGTCAAGACTTGTTAACTCAAGCTATGATCTTGAAATGTTTGGTAGCAGTCTAAATGATTTTTGTCATTCTTTACGACTCTACCAAAACTTTGACTAGACCATGGCTTGAAAGTTCTCTTTTATGTTTATTTCGTCCCATTTTTGTCATCGCTTTATTTATTATTGTGTATGCTATTCTTTCTCTGTTGTTTTTTATCCATTTCGTGTTTTATATGTCTTTTTTGTAATTGGACTTTAATCCGTTAATTTATAAATAAATTCATACAATCTAGGTACTAGTGAGTATCTGAAATGCTTAGTCCTCAATTATTGTTACAAGTAATTTGATTAATTTAATCATAAAGAGATAGGTATTTTCACCATGAATTATTTTCTCCCACTGTTAACAAGAGTATAATCACCTCAACAAGTTAACGAACTCCACCCCGGGACACCGGTATCACATAATGCGTTCGTATCACAAAAATATGACAAATTGAGTTGCCGGAATGATTGGACCGTTTGCTTGTCAGATCAATATCCAATATAAACTGACATTAAGCTCATGGTCTGACAGTTGGTGGTCCACGTACTAATATCGTTATACTCGTACATGACATTATTAGTCAACGGGAATACTGTCCCTCTATGGGAATATTAGATGCATTATCTAACAGAGCTTTGCCAACGATTTTGGTGGAGGCCAAATATTGGAAAAAATAAAATTGTAGTAAGAATATTAATAGTCTTGAGAAGTATAAGATTGATAAAAATGACGGGGAATGAAATGGTTGGGATGGAAAAGTTGGTTGATGCGGTGCTCACGGGTAAAGTACATGTTCCGACTTTGAGTCTTGGTCACGACGTAATATTTTTTCATTTATTGTTTTAAAGTTTATTTTGTACAACTCTATTTTAACTTTTCGGCTTTTTATTTTTTTTTAAACAATGATTATTATTTTTCAAATTAAAAAAAAAGATTTCAATCAAAAGTTCTGCTAGGTAATTATTTTTACGCGTGACAGCAGTTTCGCCTTCTGAAGGCAAGACACAGTTTGATAATGCCTTCAGAAGGCGAAACAGCTGTCACGCGTAAAAATAATTACCTGGCAGAACTTTTGACTAAAAATCGTTTTTTAAATTTTGAAATAATAATTATTATTGTTTAAAAAATATATAAATATCTTTATGTTTTCTGGGCATTTTTTTATTTTCACATTCTTTGAAGATTGTTTATAATCTCTTAAATCAAGCGTAAAGCTTTAATTAATAATATTGTTCTAATCTGTGTGATAATATGTATTTTATCCAAGACACCATCAAGGTATATAATATGTGCTCAGGTAGAGCTTCACATACTATACAAAGATGGCAGCCAAATCGGAAGAAAAATTGAAATTGAAATATTTCGAACGAAGAATGAGTTCAATTAAAGTTCCGGTTTCTTACAAGGTCTCGGTGGCTTAATTGGAAGAGGCGTTACTACCGGATAAAGAAAAAGTTCCGAGTTTGAGTCTCGGTCGCGACCTTATTTTTTTAAATATTTACGTTGAAGATTATTGATATTATTCTAATAATAATATAAAGGTAAGTCCTTTGGATTGTATGTTTTTATGTGTCTATATGTCTATAAATGCTCGTGAATAGAATACTCGGACGTGATCGCAAACATTTTCAGCTCATTCTGTCATTGTCACCCCAATTCATTAGCTTGTGAAGTTTCTTTTCAAAACTAAAACTATGTTGGTAGTAATGTTTTGTTTTGAAATCATCAAGTTTACTCCAGATGGACTCTGGAGTAAGCTACTTATGTAAACATATGACAGAAAAAAATCAGAAAAAAATAAACTATCTAATTACTAAACGTAAAGTACACATATTCATTTAAAAAACAGCCTCTAGGCCCGTTTAACTAGCACGTGAATCGTAAAAAATAGTCTTGAGAACTTTTAAAGTCTTAACCTCAGAGCAAGAATATATATGGAGAGAGGTAAAATTTTTTAACCAACCTATACAAATTTACGATAAATCACTTTCTTCGAGTTTTTACGTCGTAAACCGTGAGAGAGAAAGAGATTAGACAAGTTGTCACATAATATCGCACCACTTTTCGGTATGTAAGAATGTTTTCCGTCTCTCGTGTCTCCGGTGACTCCGCCCACTACGTTTTGTTATGCGACATAACAGGACATAACTCAACGGTGTTTTAAGGTTATATCTTATATTTTATGTTGACAACAATACTTTGAAAAAGTGGTTATACAAATAAACAAAACATTATGTCGACATATGCTATAAATCAATGAATAAATATCCTAGCCACGCCCTAGTCAAGAAAAATCAACAATCCTGACTACACAAGCTACCCCTCCTGGTATATTATTGCTCTGAGATTTTTACTGTGCACGTTAAATTAGGTTTGACTAGTGCGGCACCTCTAGCAGGCAATTTCAAATTTCGCCTGAGCATTTTATAACGATATAATTATCCAATATTATGAGTAATTTATAAATGAAAAAGGGAATGTTTTATGTAAATTTAAATACGGTCTTTATTTTTACTGTGCCCCCTTCAGAGGTTGTACCTATACTGTTGTCCAGTATGCACATATGGTAGGTCTGACGCTACACACAGCATCCTTAAAGATGGCATAGGCTCTTTGAAAAATGATTTCCTTTAGGGCCTCCTGTGTGGAATTAACACGGAAAATTGAGAATAAATACATGTTCGATGAGTTTTGTTTTCTTACGCTTTTTTAGAATCGTTTCTTCTGCCATTCACAGTTGATAAGCAATTAGTCGAGATACCATTTGATCGTCATAAACATCAAACATGAACGTACGACCTGCAATTTTATACAAACACGGTGGGAGGCTTATGGGGTAGGCTGAAGTGGGGGGGGAGGGTTTGAGTGTTGGCAGAAAGCCGCTTGTGAAATATACGCATGGGAAATTTAAAAGCTGCCAACTCTGGAAAACGAGCCACCACCCCGTGAAAACCACCCCTTGGCAGACTCACTATCGGCTCTACGGGTGGTGGGTGGTAAGCCCACAACGTTAGGTGGATGCACCTTTACCGTATACTTTGTTTTCTTTTTAATAAGTCCTGGATTCGCCGGGGTCGAGTCAACAATTATTTTTTTTGTAGCTATTCAAGAATTATAATTGTATTTAAATAATATTAATAATCTAAAACACATTTGTGTTATTTATGAAACAGAAAAAAATCGAAAAACTAAAAAGAAAAATGGTCATGACCGAGACTCGAATTTGGAACTTCTACTCTATCTGGGAGTAACACTCTGCCAATTGAACTATAAAAACCTCACAAGAAAGCGGCATTTTTAAACGTTCTCATACTTTTAATGAAAAATATTAATATTTAAATTGGCAAAATGTTACTCCCTGATAGAGTAGAGGTTCCAAGTTTGAGTCTTGGTCATGGCCATTGTTCTATTTAGTTTCTGGCTTTTTTCTGTTCCATATTTGTATTTAGATTACTAATATTATTCAATTATTTAATAATAAATAAGCAATAATGCTTTAGAGTTACTTCCAATTTTAATTAATTATAAAAGTGATTATCAATGCTGTATGCATATATATGAAGCATGACAATTTAGAAGCTTATTCGTGGTGTGATTCAATATTAATAATAATTTATGATTTTAATGCCTTTGTAACTTATTTATTTATACATGTTTGCCCGGACTGTTTTCACCTTGCCATTGTTGTTCGAGTAACGAGTACGTCCATTTTAATGCGATTGGTAAAACTCTTCAAAATATTCGTCTCTTTCACCCATGAACTCTTCATTTGTCTAAAACCTTAACCGATTGTGAGAACATATTAAATGATTCGTAGAAGGTTTGGTACGGTGAATTTGGGACATGGGAAAACATTGGAGGGATTTTGGCAGCTGTTTGAATAGATTAATGAGGGGGAGCATTATAAAGATGAAACAGAATTGTACTACGTTGTATTATGGGGTGGTTTTTCATTAATGCCAGCTCCTAACTTGTCTAAAAGATTATATTAATAATATCTAAAGAAATGAAACAATAACTTTATATTAGACCTCGAATATTATTTTAATTTTTATGACCGAACGGTTTCGCTCAGCCTTAGTATCATCAGGGTACAAAATTAAACTAAACTGAATATACAAAGTGTGCGATTATATATACATGCAGAGAGATAATAAAATATAAAATAAAATAACAGAACAATGAGAAAACAACAGAATAAGATAAGTATCTGCGGGCCCTGCACAGTACGCCCAACTTCTGATAGGGCTAACTTTACTCTAGCTTCTATGGAGCCCCCGTGCCTCAGCTGGTCACTTAAGGATACACCAAGCATGTCAATAGAAGGTTTGTTGGGAAGATTACTTCCGTTGGAGGAGACTAAATTGTCATTATAATCTCGTTTAGTCGTAATCAGACACGATTGGGTCTTTGAAACATTAAATTCGACATTATTATTCTTACCCCAAGTGGAGATTCTCTCGAGGTAACCGTCCATTCTCTGCTTCAAAGCCCTCCGAGCCGTTGTTCTTTCTATGAATTTAAGGAACATTTTCTGCAATAGCTGACGTTAAAGACCTGCCCCAGTGAGGATAATCTTCCACGGATTTTCTGCCTCTTTCACACTTGGCAATTCATTTTACCACTAGGGCACAATAAAAAAAAACGGGCAGTGTTCTTGCCAAACAAAACTAAAAATTCCTATAATTCAACGATGTTCGAATTTATCCGCTTAAACGTCAAACTAGGAAGGCACTATTAAATCTTCTGTCATAACTAAGCTACGAGACATATCACGCTCAATTTTTTATAGTACTTTTAATCCTTTATAACAGTTCTATGAACATTTCGATCTTCTAAGAAATAAAATTACTAAATAAAACAATAGAAAACTCAGTAAGTTGCAACTACTAATTGTTATTTTTTAAATGTATTTCTTAAGTTTTAAGCTTTGCGTAACAAACCTTTCAAAAGGCACAACTTTTTATATTTATACGTGTTGGGTTCTATTTGCGCAGCAGTAGTTTTGAGTCGCGGGAAACGTACTTTAGATCGAGTTGCTCGAAGTCGTTTACATCGCAGGTGCGGCAACTTTGCGCGGGAAATGTTGATTGAAAAACGAACAGAACGAAACTAAATGAAGGCAGTCTGTGTTGCAAGCTAAAGGAAAATGGCTGGGCATTCAAACAAATGCCATATATTGATATAAATTTTTGATTGTCGTGAAAATATTTAGGTACTTTAAATTTTCTTTTGGGCTTTGTAAAGAAGTTTTTTTTTAATAACGTTATTCGAGTGCATTGTTCTGAATATAAACAGATTTTGGAAAATGTGATCATATGGTGAATTTTCGATTTTTTCAAATGAGTAGGTATCTACCAACTAGATTGATAAAATTAAAGGAATCCTAATTTATTCTAAATAACACAATGAATTTATTGAGTGGTTTGTAATTTGAGTAATTTGGAGTTAATGTGTTTAAATTCCACCGAAGTGTAAAAAATATGATGAGTTCAATTATTCACCGATATAAAATAAAGTTTTAAATAAAAGTAACTTTCTTTTGATGCCACTTTATTAGATACATATACAAACCGGTTTCGGAAAACCGAAAATTATGTCTTTTCAATTAATTATGTCTTTCCACAAAGTGAGTGCTTCATGTCAAAGTTTAAAAAATATTAAATAAAGTGTTTTAAAAATAATATAAAACGTTTAACAGCGGGATAAAATAACTTAACATATGTATAAGAATTGCTCCTTTCCAAAATTTAACATTAAATCAGTTTGTATGAACCAGACAACCATTATTCGATTTGTTGCCTACCGGTTTCAGAACCTGATATAAGGTCGCAAGAAAATTAATAATTAGTAATTTATTGCCCTGAAAATACTACGCTGTGTACGAAACCGGTAGGTAAATAATAATAAAAAACTTAACACCGCCGAACAGTTCTGGAAAGAAAATTAAAAGAAAAAGGACAACCGAAACCAGTTATCAAATATTAAGGGTAACAGTTTGGGATTGAGTTTTATTTCGAAATTTTTTTAATTTCAACCCAAAAGTGATCACTGGTTTCTGCAAAACTATTAATGAAATCATAGCACATTTCCATGAAATTGTTGAATAGTGAAATTTAACCGAAACAAAGAAAGTTAAAGGCATAGTAATAAACCCAAAAGGTAATTCAACCCAAATGTGATCACTGGTTTCTTCGAAACTATTAATGAAATCAAAGCACATTTTAATGAAATTGTTGAATAGTGAAATTTAACCGAAACAAACAAACCTAAAGGAAAGGTAATAAACCCAAAAGGTAATTCAACCCAAAAGTGATCACTGGTTTCTGCAAAACTATTAATGAAATCATAGCACATTTCAATGAAATTGTTGAATAGTGAAATTTAACCGAAACAAAGAAAGTTAAAGGCATAGTAATAAACCCAAAAGGTAATTCAACCCAAAAGTGATCACTGGTTTCTTCGAAACTATTAATGAAATCAAAGCACATTTTAATGAAATTGTTGAATAGTGAAATTTAACCGAAACAAACAAACCCAAAGGAAAGGTAATAAACCCAAAAGGTAATTCAACCCAAAAGTGATCACTGGTTTCTTCGAAACTATTAATGAAATCAAAGCACATTTTAATGAAATTGTTGAATAGTGAAATTTAACCGAAACAAACAAACCTAAAGGAAAGGTAATAAACCCAAAAGGTAATTCAACCCAAAAGTGATCACTGGTTTCTGCAAAACTATTAATGAAATCATAGCACATTTCAATGAAATTGTTGAATAGTGAAATTTAACCGAAACAAAGAAAGTTAAAGGCATAGTAATAAACCCAAAAGGTAATTCAACCCAAAAGTGATCACTGGTTTCTTCGAAACTATTAATGAAATCAAAGCACATTTTAATGAAATTGTTGAATAGTGAAATTTAACCGAAACAAACAAACCCAAAGGAAAGGTAATAAACCCAAAAGGTAATTCAACCCAAAAGTGATCACTGGTATCTTCGAAACTATTAATGAAATCAGAGCACATTTTAATGAAGGTGTTGAAGAGTGCAATTTAACAGAAACAAACAAAGCTAAAAGCAAGGTTATAAACATGTAGAGCGCTTTGAAAAAATTAAATCTAGATATTAAATATTGAAGCTTTCTAAGAAGGATTCTTATCAAAGTGCAAAAGGAAAGATGTGGAAAAAGAAAAAAGGTATTTTTATTATTTATATTTATAGTTTTATAATTTTTACCATTGATGACCATGAAACAAAATGCGATTGTAACTACTTAATTTTGAATTTCAGTTTTCCGATTTTTTTCTGTCAATTTTTGCTCAAGAAAAGTACACACTGATATCCAACATATCAGACTGAAAATGTTACATACTTAAACGAGTTTCTATATTAACTTCGGTTGTAACTAAAACTAAGACGTAACACAACTAAAACGTAAACGTAAATTAGAATTAACTTTAGAGCATTAATGCTTATTTTTAAGTATTTAAATAATACCAATAATCAACAACACAAATATGAAACAGAAAAAGCCAAAAAATAAAAAAAGACAATGGTCACAACCGAGACACGATTTTTTTTCGATTTTTTTCTCTGCTTGTATTATCTTTCTCATAATCCAGTGGTTATTAGCTTCGCTAGATCTGAGTTTTCAGTTCGATAAAGTTCGAAATATTTTTCGGGTTTGAAAACTATTCATGTATTTTTTAAATAAAAGCTACTTTGTTTTGACTCCACTTTATTAAATGCGTATACCAACCAGTTTCCGAAACCGGTTGGTATATGTATTTAATAAAGTGGTTTCAAAACAAAGATACTTTTATTTAAAATTTAATTATGTCTTACTACAAAGTGAGCGCTTCATGTCAATGTTTTACATTTAATGTCTCTAATTTGAATAATTTTCAAATATTTGAAAGTGAGTTATAGTAAAAACCTGAGAAAAAGTTTTTCACCACGAACAACATGTATTTGGGGTTCCAAATAATTTATTTTAAGCGTTTTAAACACACGTATGAAATGTATGGTTCTGATGATATTCCCTCAAAACAAACATTATTACTTATGGCCCGTTAAATAACAAACTGTGTTGGAAATTAATTTCGAAATGTAATTCACAAACAATGACTATGTAAATAGCCACGGAGTTTGGAACAACACGAAGTTCGCGTTTAATACCAAGCATTGAAAATATCTGTATTAAAAACAGAAGCATTAGACTAGGCAGTAATGCATAGCACTGGCAGAGGAATGATGAAAGTAGACTGAATGCTGTGAAAATGAGATCCCTGAGACGTATATGCGGTAAAACCATGTGTGACCGTATTAAAAATGTGGGTATCCTGAAAAAAATAGAATGGCTGATGTAAGCGTAATGAATAGGATCAAGAAAGGGACGCTTAGATGGTTTGGGCATGTAGAGCGAATGAACAAAGAAAGGAGTGTGAAAAGAATACATTGCGCGAAAGTGAATGGTAGAAGAAGTCGGGGACGCACGAGAAAGACATGGCACGATCAAGTAAATCAAATACTTGAATCGGGCTATGTAAAAAGTCAGAATAACAGAAAAGTTTGAATGAGACGATATATGAATGTGAATGAAGCAAAGAATGTGTGCCAATACAGAGTTGTATGGCGGTCCCCTCTCTCCGCCTACCCATACGGTGAAACGGCGTGATGGTTGGTTAGTAAGTAAGCATTAAACTAATAGGTCTTTTGTAGGTAAAAATGTTGTACCAACAAATATGGTGATAGTCTGTTGTGAAGGGTTTTAAGCTCTCATATTAAATAAATCCTAAGTGATTGAAACATAAATGACTTATAACAAAGCCGGGAGATACTCCAAACGCGCGCCCAACATGTGCATTGACCGATCGGTAGCTGAGTGGACAAACGCGTCGGATTTCCGTCCGGGCGTCGTGGGTTCAAGTCCTCTATCATTGCACAAGCAACATCTTCCGCTTATTATGATGGCAGTAAGAGTTTTTCATAAATTGTCAGGTTAAACCAGGGAATGTTTGTCTTTCTTTTAAAAAAAAAAAAAATCGTTTTTTACACACTTGACACTTTTCACACGAGAGCGGGTTGTTTCTACGACTCGTTCTGGTATACAACAGCTCGGCCACAAAAGTTTGTTGGATTTTAGGTGTTCTCCTTCTCACCCTTGTTTTCACTTCGAATAGACGTTTCATACAGCAATCGCAAAGATGACAAAGGCTCTGAACGGAACCATTTCCCTCAGGGCCTCCTGCGTGGAGTTAAGCCGAGAAAGCATCCCAAAAGGGGGTGGGGGTTGTCCGAAATTCATATTTGAATTGTTTCTGATGAATTTCTAACAAAAATATAAAATGTTTTCCTAGGATGTGGCCAGGATGTAAGTAATTTATATTTTAGATTTATACAAACTAACCCTTACCATTTTCATTCTTAGAGTAAAACGGTTTTCAAATCGTTTTTTAGCAACAGCATAACTGGTAAGAACCAAATTTAATTTTGTCTGCGAGATGACTAAGTTATTTCCCGAGTATTCATCCGAGTAATATATACAATAATATTCATCCGAAAACTTTTGAGATTATAGCAATATGTTCGACAGAGTTAATTTAAATGAACACCTCGGGCAGAATACCCTTTTAGGCATGCTACAGCACAATCGACCCTATGCCCCTCCTATACGCCTGGCGGCGAGCATTCGTTTTTTAACACGCTTTTTAGCCATGGGCCGTTTCAGGATCAGTCACCGCTTGAGAGTCTGCGGATAAAGACATTCGATCTGCGTTTATCGTCAGTGTGAATTCTTTATTTATTTTGACGAATACTACGTTTTGACTTTACTTACCTGTATTTTGACGAATACCACATTTTAACTTCACCTACCTGTATTTTGACGACTACTGCATTTTGACTTCACCTATCTGTATTTTGACGAATACTACATTTTGACTTCACCTATCTGTATTTTGACGAATACTACATTTTGACTTCACCTACCTCTATTTTGACGAATAGTACATATCGACTTCACCTATCTGTATTTTGACGAATACTACATGTTGACTTCACCTATCTGTATTTTGACAAATACTTCATTTTGACTTCACCTACCTGTATTTTGACGAATACCACATTTTGTCTTCACCTACCTGTATTTTCCGCAATTTTATAGAACATGGATGAATGATTTTTCAATTCAATTTTTATTCATTTCAAAAACATTTCAAAATATAAGTTCAAGGCGTTTTTAAAGATAAATAGAAAAATGTACAATACGGTGTACAAAAAATAAAGTAAAATGATAATAAGTTCGATCTACTTTGAAGTTTCCTTCAATTTTTTTGGGAATACCCTTCATCTTTTTATTTGCAGGGTGGTGGTGAGTTCTCTAATAATTATCTTCCCTTTCATAAAACTTATAAGAAAACGAAAAAAAAAGCTTGATGAGAATGTTTCAAATTAAATACCGATAGATATTTTAACAAACGTGTGTTATTTTTATATTTTTCTTACTATTTTAACATAATGAAATGAATAAAAGAGATCGATATTTTTTAAAATTATGGTCACTATTATATTTGCTATACGCGAATCATGCTGCGATTTTTTTTAAAACTTCTACTTTACAGAGTCGCTGAATACTCCTTATTCATATCTTGGTCTATTGAACAAGGCAAATTGGACGTAGTTATGCATAAAGCATCCATCACAAAAATGTGAAACCGAGAAAAAGGCATTTAAAAATATGACGATGCTAAAGCATTAATATGCGTAATCGGCATTTGTAAAGTGGAAAATAAATAGAAATAAATAGTTTTTTCTTTGTGAGAATTATTATAAAAAGGTAATTTATAATCTACCGATGTATTTACAAAGGAAAATGTTTTTTCTAAGGTACTCTACATTTTAATGTTTTCAAACTTCAATTAAAGCCAAATATCTACAATGTGTGTTAAAATTTTTTTTTATCAAAAATCTATTGCATTTGGAGCTTGGATGAATTTGTGTGAATTGATAGATATCTCGTATTATTCTATGGGAAAACATGTAAAACTCGATTTTGGCAAATTGTGGGTTCGACGCTTTTTGCATAACTGCGTTTAATTTTAAGATGTTCTTCACAAGGTACACAAAAAATACTTTTTCTTTTTAAAGTAAGACTAACATATATTTGAAAAACTCCTACTGCAATAAGAAGCGGAAGATGTTGCTTGTGCAATGATGGAAAACTTAGCTAGCAGAAGAATTGAACGCACGACCTCCAACGAACAGAATCCGACGCGTTTGTCCACTCAGCCACCGACCGGTTAATATTCTATATATAAACTCGTACATATATTCCAGAGACATTTTTTTCTCTCTAAATAATTATGTTATTTCCATGAGTCCATGTTATTCATTTTATTCTTTTAAAATGATTTGTAAACATGGCAATAGCCCGTCGGGACCATACATATATTTTCATATGACGCGCGTTACAATTTCACGCGAGCTCGTTTTAATTAAAATGATGGAATAAAATAATTGTCATGAGTAATTAATTTGATGATCGGACTAATTAGCGAATCGTGCCAGTTTCATCACGCTAGAAGGGTTGCGAAATGTGAAATGTTTCATTTTTATTTTGTCAGCTCTGCTAAAAGTTTGCACATGGAAGGAACACTGGCGAAACACATAACTCAAAACTGACTATGGGCCTCCCAATAAGGGTAGGTTGTGAGGCTGAAGGGAGGTGAGAGGGGATGTAGATGATGAAGAGAAAGATTGTAAAGTGCCTGGTTTTTCGGATCTGGCTACTGAACACGGCTTATACCATTTCAAAGAACCTTTCGATTCTGAATGGTGGTCTTTCACCGGGGAGATACTGAGAGTATGTATCACTCTGGTGACAGTCTAAAACCGAAGTTATGATCTATTGGAGTTTCAATTAAAAACTTATACTGTTTTTTACGCATATACGAGTATGTTGAACAAGTTTGAGCTGTATTAAATATATATACGAGGCCTGTTCAATAGAAAAAGTGAATTTTAAATTTTCGCGGGCTGTGTACATTCGATTATCGATTTTTTTTTGTAATGTTGGTACACATGTTTATCATATGTTGGCATTATCAGCCGTTTTGGATTAGTGGTTTGTTTCTGACAACTGGAAAGGTTAGTCACGTTTTTGTGTGTTTTTCGATTTTTTACTTTTGAAAAAAAATGGATCAAAGAATATGTATTAAATTTTGCGTTAAAAATGGAATAAAGTGCTTCGACGCACTTAAAATGTTGACTGTAGCATTCGGCGAGTCTACTTTGTTTCAAAAAGTGTTTATAAGTGGTACAAGCGCTTTACAGAAGGCCGAGAAGATGTTAATGACGATGAGCGTCCTGGAGTTGTGGAAAAACCAATCATGGATTTTATTCTTTGATCCTTTTTTTTTCAAAAGTAAAAAAATCGAAGAACACACGAGAACCTGACTAACCTTTCCAGTTGTCAAAAACAAACCACTATTCCAAAATGGCTGATAATGCTAACATATGATAAATATATGTGTACCAACATAACAAAGAACCTGACCAACCTTTCCATTTGTCAAAAACAAACCACTATTCCAAAATGGCTGATAATGCTAACATATAATAAACATATGAGTACCAACATAACAAAAAAAATCGATAATCGAATGTACACAGCCTGCGAAAATTCAAAATTCACCTTTTCTCTTGAACAGGCCATGTTTATATATTATTATGTTTTATTCAACAAATTCCAAATACGAGAAATTTAGTCAAAACAATTCTCACTCATCTCTTTCAACATAAAACATCCAGATGTTACAAAGATACCCAACACACGCAAAACACATGACGCAAAACCAAATAATTATTACAAACATATAAAAAAATAATAGCACTTGAATAAATAAATTTTAAGTTCTTTGCGACTAAACTAAAAAAACAATATCAAAATACTCAACAAATGCAAAATTTAACGAAATTTGAATCAATAAATCTATGTGCAAAAAAAAAACGGAATGAATATTAAAAAAAATAAATTGAGTTATATGCTGAATTTATTGTTCCTTAGATACATATCTAGCAAGGAAAAATGAGATGTGTCAGAGAATAAAATAATCTGCGATTATTTTTTGACAAAGGAAATATCGTCACAGAAAAGGTAAAAGGGCTGAGGCGCCATTTTGGAAAGTTTACACCAGAGCACCTTAATTTTTTTAGGTTTTGCAATAAAATTCATTAGTCTTCAGTACCTAGTTGAATTTTGAAAAAAAAACTTAATTCAGGTATCTCAATGCTCTCACTGAGTTACCTGAAGCGATAAAAACTAAAAAGTCCCAAACTAGTGTCGCTTGAGTCAAGCCTTCCCAAATGGTAAATATATTTTAGATGGCTGAAGGACCACATAGGTGTTCAGTATCAAACTAGAGTCAGAGCATTCATTCAGAAAAAAAAAATGAATGTAGAAAGAACAAAACTGCATGTTTAACTCATTTTTCAAAAATAAAGTGTCGCTTAAGCCTTTTTGCCTTTCCAGCGATGGTATGACATGATTACATGAAAAAACAAAATTCCTAAATTTTGTTTTGACTCTTCTGAAAACCTGCGTTTTTTTACTCATTCTATAATTCCTTTCGCACACAGAATTATTCTCTACTCTTATGAAATTATTTTTAATGGACTTGCGTGTACCCATTTATTTATTACTTCCTTTTGAAATTTGTATGGCTCTGTAAAAATATAATTCCTTTTTGTTTTTCCTGAAATGAGAATGATATTTCAAGGAATGTATTTTTTTGTACTATAGTTACTTTTTTTTTTATTATCAAACATAAATCATAGTAGATAATATAAAACAGAGATTATACATTATAATGTAAAGTGTCATATTGATATATATATATATATTTAGGTCCAACATTTCATTATAAATTATAAAGGTGTGCCCTCATAAAAAAGCTGTGCTTGTGTGTATGAGGGGGTGTTATTTATTTAGTTACTAATAATTTGCTGTAATGATTTTTCAAAAATATTTATTTTATGTTTTCAGTGAAGTTTTTTAATTGTATTTTGAATTCTTTGAGATTATCATTAATCAATCTTATTTTTTGCGGTAAACTATTAAAGATTTTTTTTTCCTAGATATTTGTAGCTTTGCTGACCTATTGTTTTTTTACATATCGGGATCGGTAATGTGTATTTTTGTCTAAGATTTTTTGTATTTTTGAATGGTTCGGTTTTATTTAAAATTTATTCTTTTTATATATGTAATGTGGCGTGGTACAAATAAAGGGTATTTAATTTTCTGACTTTAAATTCTCCAAATAAACGTTCTGAAGGATATAATTTTTTTTTTAAAGGAAGTTTTTCTGTGATTTTTATAAGTGACGCCCCATCCTATTATACCATATTGAATTATGAATTGACAGAAAGCGAAATAGGTCATTATTAGTAATTCTTTATTAAGAATATGCCTTAAAAAACTAAAAATATATGTTAATTTACAAACTTTATTTTTAAAAATAGTTATATGTGGTTTATTATGTAAGTATTGTAATAATAAAAAAAAAATTTTTTACCGATAACTTTTTTTTAATCATTTCAAATAAATATTTTTGGCTTAGCACATTCTAATGTTATATTTTTTTAAATCTTGGCTTATCTCGACACATCATTTTAATTAAATACAAAAAAATAATAATCATTGATTGTCTGTAGTACTATCATGAAAACATTTTTCTCATTTTGGAATATTATTTTGTCTCGGTGAAGAATGGCACATAGTTGACTAGATTGTGCCATCATTAGGAACTAACTACCTAACCATCACGCCGTTTCCCAGCAGGGGTAGGCAGAGAGGACAGACCGCCACATAACTCTGTCTTGGCACACACTCCTTGATTCATTCACATTCATACATCGTCTCATACACACTCTTCTGTTATCCTGACTTGATATACTTGATCGTGCCATATCTTTCTCGGGCGTCCTCGACTTCTTCTTCCATTCATCATTAGTAAACAACCGAATATTTTTTTTAACCAATGTTGTACCTAATTCGACTGAAATGAAATTTGAATCAGGTACTTATATGTTGTTTCGTTATACATCGTGTCCTTGTTAAGTTGGATAAATTAATATCTAGCCTAAGGAACAAATTGCTATATTTAATTATAATATTAATTATATTTAAGTTTTAAACAAGTTTGCATTTTTATATTTGAGGGCATTATTTGTAAGCGCGGCTCACTCCATTATACTTGAAAAATATACGTTGAATGCCGTTTCATAGAGAAAAATACTACTGAAAAGTTTTGGAAATGGTAGCTTCAAATCTGAATCGTTACATGCGAAAATCAGCTAGAAATTAAGAGAAACTTATTTCAAATTTAGTAAGTTTCAAAGGCGGATTGTTCCATTTTACCCAAAATAAAAGCTCAGCTTTTAGGTCACGTGGTTAATGGCGTCTATTATATTTTGTGTAGAAAAAATGTCTCATTCCATCTGTCACTTTTAAACTCGGCTAAATCCAAACATTAAATTTAAATATATTTTTTTAATTATGCTCAGCATTTATTTAGGTATTTTTTTTAAATTACAAGATTGAATATACACAGTAAAATAACGAAAAAAATCTAAAACAAATTCTAACGTAAGGTAAGTAACAGTTGATTGCATTTTGTTATAAATTACGTTTTTGGGAACGAGTCGTGCTTGCAAATAGTAGGTACTCTCTTTCATATTATTATTATATATGTTTCTTATCATCCATGTAACCATTGTAAAGTCTTTCTAATTCTAAATACTACTTGTTTTTCAAATTTGAGTAGGCAATTTTCCTTATTTTTATTCGTTCAAATTTATAACCTACTCAAATTGCGAGTACAACTTTGCTGGCTCCACATAGTAAATCTGTCGTGTTGAATTCACATACTCACGGAAAATTAAAAAAAATATTTTTGTAACGATGTTTATTTGTTGATTCACGTTTAACGTTCTATTAATAAAGTGGTAGAGACGCTTAGAAGCTCACCACTGAATTTGCCATTAATCAACGTAATTGAAAATGTAACCGAAAACTACGTGATTATATTAGTGTAGATGTATATTCAAAGAAAAAACTATCTCGTCAATTGTGTACCAATGGCGGCTCTGTCTATCGCGGGTGTGGCCACGCTACATAAATAGCGCCGCGCGGAGACGGCAATATCGATTACTAATAATATACACATTTGTTTTTATGGCAACACATGTCACGTTTGAGGCGGGGACAATTACCGGCCTCTGGGGTTGCGGCCCGCGACACGCGGAGCGGAGCTGTGTTCATCGCGGTGTCTATGGTATGATATTTTACTGGCAACATCACGCCTATGACTATATCATGAATGTTTTGAAGATAATAATAGCATTATTTTTTCTTATTTATTTATTTTTTATATTAACGGATCATTCTCCAATTACAAAAAAATATTATTCATAATACGAAATGAGAAAAAACAATGGAGAAAAAACAGCACATACACACAATATTTTAATGAAGTAATGGCCAAAATATATATTATATAGAATATTCGAGTCAAAGCCTGAACAAGGTTTTGCTAGAGTTAATGATGTTAGACATAATAAATTGTATTCATTGAAGATTATTAACGTAAAGAATGACAAAAATCATTTAGATTGGTATCAATTTTTTTAAGACCATGACTTGAGTTAACAAGTCTCGACATTCTGGACAGCGGAGAATGATACCCATAATTAGTAGAGTGATGATTGAGAAACAGCAATTCATTTGTTCTAAGATTATGTAGTAACTTGACTACTCAAATCTAGTAATTTAACACGGGCAAAGGCATTACACGCAATGTTTCAATTTTAATTGGTGGTATTTCATCAGGACAATAGTCAGTACCTACTACTCTGAAATGTGCCGCAAATATAATATATAAAGAGTACATATCGTTGCTGGTAAGGCAATAAGGCTTAAACGACACTTTGATAAAAAAAAAATGAGTTAAATATGCTGTTTTGATCAGTTTTTTTTTCTGCGTCGAATGCTCTGACTTTCGTTTGATTCTGAAGACTTTTGTGGCCTTTCAGCCATCTAAAATATATTTACCATTTAGGAGAAGGCTTGACTCAAACGAAATAAGTTTGCGACGTTTTTTTTTAGCTTTTTACCGCTTTCAGTAACCTTAAGGAGAGGAACTGAAGACTTTTGAATTTTTTGTAAAACAAAAAATCTCTAAAATGCTCGCTTCAACCCTTTAGCTTTTCCGGTGACGATGATAATTTAACTAAATTAATTTTCCCACCCCGAGTTTTAACCCGTATCCTCCAAAAATTTTAACTCTCTGGCAATTTTTTATTGATCAGTTAAAAAACAAAAAATATATTCCAAAACAATGTGTTCATTGACATCAACTTATTTTCGATTCAGCATAAATATTGAGTTTCCGAGTCCATAATATTAAATGAAAAGGTTTTCTAAAGCCCGATTGAACTTAAAATTGTACAAAATAACGCACAAAATGCTAATTTTAAAACTAATAATTCGAAGTAGAATTCTATTTCAATATGAATTTATGATAACAAAAGTATTAATTCATATAAAATACAAAAAAAATACTTTCAAGTACAGATAAATTAAAATATTCGAATGATTTATGTATAATATGCGAGGCCTATTCAAAATAAAAGGTGAATTTTGAATTTTCGCGGGCTGTGTACATTCGATTATTGATTTAACGCTTAACGCACTTAAAATGTTGACTGTGGCATTCGGCGAGTCTACTTTGTCTCAAAAAAAATGTTTATAAGTAGTACAAGCGCTTCACAGAAGGCCAAGAAGATGTTAATGACGATGAGCGTCTTGGGGTTGTGGAAAAACAAATCATGGATTTTATTCTTTGATCCATTTTTTTCAAAAGTAAAAAATCGAAGAACACACAAAAACGTGACTAACCTTTCCAGTTGTCAAAAACAAACCACTAATCCAAAACAACTGACAATGCTAACATATGATAAACATATGTGTACCAGCATAACAAAAACAAATCGATAATCGAATATACACAGCCCGCGAAAATTCAAAATTCACATTTTCTTTTGAACAGGCCGTGTATATTATGTAAATAACATTTCAAAATAACTTTGACATATGATCACCGCTGTTGTTCTTGACGAATAACATTCTGGGCGTCCAATTAAGGCCACATTTAAAACTGTTGGCCAAATGTCACGAACACTGTTGGTTACAAGGCCAACGACCGATTTCCAAAGTAAATTTTCTTAATTTGGTAGCGTTTTTCAAACGTGATTTCAAGATGATTTGCCAAAATAGACTGATCGTAAATTTTAAAAGTGAAAGGTTAACCTCAGTTGGATGGTTAACCTTTCGTAAGTTTATCTTAGAAAAAACAAAACAACCTTTTGAAATAAAAAAAATAAAAATTGGTCTCTCTTCAAAAGAATTAAGCTGTATGATTTTTTTTAAATCATCCAACTTTAAAAAGCACTTGTGCGGAAAATACCTCTACTCATTATTTTTAAGACGCTTTTAAAAACCTTACAAACATTGAAAATTCTTTTTTCACAATAAATAACACATAAGTCTCGGTTTTCAGCAAATATTAAAAAAATGATTATTGAATTGTCTTTGGGAAAAAATGTTTTATACATATTTCGCTACGACATAGTGGTCTCAAATTTACAATAAAAAGAGACAGGTTGGTTTTCCGGTATTTTCATAACATGTCAAAGCTAATTGAGTGAACATCCTTTTCCCTACGAAAGTATTTTTTCTTTGAAGATATGTTACGAAAGTTCAAAGCACATTGAATTATACGGAAAATTGTGTAAATATGTACATACAAAAAAAATATTACGAATGTATTTTTTTGTGATACCGCATAAGAGTTAAAGCTGCTTGAAGTCAGTAAAACTGTGTCATATTCTTTTTAGGAAGTAGAAATTATGTACTAATAACAACAATGCAAGTAAAAATTGAACAAAAAAAAAACCTTATATTTTAATGAAACCCAAAGTGCTCATTTTTGAATAACCATTTATCCTCAGATAATGTTAAATATCAAGGACAAAATACTTTTTTTAATTTTACTTTAATATTATAATTTTTTTTTAAAGTATTACAGAAGCGTTTTCAAACCAAAAAGGTAGTCATGCATGGCAGCTTGTTTGCAGGATCTACCAAATAACACTTTTGTCTTAATAATTAATCAATGAACATATCGTCGCTGGAAAGATAAAAGGGCTTATGCGACACTTTGGTAAAAAAAATAGTTTAACATGCAGTTTTGGTCAGGTTTTCTTTCTGCATCGAATGCTCTGACACTCGTCTAATTCTGAAGACTTTTGTGACCCTGCAGCCATCTAAACTATATTTACCGTTTGGGAAAAGGCTTGACTCAAGCGACACAAGTTTGGGACTTTTTTTCGCTTTAGGTAACTCAGTGAGGGCTTTGAGTTACATTTTTTTACGAAATCTAACCAGGTATTGAAGACTTATGAATTTTGTTGTAAAACGAAAAAACTTTAAAGTGCTCTGGTGTAAACTTCCCAAAATGACGCTTCAGCCTTTTTGCTTTTCCGGCGACGATATTCATTTTGAGTTCAAATTATTAAGCAATTTTTAAAAATATAAGAATTTTTCGTTAATCAACCAAAGCTTTATCATTTTGGCGTTAGATCTCTCATTTTCTTCCAATACCAGGTTATTATTCATTTAGTTAAAAATCACTGATACACAGTTTTCCAGCATTTGACTTCCAAACTTATTTCACATTAATGGGATTCTCAGACCATTTTCCTGTAAATCGAGTGCTGTTACTGCTGGACTAAGTATATTATATTATATTATGGTGGATATTTGTGCATACCTACTCCCCAGTTATCCATAATGGTTACAAACCAGAAGAGACTTTTATTGGTAGTAGACCCTCAGGGTAGTACAATAGTTATGCACTGTTGTTTGTCTGTATATAATTAGAAGCACATACGAGTATATAGAATTCTATCATCTTTTATATTTTGATGTACGTACAAGAGTGACCGTTAGGTACATAACGATCTACATACTCTTAATTATAATATTTTTTACACACATTTTTGCACTTGCCCATTCTACGATTATTTCATTACATGGGTATAAGAATGAACCTCTCTTATATCTTATCTTTTTGTTTTTCATAGCTAACATCATTTGCGTTATTATATCTATATATATAATGCGTCACACTACTTCAGTTTGTACTCACCTTCGGATATATAATACCTTGTCCATATGTGAGGTGTACATACATTTTTAGTTTCTTTTGTTACACTATGTATGTATCTACAATATTTTCATTAATCTCTTAATGTATTTGGTGAAAAACTCTTTTATGAGATCTTTGTTGAATAAATAAATAATCGGTAGTCCAATTTTTTTATATGATTACGTCTTACATCTTTATCAAATGTGTATTTTCGTCATTGCTTCATTAAAATATTATAAATGTGCTGTTATTTTTCTGTTGCTCTTTTTTCTCATGTCGTGTTGTGTAATTTTTATAATTGGATAAAAGTCCAAATAAAAAATAATATATAATGAAAGCGGCTTGTAAATTTTGAACGCATTTACTAATATGATAATTTTAAACAATTTTCCAAAATAATGTCAAGATTTTATTATTTGAATAACACGCCATATAGTTTTAATCGCTCTTAATTAAAAATATTATAAATTTAAAAGTTCTGTAATGTGAAGCCTGCACGGTTCGCGAAAATACAACCTTTCTATTAAATAAACACGACTTTGCAACGTTAAAACTCTAAATATTATTTCACGCGACATGACAAGTTATAATGATATGTCGTTTGGCGAGTAGGGGGCAAATATCCGGAGTTCCTGGAACGGTATAAAGCCTGATTCACACCAACGTCCGGTTCCGCTCAGTGCCGATATTGTTCCGCAAGAAAACTTATTAATATGGTATGAATATCAATCAAGGAGTATGTGCCAAGACAAATTTGTGTGGCAGTATATCCTTCTGCCCACCCTTGTGATATTTAGGGGCTATTTCACCACCTCTCAATAAACTACTATTCATTAGATAACTCTAATCATCGGAATATTCGTTAGTTAGCTCCTTCCGCAAGTTTGGCTGGCAACGTCGCTTTTTTTCAAACCTTATCCCGTCTGCTGTCACGTCTGTCAATACAACGCCGTTATTTCTATCATAAACATAAACTAACTTTCACAACACAACATTCGCGCGCGAAGCTCATTACATCCCTGTCACCAAATAGTTAAACGCGTCTCTATATTTAAATAAAACATATTTCTATTTTATAACTTTATTATTAAATTATATTAGTGAAGTGCATTGGGGAGTGTCTATTATTGCTTGGTGAAGGTTGATAGTTTGTAAGCATGAACATGTTGTATGTGGGTATATTGTACTGCCAAAGATTGTTGTTATTTCATAGTATATTCCGTGATATGTTGTGAAGGCGTATATACGCCCTTGAGGTGATTTTTCGCAAAAACGGCGCTATATAAATCATCCAAATATTATTATTATTATTATTATTATTAGAATTACATACCGTGTGCTTCTTGGAGAGATTTTATCCTTGATTTTGTATCTCCTTTACGGCATTTTTTGTCAAGCGAAATCTTGACCTAAACTCAATGTCATCTAAGACGTATAAAAAATTGACTCTTGGTTTGAAAACACGCGGTCTACGTCTTTCCGCCATGTCCTGTTCGTCTAAGATATTTAAATCTTCAACCACTTCCATAATTACAGTAAAAAATCAACTTCAATAGAAAACTCGCCTACTGTCAGCTGTCAAAACAGTACGCCGCCATTTTAAATCAGAAGATAGATACTAACTTGTGCACTTTACGTTGACAGCTTCTTGAGAAGTGGTGAAATAGCCCCTGAATAATACAATAAAGTTATAAAATAGAAATATGTTTTATTTAAATATAGAGACGCGTTTAACTATTTGGTGAGAGGGATGTAATGAGCTTCGCGCGCGAATGTTGTGTTGTGAAAGTTAGTTTATGTTAGAAATAACGGCATTGTATTGACAGACGTGACAGCAGACGGGATAAGGTTTGAAAAAAAGCGACGTTGCCAGCCAAACTTGCGGAAAGAGATAACTAACGAATATTCCGATGATTAGAGTTAACTAATGAATAGTAGTTTATTGAGAGGTGGTGAAATAGCCCCTTAACCACTTATTTAGTTAAATAATTATTTTGAAGTGTAAAAATACTTACAACGCAGATTTTTTTTTTAAACCATTTTTTATCACTAAATAATATTTTTAATAATTAATAAAAATATTATTTAGTGATAAAAAAAATGGTTTTTGATAAAAAAAATCTGCGATGTTAGTATTTTTACACTTAAAAATAATTATTTGACTAAATAAGTAGTTAAATATCACAAAGGTGGGCAGAAGGATATATTGCCACACAAATTTGTCTTGGCACATACTCCTTGATTGATATTCATACCATATTAATAAGTTTTCTTGCGGAACAATATCGGCACTGAGCGGAACCGAACGTTGGTGTGAATCAGGCTTTATACTATTATCATTAGGGGATGGGACCTATAATAGAGCGGTCGTTATTTGAACGTTGGTATGGAATTATGGTGTAATTGGTATTTGATGATATTTTTTATTCTTCGTATGGCGACTTTGTTTGCTCACACTGTAACTATTATGTTACATTTTAAGTAACTACCATCGAGTAATTTTTCTGCAGCGATTGGCAGAGAGGTTATACTGCAAAACAACTCTGCCTTAGCACAGTCTCCTTGCTTCTTTTACATCGATTACTTGTTCGTTATATCGTCGCTGTAAATGAAAAAAAGTTTAAGCGACACTTTGGTCAAAAGTGAGTAAAATATGCAGTTTTAATCAGTTTTTTTATCTGCGTCGAATGTTCTGACTCTCGTTTGATGCTGAAAACTTTTGTGGCCTTTTGGCTATCTAAAATATATAAACCATTTGGGAAAAGGCTGGACTCAAGCTACATAGGTTTGGGACTTTTTTTATTTTTTCAAAATCCAACTAGGTACCGAAGACCAATATAAGAATTTTATTGTAATATATTTATTTAAATGCTCTGGTGTAACCTTCCTAAAATGGCGCTTCAGCCTTTCTTTAACCATTTGCTCTACTTAGAAAAACTACATTCTCAATATATGCAATAGCTTTTATTTGAGGTATTGATGTAGGTTTTCCGATTTGGCTGCCATCTTTATATCAAGAAAAATTTAAATAAATGAATGCTATTAAAATTTTTCAAAATAAATAATGCGATCGATTAAAATGCCGGTTTCCTATAAGGTCTCGGTAGATGAACTGGCAGAAGCGTTACTACCAGATAGAGTAGAGGTTCCGAGTTTGAGTCTCGGTCGCGACCGTTATATTTTTTCTATTTTATAATTACGTTGGGGATAATTGTTATTATTTCAATCATTTATATATAACAAGTTTAAGCACAAACTAGCTTATTAAGTTCCAGCTATATAATGTACTTACGACCTATTTTTTTGTTTTTAAACATCTTTTTACATATGTTTACCATTATGTTTGTATAATTATGATTACCATTTTTTGTGTTTTTACAATAATAAAATAAATATTGTCATCGAAATTCATAACACCTCAGTAGAATAATTTTAATACACTTACAGTAAGAAAACTTCTCGATCAAATATAGAGCAGAGAGTCCCCTTGGGTCTTAAATTCAATTCATTAACCAGACAAGAGGTTTAAGTACTGCCTCGCTAAAAATAATAATTAAGAAAGAAGGCCAGCGAAGTTTTATGGATGCTCATTGCGTGTTCGCAGGGTGATATCGTATTACGGAAGGGTGGTTTATCAACCCCCAAGATCTAGGGCTGCTTTAAAACAATGTTTCAGAATTTGCTCATCGATAACAATTTGAAAACATTTTTCAATATTTCTTTCTTTTGGTCTCTTTTTTGCTGGCACCCTGCTGTGAATTTTCTCATCATTTTCTTCTCAGCGGGTGTCTTACGTTTGCGTGTTTGTATGAGAATCACGCTATGCACATAAATTATTATTATCATTATTATTAAACAATATAATTTCGGGTGTGATGTGATGTGAGTACGTAATATTCTAAAATTCAATAAAAAATAAAATTGATGTTGTCTATATATGCTTGGGGGGTAAGACGCTCGGTTAGCAAACGACGAACGAACCGAGTTTGATAGGGACAGCGGGTAAGAATATTCCCTGTTTCATACAAGTAATCCCTAGTGAAAAGGTCGAAAAAGCACTATTTTTTTGGTTTTTTCTTCTTTGCATAATAATATCATATTTTGAGAAATTCTTCTTGCCTAAATTTCGAAGTGAAAATAACGTTTTATTTTCCAAAACACTGTATTTTTTAGAGAGATTTAAAAAATATATAAGACAGGCAAACATTTCCAGTTTAAGAATAACCTGGCAGTATTTAAAAAAACTCCTATTACCATCATAATAAGCGGAAAATGTTGTTTGTGCTATGATGGAGGACTTAGCCAGCAGAGGAATTAAACCCGAGACGCCTGGGTGGGAACCCAAGGCATTTATCAACTCAGCTACCACCCGTTAGGTACATACGAGTATATGCTACAACTTAAAACAAAGCTTCTATGGGCGTCTTGCTTTGTTTTTTGAATCTCCAAACAGTTTTCCCAAATTTGTTCTTGACAATAATATAAAAATGTCTAATATGTTTTTTTTTTTTGTTACAGGTGAGTGTGAACAACTTCTTACACTTTGACAGGGGTGCAAATATTATAGTTTATAAATTCATTTATGCTGGGAAAGGGTAAGTAACTTTGAATTTTTTGTATAATTAATATTGTATGCAGTGGTTAAAAATCGTCAAATAAATTCACAGATCGCACACTATCCATTTACTTCTAGAATTAAATAAGTTTAAACAAAATGTAAAAGTTAATGATATGACGTTAAACAACTATACGAAATGTTTATTAAATTGAAATAAAAGCTTCAAAGAATCCTTATACCATCGGTCAGAAGTAAGAAAACCATTTTTTTTAAAGCTTCTTGAAATAATGATACTTAAATATATAATATGTCTGATGCACAAATAACCATTTGCACAGCTTTTTTAAACATCGCAATTTCTTGAATATATATTTTTTCATATTAATTATTTAAATAATATCAATAATCTGCAACGTAAATATGAAATAGAAAAAAATAACGATCGCGACCGAGACTCGACTCGGAACCTCTAAAATACTTCGCATTTCGCTGTAACTTACTATTTACACAGTACCTAATTACTAATTTTATTATATTGTTATTATCATTCATTTTTGTTATTGTTATTATGCCATGTACCATATTCTTTTTTCAAATCTTCTATATTAATATGACGGCCTCCATAGTCGAGTTGTAAGACGCTCGAGTACGAATCCAAAGGTCGCGGGTTCAAACCCGGCGTGCGCCAATAACTTTTATTTAATTAATATGTATCATAACTCATTTAATTCATACTAAAATAATAAAAATTATATTTGCGACACGTTAAATCAAACGTCCAATTTGTGTTTTTGATTATTGATATCATTTAAACATTCAAAAATATATAGTTCCAGAGTGGTAGATACTCTATGTATCGCCCTGGTGAAAGACCACCATTCAGAATTGAAACGTTGCTTGAAATGGCTTTAGCCGTGTTTGGTGACCAGATCTGAATGGCCAGGTACTTCCCAACCTTCCTCTTCCCAATCTACTTCTACTCCCCAGTACCTTTAGCCTCACAACATACCCTATTTGGGGATGCCATAGTCTCACTGGCTCTTGACGATTAACTACATTACGTTGCAATAACATACTTACACTTTACCTACCAACTTCTTTGAAATTTATCATGCCTTCACTTAAATACTATTTTTTGTTTTAAAACTCTTGCTTTCATGTTATGTTCTACCTATTTATTGTACTCCTTTATTTAACTAAAATGCATTTTATATAAAAGCCTTTAAGGCGTTAATAAAATAAAATAAATAAAATCTTTAAAGTTAATTCTAATGGAATTTTTTTTTTTCATTTGTATTAAAATAGTGTCTTTATTTTTAAATCTCAGTGAAACTAACGGCTTTCCAAAAGTTTGGGAAAATTTATTACGATTTTTTCATAAATTCACTTGAATATCTGATATATGTTAGTTTGTGTTGGCTAGGTCCATTATAAGACAAAATAACGATGTAATTAAATTGAAATAATTCTATGAACGCTTCAACTACAATGATATTAAGAAAACTTTTATTCTCTGTAATAATAAAATATCGCCAAAAATAAAATAAATCTACAAAGTCAATAAAGAGTTTAAGAAGCCACTCAAATAATATTAATATTATTATGGGCTGTTATTATCTGAAACCAATTTATAACGAAAGTATGAAGTGTTGTTTTATCCTGCGGTCCTTTATTCACATTTGATTGCTTTCCTGAAATAATGGATGTTTGAAATCAATGAACCGGACTCCAGAGATAACAATAATATCAGTCCTCCCTCTGCAAAAACCTCGGAAGATATAGCAAGTTCAGTTATCACAAGGATGCAGCTCATATTCATTGTGACAAATATATAACTTATCTAGAAGATGAAAAATAAATGAAAAAAAAACAGAGTAAGGAATTTAACAAAACGATTTAACCTTAAGGGTCAGCACCCAAAAATGCACACTTTTCAGCTTTCTAATACAAGTAACACTACGAATGATTTATTTCTTCATTTTATTTGGTGGTTAGAAAATTTTCTAAGGTTTCCAGTTAAAACAATTTTTAAGCAGTTATTTTTAAATTATTAATTAAATGTGTACTGGAATTAATAGTGAAACGTTCAAAATTGCCTTCATTGGTTTTCAAACTATACTTTTTAATGACATTTCAGCATTTTTTCGTAGCATTTAAAAAGGTGCACTAAAAAAAATATATTCACTGGAAACCTTAGACATTTTTCTAGCTACTCATAAAAAATTTACAAATAATCCATTTGTGGTATTGCTTGTCTTAGAATGCTACTATGTGACGTTTAGAACCATTTTTGCGTTCTGAGGCTTAAATATAAAATAATTTTCGCTATATTATAATATGATTATATTAAAAAAATGATTATGATTTTTTTAAATCTTTTTTTTTATACCATTGTATTTAAACCAAAATGCCAAGCTTGTTTGTCAAGGCGAACTGTGCATATTGGCCTTGACAGAGGCATATCATTACTATTAACACTGGTTGGCATGTTTGCATACACAAATTGGTGTGCAAAAAGTCACGGCGTTTCATTAAAACTACATTTATTTCAAATTTGTGCTTGGAGGTCAATTTGTCATTTTTTTTACTTTATTTTTTTTATTAACTTAACTTCCATGTTTATTTAAAATATTTTATATACATTGTCCTCCACGCTAGGAGTTCACCTGTGATGTGGAGGAAATTTTTCGAATAACATGATAAAATAATTTGAAATATAAAAGAAAATTAAATTAAATTAAAATAAAAGTAAAAATAGATGATAATATAAAAGAAGATATATAAAAGGAAAGAAAATATAAAAAGAAAATAAAATAAAAACAAAATAGAAACAAAATAGAGCCACTTTAAAAAGAAAAAAAGAAAATTATACAAATAAACAAAATTATTAAGTAGCACTTTTATTATTTTTATACGAGCCTTTTAGTAATTTAATTATCTCATGGGTGATTTACACATGTCTTCTTCTTCATCTGGTGGCCTCTCCTATCGGAGAGCAATTTTCAGACTGCAGGCTATATATGACCAGAAACAACTCTGCGGAAGTGCATTTCTACCAATCATGTATATTATAAAGCCTCGCGGGGTCTTCCTCGACCATGTCTTCCATCAATCTTCCTCTGGATTATAAATTGGGTCTTCTTATATTTCGTTTCTTATAGTATGGACATAATATTGGAGTATTCTTCTATTAATGGTTAGTGCAATTTTATAATTCTTAATCATTCGAGGAAGAACTTCAAAATAGGTTACTGTCAGTCCAAGGTTAAATTATATTTTACATGTACATGGCCTGTTTAAAAGAAAAGGTGAATTTTGAATTTTCGCGGGCTGGGTACATTCGATTATTGATTTTTTTTGTTATGTTGGTACACATATGTTTATTATATGTTAGCATTATCAGCCATTTTGGATTAGTGGTTTGTTTTCGACAACTGGAAAGGTTAGTCACGTTTTTGTGTGTTCTTCGATTTTTTACTTTTGAAAAAAATGGTTGAAAGAATAAAATCCTTGATTTGTTTTTCCACAACTCCAGGACGCTCATCGTCATTAACATCTTCTCGGCCTTCTGTAAAGCGCTTGTACCAATTATAAACACTTTTTTGAGACAAAGTATACTAGCCGAATGCCACAGTCAATATTTTAAGTGCGTTGGATCACTTTATTCCATTTTTAAGTAAAAAATCGAAGAACACACAATAACGTGACTAACCTTTCCAGTTGTCAAAAATAAACCACTAATCCAAAATGGCTGATAATGCTAACATATGATAAACATACGTGTACCAACATAACAACAACAAAAACAAATCGATAAACGAATGTACACAGCCCGCGAAAATTCAAAATTCACCTTTTCTTTTGAACAGGCCTCGTATCGTTCGTTGTTGTATACTGTACATAATATTTAAGAATTTTATAAAAAAATGTTTCTAACCATAACACACACTGTGCGGTTCTTTCGTCCTAAGTCAAACTTTTTTGTTTATTTATATATCGTTGCTGGAAAGACAAAAGGGCTTAAGCAACACTTTGGTTAAACATTAGTTAAATATGCATTTTTTTTCTGCGTCGAAAGCTGTGTCTCTCGTTTGATTCCAAAGACTTGTGTGGCCGTTCAGCCATCTAAAATATATTAACCGTTTGGGAGAAGGTTTGACTCAAGCGACACAAGTTTGAGACTTTGTTTAGCTTTTTGTCTCTTCAAGTAACTAAGTGCGAGCATTGAGCGATCTGAGTTTTTTTTTTCAAAATCTAACCAGGTACTGAAGACTTATGCATTTTATTATGAAATAAAATAAAACTTTAAAGTGCTCTGGTGTAAGCTTCCCAAAATGGCGCTTTAGCCCTTCCGGTGAAGATATAATGTTATCATGGAAATATATGAGAAATACACATAAATAAAACTCTCTCTGAACAGAAAAAGAACTGAACGTTTACCCACTGTCGATGAGGTGCTATTAAAAAAAATGAACTCCTTTTTTAAATCAAATACTTTTGAATTAGGAAATATAAAATATTTTTGATTCACTTTAGAAAAAAGCGAAGATTTTAATAATAAAAAAACATGCTTTCAAAATGTGCTTTGTTATGGTGCGTGTTATTTATTACACTCTGTCTAATACAATTTGGAGTTGAAACTCGGGCGAAGCCGGGTAAAGCTAGTTATCACACCATTTACACAGTAAGATAATACTACACGGGTGTGTCAATATTACTTTCTGTGATGTGGGCGCAATGTAATACGTTCTTGGTCATTCCGAAGTAAGGTTTATATGAGATAGGCCCACTTTATTACATCGACCTTTAGTGTTGTATGTCTGCATGTCTTACATTGACTACTTGTATTATGATTTCTATTGCGTATTGTGTTACGTACAATGGTCAATCTTCTCTATTGACTTTTATTCCGAGTTCCCGCATTTTTCCCGTATTCTCGCACTCTATCCCGTAATATATCATATTAGTTGTTTGACCCATTTTCTTTTCAGTAAATAATAACCACTTTCTACATAATAAGAGAGACGATTATTTCTGTAGGAAAAATTATAATACAAATAATAAGTTTAATTTGACGTGGTTATGCAGGCAGCGTCTATCTGACAATTTTCCAAAATTCAAGTTTAACATGTTTTAACAATACGAGATTTCTATCTGCTGAAAACATTCATTCATGGATTTTTGTTTTTTTTTTTTATAAACGCACATTGTAGGTATTCGACTTTAATTGAAGTTTAAAAACATTAAAATGTAGGATAACATCGGAAAAACATTTAAAAAAAATACATGGATAGATTAAAATTTACCTTTTCATAATAATTCTCATAAAGAAAAGACAATGATTTTCACTTTTGTCTCGTCATATTTTCAAACGCCTTTTTCTCGGTTTCATCTTTTCGGGGTTGGATGTTTTCTGCATAACTATGTGTAATTGATTTAGCCAGTAGTTTTATATCAGGTAGGCAATAGGAAGAACAGCGTATTGATTGACATATAATTTTTACCTTCATGCTAAAATTAAAAATATTTAAAAAAAAAACACCAGCACAAGTTTCACATGGTAAAATTATTTTTTTTCACTAAATAAACACGGACAATATTTTTTAGTCGCACAAATCCACGAAAAAAAAGCAACATAATATCAATTATTATTTCGTTAATAGCTGTACTAATCAATAAACATGCCAACAGATGGCACTGATTGCTACACTGGCAGCGGTAGTGGTAGCACTGCAAAGCACTGCCTTTTTGACACTAACGCAAACCAGTCGTTCCTTAAAGGGAGAGTTGCACACATATACACTGTTCCATTTATAATGAAGATGTAATTTTTATGTGTGTAGGTTATACTAGGCAAGTTAAGTTCCTGCTTTCGACTCGTTATTGTAGTGCGGGCGGTTGTCGCTGCGATTTATGAATTCTTTCAATAATTTGGTAAATTTGCTAGTTTATTAACCAAAACAATATTTATAATTTTATGCAAGAAAAGTAGGGTAGGCAGTGCTTATGTGCCCTACATGAAAGCACAAAGAGCTATCGTGAGTCGATGACAAATAATTATCATCCTTCTCACACATCTTGCATAAAAACGAAAAAGACAGAGTATACCAGAATGTCGAATGTTTCCAATCTAATCATAGAAATTAAAAACATGTCAGTTTTATTTGTATTTTATTATTGTATGTATTCAAGTTTTATTTACGAATAGTCGCTGCTGGCATAATTGTTAAACAAATCAGCTACTATGACCTTAGTCTCTCAAAAAAATTGCTGTGCCATCAAGTCTCGTCCAAAAAATAAAGAGCAAAATAAATACACCTTCTTATTGTTAGAGATAAACTTAAGCATTTTCATTAGTTCCAATCGGTGGTTCGACAGTACTTTTAATACCCGATCGATTGATAAGATTGCCCACAGTCGAGTACTTGTTTTTACTACGCGAAATAAATTTGTTAAACAATTAAGGTGATAAATTCGATAATATCTTTTCAATCTTAATCAAGATATTCGTGAAAGCGCAAGAGCTGAAAAATAACTTATTTTAAACCCCCGAAGTAACCGTAACCCTTTTTAGAATATCGCAGGCTTATCTTGGGGAGTGAATTGGATCCCCGGACAAGATTGGAAGGGTTGAGAGAGGTATGACGTCATTTAACCCTTCGAATCTACAAATGGGAGTCGTTTTCACGATTAGAGGATGTGTGATATGGATTAACTGAATTTCAATGTTTTCGGGTCGGTTATGAATAATTTAAGAATGTATTTGGAGGTGTCATTTTGGGTTCTCATTTACATTCCACATTTAAAACATTCTGAACCATCTACGAATTTCGGTACAATACGGAAATGACAACAACGTATCAATGAAAATGAAATAATAACTTTGTATAAGAACAAATCTTTTATTTTAATTTTAATGACCAGCCGGTTTCGCTTAGCCTAAGCATCATCAGGGTACAAAATTAAACTTAAAAAAGCGGTTATATACAGAGATAGAACACAATATTAAATAACATAAGAAAACAGTGAGAAAATAATAGAATAACTTTTCAAATTATAACAAAGGAACAGAGAGAAAGAGACAGATAATATGAAATGAAAGAGGTAAAATGTCAACTGAGAAGGTGATTAAAATATAATGAGAAATTTTATGAGTTTACAGGATATATACCTAATATCGAACTACTGGAGAAATTTAACTGATTATTAATTTTAATGGCTCTCTTTATTTCTAGTGCTTCTAAATTATTTAATCTGATGCCAAGACCATTTTTGGGAAGAATATGAGCACCGGTGCTTTTATTGAAAGTATGATCTTTTTCAAAATTATGATTGGCGAATTCTAAAAACACATGGTTATTTAAACATCTAAGATAAAAATTAAATATGTCAAATAACTAAACGATTGATTTCTACGAAAATACATTATGAATTAATAATTAAATCTTTCTCTTTATGTCACCGATTTAATATATTCGAGAAATCTTAAAACATTTTGATTATCTCTGTATTGGGATAATTTTTGGTATAAAACATGTTTGTTTTTGTAAATATTCTCTCCCTTTAAAAAATAATTAAGATGGACCTTTGTAAATCGTGAATATAATTAAATTAATATTTCATTTCGCCTTGACACATTTTGAATGTTTTACATATATCAAAGGGAAAAGGGAATGATTAACTTTTTGGTATTATTGTAAATATTGTGTCATGATCATTGCTTGATATGGCGGGTTGTGTATTGCAGACCACACATAATCACGTTGAAATAATTTATCACCAATTTTCAATCAATGTTTATGTGAAAAAATATTATGACTGACCGTGAATTTCAGAGTTTCAATCAACTTGCTTAATTTTACTTGAAAATAATTTTAGTTTATTTTTTATTGTCAAACATAATACATAGTAGATAATATAAAACAAAGATTATACATTAAAATGTAAGGTGTTATATTAATATATATATTTTTAAATCTAACAGTTCATTATAAATTATGAAGGTGTACCCTCATAAAAAAAAACTGTGCTTATGTGTATGAGGGGGTGTTATTTATTTAGTTAATAATAATTTGCAGTAATGATTTTTCAAAAATATTTATCTTAGGTTTTCAGTGTAGTTTTGTAATTTTTTTTTGAATTCTTTGAGATCATCATTAATCAATCTTATTTTTTCTGGTAAACTATTGAAGAATTTTATTCCTAGATATTTGTAATTTAACTGACCTTTTGTTTTTTTAAATATCGGGATCGGTAATTTGCATTTTTGTCAAAGTTTTTTTGTATTTTTGAATGGTTCAGTTTTTATTTTATTTTATTTTATTTTGTTTGGGAGACCAACAGTTTACATACATACTAGGTAAAATATTATATAAGTAGTATTAATATGACCATTTATAGGTTTCCACTTTAGTGTTTGTATATACAGGTGAACTGATACTGTAAGTGAATCTAATTTTAAAAATTAAACAAATTAAGATATAAATTAAAATAAATACAAATCAAATAAAAATAAAAAATAAGAAACATAATTTTAAAATTTTCATATCAGTATGTTTAAAGGGTTGAGGAAAAGGAAGGACATGAGGGGGATCGATCTAGATGTAGTAGATATGTATAATGATATGTGTGATTTAAAAGATTTTGTTTATTTTTTAAACATATATATTTAAAGAAATAAAGTTAAAGTTAAAAGAATTGGTGGTATTGTGGAATGAGTAGTTATCTGTAGTTATAAAGGCTCGTGAGATCGTCGGTGTGATTTTATAGAGTGAGGTGCAGAGTTAAAAATGTCATATTGTGAGTAGTGTGTGTTAAAAGTGTGTGAGGCCCGATGGAAGAAGAAGTTTTGTTTAGAATTAGTGTTGCATCGAGGGAGACTAAGAAATTGGTCAGATCTGGTTAGTCTATTGGGAACTCGTAATTGGATCCGTTGGAGGAGTTCCGGGCAATCTACGGTGGATCTAGCAATTTTCTGCAGAAATAGTACATCAGCAGAGATTCTTCGATCTTCCAACGACAGGATATTAAAGAATGCGGCCGACTCTTGGTGATTTACATGGGGACGGTAACTACGAAAATCTAGGTATCGAAGGAAACGATTTTGAACACGTTCCAAGTTGTACACATATGTTTTGTATTGTGGGTTCCATACTTGTGACGCGTATTCCAGTAAGCTACGGACGTAAGCAAAATACAAGATTTTCATTGTTTTAAGATTATTAAATTTTTTACATGTTCTAAGAATGAATCCTAACATTTTTGAGGCTTTTGAAGTTAGTGAGTCGATATGTGTATTGAAGAGAAGCTTCGAGTCCAATATCACTCCCAAATCCTTGGCTTCTGTTATTTAAAATTTCTTTTTATTTAAAATTTCTTCTTTATTAATTTGTTATGTGGCGTGGTACAAACAAAGGGTATTTAATTTTCTGACTTTAAATAAAAGTTCTGAAGAATATAAAATATTTTTTTTTAGGATTATTTTAATTAATAATTTTTGTGCAATGTAAAGGGTTTGTGTGTGATTTTTATAAGTGACGCCCCATCCTATTATACCATATTGAATTATGGATTGACAAAAAGCAAAATAGGTCATTCTTAGTAATTCTTTATTAAGAATATGCCTTAAACAACTAAAAATATATGTTAATTTTCGAACTCTATTTTTAAGAATAGTTATATGTTGCTACCATTTTAAGCAATGGTCGATGGTGATGCCAAGGTATTTGATAGAAGTTTTGCTTGAAACACCGTGGAAGTTATGGAACCCATAACTTAAACTTAGTCTATTTTTTTACTATAAAATGATATTCTCACTGTATAATTAAATAAATGTTACTTTACAAATAATAATCAATCACCAATACAGATGTTGGTTTTTTAATACCAAGGATCCACAATCTTGGTGATATATTAATATTGTGTAGAATTTTTACTAATTTAGTTATTATCCATGTATATGTATTCAAAACTAATTAGCCATATTTAAATATTCGTCTACCTATTTTATTCTAAAATGTACACTTGTGAATTGTATTTTGTTATACTTTTCGTAAAAGCCTTTATAGGCGTTAGATAAACGAATAAAATAAAATAATAATAAACAAAACAGTATGACGAGAGCCAAGGTGCTTTAAATTCTCTACAGAGCTTTCAAACGTATCCAAAATGATACAAAACCTAAAAACTCTTAAAACCTTGGCTAAGAATATTTCCAGTGGCTCTTCTAGGATATTATTTTGAAGATACAGCAGTAATTTAGAGGCATTTAGCCCTCGGGGATTACCTTTAAAGTGGTGAAAAATAACGCTTCCGCTGTGGCAGCTTTAGCCTACAGCCTGGGTGCCTTAAATCCGACTCAAATCGGCAATCATGACTGGCAATCTCTTACACTTAAGGTCAATCCCTCCCAGTGGGTTTGGGTTGGGAAATATAAAGAAAATACCGAATTTACGAGAAAAATAATTTTGAAATAAGGATCGGTCGAATAAATATATTTGTTTTGATAAAATAATGGGACAAATTATGACGACCTTCGTGACAGAGCGCTCAGATCTTTGGCACGAGGCCCAAAGATCGGGGACTCATCTGGAATAAGCACGAAAATTGTGAGTGACGTGCAGTGCCTTTCTCTGAGTTTTGGAATTTTAAATATAAAAATAGGAATTTTTAAAATCCTCCTGAAATTTGTAGGATTATCTCAGAAAATCGAGAAACCGCTGGAATGGGTAGAAATTTTTTGCTCTTTATCTGTTTCTTACTACGATAAAAATAAAAAGACCTTTGTTATAGTACATTTTAAATTTGCTCTCATGCTTTAAAAATATTTATAGATAAATCAATTCAAGTTTTAAGTTATTATAATAAAGTGATTGTGTCCCGCCAGGTTGCTGTATATTTACATAAATTAGGAATTAATATTAACTAGAAATTAAAATTTGCACAGCGCCCTTGGGGTGATTTTTCACAAAAAACGGCGCTGTACAAATTATCCAAATATTATAATTATTCATGTCCTGACTTTAGCACATGGTTCAGTTGTTAGTATCATATTTTCCTGAGAAGTTCAACTTTTTTTATTCACTTGTGTATCATATATTTTCCTGACACTCTTTTCTCCGTCTATTTGTTGTAGATGTTCGAACGATTTAGGCGTTTTTCGGTTGTATTGTTGTCGGATCTGTAGATTCGTAAAACTATTCTCATATCTACCGCATTCAGTCTACTCTCGTCCTATCGATGCGATCTCCAAGCCTCACTGTCATTCATCAGAACTTCGTTGTAGGATGTTTGTCTTCGTTTGGTTAGATCAGTTTGTACTCATACAACTCCTTCGGATATATAATATCTTATCTAAATGTAGGGTGTAAATAAATGTTTAGTTTATTTTATTACACTATGCATGTATCTACAATATTTTTATATCAATCATCTCTTAATGTATTGGGTGAACAACTGTTTTCATGAGATCTTCGTTAAATAAATAAATAATACATAGCTTCAATCGGCGGTTATAAACGCGTAATCAGCGTTGACCCAAACAACACATACTCAGGATTGTGTGTATCGGTGCATATTTATACATAAACAGCAGTGATTTACATGCTAAACGTCAGTGAGAGCCAGTATTTTGTCTTTTTTACGCCGACTTACTATTTTTAGCAAAATAGGACAGTAATTGTTTACCTTTTGCATATTCGAAAAAGTTTTTCAGTAATTTGAGGAGCTTTACAGAGAGTCATTTTATTATAATAAAAAAGAAGGTTTTTCAATTTTTCCGGAGTTTTCAATTCTGAAGTCGAACAGCAAGTTTAAAACATGCTGTATGTATGCAATGCATATGTGTGAGTACTGTATTACAACTCTGGCTGCGACACCTATACTGTATTAAATTATTTTACACTTATTGAATTTCCGCATTCAATCGTATTTTAATTATATGTCATATTAATGAATATGACATCAAATTAAAAGAAGAAAACATATATAAATAAATAAATCATCAAAGAATAACTTCCACACTAACTATAACTTGCACGCTCATATTTCTCGCCTACATACTCTCGAGAACGAATACACCTCAAATATTGACATCTTTAACATTAACTGCCAAAATTTAAAAGACATTTAAATGAAATATTTATTTGTCACTAATGCATGGGAACTATTAGTTAATTTTTGTTTGATTTTCATTTTTCAAAAAGTTATATGTTTTACTGTATATCTTTTTTTAAACTATATTATTTTCTATACTCATGCACTTAATTGTGTAAAAACCCACCGGGAAGTTAGTAAATAATCAAATGAATAAAATATTATTTGCAATAGAAAATGTTTTATGACCGTTGTAACGTCGTATTTGGGGAGTGTTTTCAAGTTATCAAACGTCGTGGATTATTTGATGATTTAACTCAATCGTCAAGCTATCTTAAGCGATGTCTATATGACCTACATTCCATGTGGAAAATCTGACACTTCTGCCTACCTAACAATATGTGATTTGCCTCCCTCCCACCCCACACGGGGATTCATTATCAACCCTCTCGACTCACAAAACTTATCGGGTGGTGTTACGATGTTATGCTAGATTAGTCAGGCAGTTCTATATCTTCAAATTATACTTGATACAAAGTACACTGTATCATGTACAAGTATATCGATAGCTATGTTTAAACTAAAACGACTCATGTAAATTTTATTGATTTGGTATTATTATCTTTATGAACATGAATATTAAGGTTGATGGAAGCTATGCTAGATAAGTCAGAAAGTTTTATAGGTATATTTAAAATATATTTAATGCTATGTACTCGTATACTGTATCATTTACAAGTATATTGATGGTTGAGTTTTAAACTGAAACGACATATGCACATTAAATTTGTGTTAAGTGTTTGACAGTCTCCGAGGTCGCGGGTTCAAACCTAGCGTGCGCCAATAACTTTTATTAAATTAATATGTGTCACAACACATTTGTTTCATACAAAATAATATAGAGTAAAGTAATAAAGAGTATATTTGCGGCACGTTTCAGAGTGGTAGATACTTTAAGTATCACCCTGGTGAAAGACCACCATTTAGAATCGAAACGTTGCTTGAAATGGCTTTAACCGTATTTGGTGACCAGATCTGAATATCCAGGTATTTCTCAATCTTCTTCTCCATATCCTTTCCCTCCCCACTACCTTCAGCCTCACAATAACCCCAATTGGGGATGCCATTCTCTCACAGGCTCTAGACGGCTGGGAGCAGTTGGGACTCTTTTGCGGTAGTCACTTTAACAATGAAAATAAAGTGTTTTTGAACATGTGTATTAGAGTTCAGATTACAAATTATACAGTCTGTATTCTAAAAGCGCTCCATTGATTGTGGTAAGTTTTATATTCGGTATTGGTAAATATAATTAATGTCTAGAATTTAGGTTTCGAGTTGATTGGTGGCAATACTAAACATGGCGGAAACGGAATTATCCTGGAAAAGCGCTTATCCTTTTTTAGCGCATTTTATGATTTTTGCTTTCGGACTATCTTCTTTTGAAAGTTTAATAACATTTTGTTCCTCTTGTATTTGTTGCTCCTTATGTTATGGTGAAGGTATCAAAGTTTTCCTTATTTTGAATAAATAAAATAATTTATAATTTTTTTTACCATTTTATAAACAATTTGGAGACAAAATTAGTTTGCCACAATTGTCCAGAGAATTATAAGAATGCTCTTATACAATATAAATTCTCTTTAAAAAGCTTATATATATACCGTGTTTGGCTTAGTAAAAGTGCCTACATACTATCCGATTCAATTCGTCCTAGCCGAAGGAAACTTGTCGGAAGGCTGAGCAATCTAACGGTCCTTTCCACAAACCGCGCCTATTTTACGATCCCTGTTGACAATCTTCATTCAAATTGAATGGACAGAAAGAACGAAGCACTCTATAGGGCTAACTTGCATACTGCCTAATAAAATCTAAGCCCCAATCCCTAAAATCGATCCGCTTTTATAAAATTTGATGCAAAAAACATCGCAGGAAAGTAACAATCATGATGAAGCATTTTGAAATTTATTCACCAAGTATTTTTTGTTTTCACTTTTCCCATTCAAGTTTTTTCAGCAGGAAGGGTGCAGTCCCCCTCTTCTACATAAATCTACCCTGTTCGGGGGTGATATCGGATGTGTTGGACATATTTAATTCCCTCTCTTAGAATTATCTCAATTGTTATCATACAAAGTAGGTCCCGAAATCGTGATCTTTTGTTCCTTCGTTGCCTATTTTAATTTTGAATAAGTAAAGTCGTGCAACGAATGTCAAGCCAAACATTTCTATGGTTTTCGAGATGTAAAAAGAAGGCGCCAAGTGGCTTAAATCTTTCAAACGTGTTTCCACATACTCATGAGTATTTTTATGAATGTTTTCATGGTTAAGACCTTTCCATCTGCTGATTTTATCAAAACCACTTTACTTGCAAGACATGAAAAAACATGAAAACAACAAAAGTGAAGGACATTTAATAAAATCAAAAAATTCACCACGAAAATAAACACGTATTTTTTCAAATACGAAATAACTTCAAAGAATTAACGCTTACGCTTTTAAAAAAATTAAAAATATCAACACAAATATGAAACAGAAAAAGTCGGAAAATAAAAAGACAATGGTCACAACCGAGACTCGAACTCGAATCCTCTAGTTTATCCGGGAGTAACGCTTTAACCAATTCTATTATGGCCGAATTGGTTAAGGCGTTACTCCCGGAGAGTAGAGGACCTGTTTTCGAATCTCGGTTGTGACCTTTGTCTTTTTATTTTCTGACTTCTCGGTTTCATATTTGTGTGATTATAAATATTATTTTTTTGTTAATACTGTAGAGGAGTTACGTTGCTTGTGAAAAAGGTAAGGATGAAAGAGATGACCAAGTTTGAAAAGTACCTAGCTATTTAAATACAGTTATTATTAGCAGCTCACAAGTAATGTTTCAAATCTTACAATGATTTTCACAGCGAAAAAAGGACCATCTTCCCAATTCTGGTAGGAAATAACTCAATAAAACAGATATAAAAAAAACATCTAATGAAAATATTTACATGAACACACCAAACCGGTTTTGGCACAAACTTGTCTTAGTCCTGCAGATATACAGTGTTCGTAAACTTGTGGTAAAAAATGGTCAATTTACATTACATTTAGATTCAATTCTGTGGTAAAATGTATTTTTGATTTAAGGTTTCGTTTTCGAGCACATACTTTGGTCAAATTCAAAATATTCTGTCGCTGTGGATATACTATCAGTGGTAAATTGTCTTTTAAAATGCGTCAAAAAGTAGACCCAGCTCCAATAGTTTTTGATATTAATACTTATGTTTAGTACCATATATCTTAATACCTATATTTAGCTTCCAGGACGCCCAAGGAAGGCATGGCGCCGATCAAGTAAATCAAATACTTAAATCTATTTCTAGTTCTATTTATGAATATGGCAAGCCACAAAGTAAATGCTTTTTACGAATATATTTTATAGTTATTTGTAACCCGGAAATGTTTGTGTTTATTTAAAAAAAATTATGATTATTATCAATGAGTAGTTTTATAGTATTTATAAAAATATACTACTGGCTATCAAGAAAACGATTTAATTATTTTGTGACTGGCTATGTTTTTTGAAAATAGCTCTACATCTGTTATTATAGCAAAATACCCCAAAATTATGTCAAATCGTCAATACTAACTAAACAAAAAAATAACTATCACGCCGTTTCTCCGCAGGGGTAGGCAGAGAGGACGGACCGCCATACAACTCTATGTTGGCACACACTCCTTGCTTCGTTCACATTCAAACATACTCTTCTGTTATTCTGACTCTTCACATTACCCGATTCAAGTATTTGATTTACTTGATTGTGCCATGTCTTTCTCGGGCGTCCTCGACTTCTTCTTCCATTCACTTTCGCACAATATTTTCTTTTCATACTCCTTTCATTGTTCATTCGCTCTACATGCCCAAACCATCTAAGCGTCCCTTTCTTGATCTTATTCATTACGCTCACATCAGCCTTGCATTCTTCACAGATATTCACATTTTTAATACGGTCATACATGGTTTTACCGCACATACGTCTCAAGGATCTCATTTCCACAGCATTTAGTCTACTTTCATACAGTCAAGCGTCAATAATAGAGCAAAAAATGCGTATCACACTGAAAAATCCAAAATTTGTAGCCATAACGTGATTTCTTTTTAAACATTATAATATTAACCTCTGCAGTCTGCACCAGAATTTATTCCTTCGCTGCAGCAAAACCAAAACCGTTTTTAAATTTCTACAAAACCTTTTGACGTTTCATTTTCAAACGTTACCTTACGCAGATGCAAAAATCATTACTGAGTTCAACTTGTACGTCTTGAACAGTTCAAACACAAACGCGATCCAAGCAAACTAACGTCTCAAAGCAAACGCAATTCTGAATGTGGCTGATGTGTACCCCGTGTGCAAAAGAATAAGCTATACGTCGCTAGAAATTACATAACGTTTATGGCTATACATACACAACTTGAAATAAGTTATGAGTAACAATAATATATTAATCAGAAAACAACCAGGGTTCTCTTTGACAAGCAAGCTGTAACGTACGACTGGAAACCGTTTTTAATTAATTAGTAACACTGATAAACTTAGCAGATTTTAAAAACACAATTCAGCAAAATTTAAGTCAAACGTCTCTCCCCCTCTTCGAAATGTATTAAACATATTGGCTTTCAATAAATTCATTTGTGAGTACGTACGTCCGTTCGAGTAGAACTTACTATGCTTTTCAGTTGGGAAGCTGATGTTAATTAAAATTATTAAATTATAAAATAATATTTTCGAAATTGGAAAAGCGTTGAGTAGGTAGGTACCTATAATGTGAATATTATAATATTGATTGACATTTTAAGACCCCACGGCAAGAACCTGTTAACTAACATTTTTTGACAAAAATGAGTTAGTATTCTCTTAGCACTTCACCTAAACACAGTCCTTAAATAATGAAAATGATTATTTATGAAACGTTGATGATAATACATCAATATCAAAGTATAAGTTTAATTTAGTACAGTTGTTGTTATCTGGTAGAGCTAAACTAATAGTTGGACCTATTACTTAATATTATTTATTTCCTTTCTTTTACAAAATTTTTGAACATATTATTAGTTATTTTTGTATTTAATACTCTTTTTTTATTTTTTCTATTTTACACAATTCTTGCATTAATGAGGTTACTGTTTGGAAAAAAATAAAATGTTTTAAAATGTATGTAAAAGCCTAAAACAGGCGTAAATAAATAAATAATATTAGTTCATTCGAGTTATTGAAGATTTGAAGGACATAAATGTTTACATATATAAAACATGACAGTCATTGGAATATGTATCCGGAGGATGTAAAAATAAAATTTTAATTATACCATTATAGTTATTTTCTAGATTTTCAAAGTGCGTCTGAGGTAATTAATATTTGAAAAAAATATCGGTATGAAAACTCGCCATGATTTAAAAAAAAATTATTAATTGTATTACAACTTTTTAATGCAATGCATTGACCTGTAGCTAGGGTTTTCTTTGCATCTATTAAAAGTTTATAGCTAAAGGAAATTTCACTTGTTTTTTTTTTAATTATTCAGTTATTTTTTGGTTGCTTTAGATAATATTTGTCATTAAAATGAAATGTGGCATCTGCACTGTTTTTTTAGATCCGCATCTGAAGTTAAAAGACCTCAAATCATTAATGAAAAATCCATTTTTCCGTATCCAATCAAATTTTTTTTTTTTATATTTTACATTGTTGTGCCAATAGTTAGAAGCGTAAAATTTATCATTTGTTGTAGAATTTTTTTGTTATTGTTTAATGATTAAAACCCAAATTCAAATGTAGTGTGTATACATTTTTTATTTCTGTTAAAAGTAAAATGTATGTAGTGTTTTTTTTTAAATATATTTAATCATAATATATTATAACTCCATGAGACATGCACACTTTCAAAACAATTGGATTTGTGTCTCGAAATTGGAGGAGATTAATCATGGGTTTTTTGTCTGACCATATTTTATTTGAGTTGTTTAAAGTATGGCCTGGGAACCATGACATTTTTTTTTATTTAAACTGTTTTAACTTTTCGGTAATGTACAATGTGAAAATAATTTCTTGAATAATATTAGATTCACTCAGTTTAACGGTTTTTTAATGTGAAAATAAATAATTTTTTTTTTTTTTACAGTACAATTTTTTTGATTGAACAATATGTTTATTATTATTTTTTATTTAGTCTGCTTTTTCCATTTTACTTTAAAACAACAGCGGTTTCGGATGTGAATGTAAATAAGGCACCTTGTTTATTGCATAAATAAATAAAAATTGCTACATGAAGGTTTGTTTCTTATTTTGTATAAAATAATAAAAAACATTTTAAAAATTCCACTATTTTTTTAAGGATGATTGTAATACATGGCTAATATATGAGACTGAAGAAAAGGGTGAATAACAGATATTGATAAAAATGGAGAGTTCCTAGCTATTTATATCTGATCACTTAACACGCCACATCACTTAATTCCGACGAATGTGGTAGTTTTTCTTCAGGGCGATACTGAGAGTATATAATAATAATATTTGGATAATTTGTATAGCGCCGTTTTTGTGAAAAATCACTTCAAGGGCGCTGTGAAAGGTGTGTACATAAAATTCGTATTTTTATTTAAATTAAATGTGAAATATAACTTTTATTTCGATTTTTTTTTTAAATTTTCGTAGTAAGCACTCACTTTGTGGTTTGATTTATTAAAATAAATGAAAAAATAACTTTGTATAAGGCCGGATATTTTTTTAATTTTTTATGACCGACCGATTTCGCTTTGCCTAAGCATCCTCAGGAGACAACCTTAAACTAATCATTTTTTTTGTTGTTTAATTTTGTACCTTGGCGATGCTTAGGGTAAACGAAACCGGTCGGTCATAAAAAAAAAAATACTATCCGTGGTCTTACAGTTTTTTTTCTTCATTTATTTATTTATTTACGCACGCCGGGATTTCAAACCGCGACCTCTAGCTTCGGAGCCAAGAGGCTTACCACTTTGTGGGAGAGGTCATTAATGTTTAAATATCGAGCATGCATTTAAATATTGTAACTAATTAACTTACTAACCATCACGCCGTTTCCCCGCAGGGGTAGGCAGAGAGGACGGACCGCCATACAACTCTGTCTTGGCACACACTTCTTGCTTCATTTACATTCTTACATCGTCTCATACATACTCTTCTGTTTTTCTGACTCTTCACATGACCCGATTCAAGTATTTGATTAACTTTATCGTGCCATGTCTTTCTCAGGCGTCCTCGATTTCTTCTTCCATTCAATTTCGCATCATATATTATTTTCACACTTCTTTCTTCGTTCATTCGCTCTACATGCCCAAACCATCTAAGCGTCCCTTTTTTGATCCTATCCATTACGCTCATATCAACCTTGCATTCTTTCCGGATATCCACATTTGTAATACAGTAATACATGGTTTTACCGCACATCCGTCTCAAAGATCTCATTTTCACAGCATTCAGTCTACTTTCATTCTTCCTCTGCCAGTTCCATGCCTCACTGCCATACATCAGGGTTGGTATAAGCACTCCATTGTGGACTGCTAGCTTCGCTTCTTTGGACAATTTCTTATTTACCCCAACAGCGTTCAGTCATCCATTAATTGTATACGAAAGGTAAAAGGTATATCGTTGGTCCCTTTTCTGAATATTATAAATTTTTGATACCTTATCATAGAATAGATAATTGATATTTGAAATGCCCTTAAATATGCGCATATTTAAGTATTTAAACAAGTCAAAACAATAGACATTATAAAACACCACTTAGTGAATCAATCACATCTAGGGTGCTTCGAAATTACATAATGTTATTTTACGCCGTGTTTTAGGATGATGTCACAAAACACCAGGAAGTGATCATTCACCATGTACTAAGAAAAAACCAAATTCCGTTTCAAACGGAGCAATTCTACTTTCCAAAAAAATACTTTAATTTTTTGTTATGAAAACTTGTGTTATGTTTGTAGCCTTGAAGTAACAATATATGGAGGGATAGCTAATTTGTTTTACCCAACCCATCCGAAATTGTAATAAATCACTTTTTCCGAGTTTTTACATCGTATAACATGAGAGAGAAAGAGACAACAAATTTCTTGGAACGCTTCTATATACTGTCGTAATGATCTTAAGCTGGTTATTTTCGCTGGTTAACGGCGGGACTCCGCCCACATTTTTTATTTTGCCACTAAACTTGACACAACTAAACGGTTTTTTAGGTTAGATGCTATATTTTTGTTGATAAAAATACTGTGAAAAAGTGGCTATACGAATACACAAAAACATTATGTCGATATGTGATATGAATGGATGTATAAATACCGTAGCCTTAGTCTTAGCCACGCCCATTTGCGCCGAGTCATGTTAAAATCATCAAAAACAAGTCCAAAACTGACTTCACTGCCTTGGCTTGGGCTACCTCTTGTATACTCTAAGTTTGTAGCTTTACAAAAGATATTTTTAATGAAAATTAAATAACACCTTTGTATGAGACCACAGATTTTATTTTATTATTTATGACCGATTGGTTTCGCCTAGCCTAAGCATCATCAGAGTACAATATTAAAGGGAACAATACATTCATAGTTTGTGGTTATGTATACTCATACATAGTACAGAGGGAGAACACAATATAAAATAAAATAAGAAAACAGCAAGAAAACAAAAGAATAACATTAAAATTATAACAAAGGAACAGAGAGAAAGAAAAAGGCAAAACGTCAACTGACAACGTGATAAAAGAATAATGAGAAATTTTATGAGTTTACGGAAATAAACCTAATATTAGACTAACGGACAAATAAAAAATAAATAATAATAAAAATGAATAAATAAATAAACGATCTATTGTTTTTATATCATCCTAGTAGGAATACGAACACGCCTATTCACATTGATAGGTATGTGCATAGCCAAACAGATTCCTCATTTAGCTAGCCAATAGCAGTAGATTACCGCCTGTAGTGGGCGGTAAAATGTAATATAAAGGCTCGGTTACACATATCACTACACAATAAAAAAACATGTATTATGCTGTTTTATTTGTGTCTTAACGAAAAAAAAGTCATTTTTCCTTAAATTTTCATAAATAATTACCTTCTAAAATTTGGCGGTAAAATATCAAAACAATGTGTATTATTGATTATTATAAATACGTAAATTTATTTATTTCAAATAATACAAAAATTATTCCACCAGTACTTTACAAGATTAATTCACCCTCTAAATCTTGGCAGTTCCTTTTGTAGCCCGCGGCAGACATGAAGTAAAAAAGCTGAAAACGAGATAATGATATTAACGAGGGTTCACCGTAGAAAGGGAACATCCGCAGCACAATGCGCAGACGGCTCATTAGTTAGCCGGGCTCTGGCGTATCAACTTTGCCTCTGAGCTAAATGATGTTGCAATATTTTGCTTGTGTTGATCACATCAGAGGTCGTTATTGAATTCAATTTAACAATTTCTCCAAAGGGTGGGTACCAGGATATTGTCGGTTATCAAAATTCTTTGTAGAGTAATGAAAATTAATATTTTGTTAAAACTACTTCCATCTTTTGCTGTACGGTCCCTGTGTTACCATGTAAATCCTTTCATCGCATCCTTCTGCTTCTCGACTCCTCTACTATCATCAAGTAAAAAAAAAACTACAAGTACAGTAATGTAGTCGAAGTTTAAAAAAATGTCTTTGCCAAATTACTTTCGATATTTATAATGGAACTCATAAAGGTGCCTTATCTTTCATTTTTATTCCTTGCGAAAGTTGTCTATCATCAAGGAAAATTGTTTCAATCAGGTATAAAGTCAATTCTTATATAAAATAATTTTAACTATAATATACAAAGACTTCTGCCGTTTTTACTGACTAGACTTTAAAGGGTCAGTGCCTTGAAAACATTCCACTTTCCCATCTCTTTACCCTCCCCCACTCACTCCAGCGCCATAACATTTCCCGATTGAGGGCAGTTGGGGCTCTTGGTAGGTGTTTTTAGTATTTACAAATTTTGAACTTGATTTAAATATGTATACTTTATGTTATTTTATAAAATTATATATGTAATTCAAATATGTTTAAAAATTATCCCTGCCGGAATTTGAAAATGCAATCAATGGGTACGGAGCTGAAAAGCATATCAAGTAACAAAAGTTGTCAACTTGATGCACTTTTTCTAACACTCGCTAATTGGTGTTGATGATAGAGTATCTACCATCTACCCCTTCAAAACGTTCGACACAAGAAATATGAAGAACAATCTGGAGGGCTAATTTCTTAAATCCTACATATGCTCCGATTAATTACCTAGCCATCCAACTTGTGATAAACTTTCCTCAGAATATTCCAATATGGCAATTACTGAATTACTTCCCATCAATTTCCTACCCCTTCAAGTCTATTCCCGCCACCCTCTCCCCCCCAATAACTGCTTCGGCCCAGGGTCAAGTAATTAACATCAACCCTTAATAATTAATAATTATTATTGCAAATGTGAATTTTGGGTTGAATTACAAGTAATTGTTTGGTATTTGAAAAAGAACGAATCAATAAACACGGCTGTTTAAGATTGTATCATTGGAGTTTCATTAGAGTATCATTGGAGTAAAACGCATGGAGTGAAATGTCTCTCCTTTTTCTGGTGCTCCCACCTATCGAAATCTTAATCATGTATTTGTTGCTCTTCATAATTATTGCATATTTAATAATAACGGTGAATTTACAAAGCGCAGTTTTGTGATCATCTCAAGTGCGCCTTAATAATCCTATATAATAACGAGTTTTAAAAATTATTTTTGTATAAAACATATAAAATATTATACAGATGAAAAAAATGTTTAATGTTCCAAATATGCTTATCAAATCTGTATAAAGTCGTAGTTGTTATCATAAATCTTGAAAAGGTTCAGAAACGGTTATAACAGTGCATGTGTACACTTACAGATTTAAAAAAACAATTTACTAGAACCTTAGAGTGTAAACAATACAGATTTCAAGTATGAAAAAATATAAACAAATTTGCCAAAGCAAAGAAAAGGAAATAATACTGAAAGCAATTAGCGTGTTAGTACTTAAAAACAAAAACATTATATTAAGTAAAGTCAGTAAAAACAAAAAAAACCGTATTCTGAGTAAAAACATTACAAAAATCTTTGCAACAAAATGTCGGATTCTTAAAATATCAATAAATCGAACTGTTTATGTGTAATGCTAATATTATTTAATAAGGTATAAGTTACTAATATAATATTACATCCATACTGGTGTAAAGACTAGGCACTTTAATAATAATTCCGTTCCTGCCCATTACAGACGCCGTAAGGCTACGACGCTAAGAGAAATTACACTGCATAATGCCATTAGAAGCCTGCTACGAATATTATCGCTACGCCAAGGAAAGGAAGTACACAGGAACCTTATTACGGCAAACATTCAGCTCAAGGGCCTTACGCTTATAGAAAATTACTGCCATTTCAAGGAAGTTATGAATTACTCGGATGCACAAGATTTGCTTCCATTGCTTTGCTATTGTAAAAACAGACCCCACCCGACACCTCACAATGCAGGACATCATAATATATGATGTAACTGAAGGCTATCTTGTTTTCATGTAGAACATAAGGTCGCTTTCTTCCGGATAAGGTTTTTTATGGTTTCTCTTATTCCCAAAGCGAATTTGGGGGAAATCCAAAAATAGACCATGACCGATTCTTTCACATCCCCACATATCACCAACAGTATTTACTTATATATCGTTACGGTGCTCGCTGAGGCGAAGCAAGTTGATCAGTTTGATGAATTCAAAGGTACTTTGTAGGGTTTTCATCAACAGTTTTTTTCCCTACTGAATTCGCGGCATACAATGACATGAATCAGGTAATTGTATTTTATTTTTACACCGATATGAGGTGATTAAGCAAGGTGCAATGCGTCGTTCTCTTACATACACAACATTGAATTAGAGTCAGTTACTTTATTGTTTTAATCACTTAATGATAAATAATAAACTAGGAAAAAATACACATAAGACATAACCAAAATAAATGTTTTTGATTATTAAAAAATCAAGATAACTTATTTAATAAGTGCAAAACTATTTATGGTAACCATTCTTTAAGATATACTTTGAAGAAACTTCTGTTTTTATCACCATTTATTGATTATATTTATTTATTTATAAGCTAACGTACTGTTGTCCAATTATAATAAGAAAATACATAACACAAAATGGGGGGAAAAAACAACAGAGAAAGATCAGCACATACATAGTATTATAAAAAAGAACATTCAAATCAAAGCCAAAGTCAAGTCAAAGTTTTGGTAGAGTCGTAAAGAATGACAAAAATTATTTAGACTGGTACCAGAAATTTCAAGACTACGGCTTGAGTTAAAAAGTCTCGACATTCTGGACAGTGGAGAATGATACCCATAATTAGTATAGTGATGATTGAAGAACAGCAATTCATTGTTTCTGAGTCTATGGCAAGGAATTTATATTATGTTATTATTAACCAAAAATAATTTCCTTTATAAGTACGCAGGACCGTACGAGTGGGAACTTTTCTAATTTGAAACTAATGTTAGTTGAAATTATATAATTATCACATTTAAATATTTATCTTTTGAAATCCCTACGTACCTAATAAAGTGCCTACCTGTAATGTGTGTTAGCATACATTACCCTATATTTGAAATGGGTGGATTAAATCAATATTTTTCTTAACAAGTCAAGTTACATCCCGTGATTTTTTACGGGTAGCAAATAGTATTGTTAGAAGTAAATTATTTTAAACAGATTATCGAAAAGTTGATATTTGTTTTCCATACAATATATGATACTTTGGAATATGATAATCCACATTCATTATGTAAATAACTATTTTAATACCTTAGTTAATAAAATAGCAACAATTTTACCGGTACTTTTGTTTTTTACATTTTTATTCTCTGCCGATTTATAATATACCCAAGCTACCTCAGTAGAAGTGTCTCACCTTTAAACCTAATTGTACCTATGACATCGTCTAGAGAACGGAATAATTCATCCATATCGGTGCAGAAAATGTTGAACGCAGGTTCAAACCCGGCGTGCGCAAATGAGTTTTATTTATAACTCATTTAATTCGTGTAAAAATAGTGTATTTGCGGCACGCTCAGTGCTAGATACTTGTAAGTATCACCCTGATGAAAGATCACCATTCAGAATCGAAATCTTGCTTGAAATGGCTTTATCCATGTTTGGTGACCAGATCTGAATAGCTAGGTACTTCCCAATCTTCCTCTTCCCCGTCTCCTTCTCCCAACTACATTAAGCCACACAACATACCCCAATTGGGAATGTCATAGTCTCACTGGCTCTAGGTGGTTGGGTGCAATTGTATACCATTCTCAGTCCATCGAGAGAGCTGTAACATTTTCTTTTGAATGAATTAATTATTTTCTTTTGAATTAATAACACAACATCTATCAAACTGACCCAATAAACTTATAATGAAACTAATTACTCAACCTTGTAATGCTTTTATATAAAATTTATGAGCTAAATAAAATTAGAAAAAAATAAAAAAATAATGAAAACGTACACATTATAACAGGTAGAAACCAATGCACGCGCTTTTTGCGATAATTTGTGAGGCCATCAACAACGAATATAACGGAATTAAAATTATATTTTGAAGTATTTATAGTAGGGAGAAAAAAGTTTTTTTTCAATCAAGTCAATTATGATGATAAAAAGTGAGTTCAACGTAAATTCCGTGTTGTTTAAACTTAATTTTGTTGGCTGATGTTTTCAAAAATAACATGCAAAGTATTTTTAACAGCTGTTAAAATAAAATATTTAATACTCGCAAATTAACGTTTAAATTTCCCGAAACTTTACGAATTGTACTTTGCAATGTTGCTCCTTTCTTAACTTTAGACAATGCTGAAACTTTTATGAGATTTTAATCATAAACATGAATAATGAATAAATAATTGTTTTTGCTGTTTTTGTCAGAAATCAACCCGAGGGCCGAAAGGAATGTTCAACGTTTAGATATTATACTTTGATAAATTATTTATTAGAACAAACAATATAATTTGTTAAGGCATATAACATTCCTAAAACGTTTATTCTACGAGAGCTTTCATGGCAGAGGAAAACAGAACGAGCTTAACTAAAAAAAAAATAGTGGATGTTTCCACACTTCAATATTTCCACACCGTTTCACAGTAGAGAAAGTTTTAAGGGTAGAGTTTATTCCACAAGGATGTCCTAAATATTGAAACCTGCGTAAGGGTGTTTGGAAAGAACACAAATCGGTACTTGCTCTCACCCCACACCTGACACCATGTAATTAAAAAAAAAAGTTTTATTCCGGATGGTATGCAGGAGTAGTGCAATGCCATATCTTCCATAATTGATATTTATACATAGTTATAATAATATTTACGAATAAAATGAACAGAAACTCATAATTTTTTAAATATATATTTTAAATAATACAAGTGAAAGAATATTAATGGAGGATATTAGGCTTAATTTCTGCAAAACGCCACCAAGAGGGAGTCCATTCTGGCAGCGTTAAGATTGATGGGGCCAATAATTTACTCCAATGCGCTTTTATGCTTGAGTTCGGGATCTGACGGGATTCCACGATGAGGCAATTTCTGGAGTTGTTAATCCTATCCCGAATTCCTGCTACCCTGGTGATAATTGAGAACGCCAATTATAATAATACAATGTTAATAAGTTTAAAAATGTATCGATTTCCCTTCAAATATCGTAAGTTCAATTCCTCTGCTAACTAATAATAATAATTTTATTCCAGAAGGTATGCAGGTATAGTGCAATGCAATACACTCCATAATTAACAATAATACAAAAAATAATACATAAAACAAGAGTAAAAATTTTAATACACACATGCAATAAAATAAAATTAAAATATTCAAAAGTCCTACATCATTACACAAACAAAATTTCCAGCTTAAAATTTATTTATTTATAAAATAACGGACTATTGTCCAATTACAAAAAAAAATACATAAAATGAAATGGGAAAAAGAAGAACAGCACCATACATAATATTATAATGAATCAATGACCAATATAGGACAAATATACAAAAGAAAGAACATTTAAGTCCAAGCCAAGGTCAAGTCAATGTCTTGGTAGAGTTGTAAAGAATGACAAAAATCATTTAGACTGGTACCATGGCTTCAGTTAACAAGTCTCGACATTCTGGACAGTGAAGAATGATACCCATAATTAGTATAGTGATGATTGAGGAACAGCAATTCATTGTTTCTGAGTCTACGGCAAGGAATGTTGAACTGAAAGAGTTGCAACAAAGAAGGAGAGTCAATGATACAATAATGATGGCAGTAGGAGTTTTTAAAATATTTTATGGTTATTCGTAATCCAGGAATGATTGTCTTTCTTTTAAAAAAGAAGGTATTTACTTAACCATTGAATGATATTTACATAGATAATTTGAATTAATCAACTCATACACATTCACAGACATAACATACATCAACTCAAAGTTTCAGAATTTTCTCAGTATATTACTGGTATCGTACTTAGTATCGTAACAGACTACCGTTATGAACCGAAACCTTTGCTTAAAACAGCCATGTTTAATGATTGGGTCTGAATAGCTTGGTACTGCCTTATCTCGTCCTTCTCCTCTATGTTTCTTTCAATCTCGCAACTCCCAACTATCCATAAATTGGTGATAAGATAGCGCCATTTTCTCCGGATAATTTAAATTTATGTGCTCTATTTAAAAACAATCCAAATATGTAATGTTTATTCTGTTCTTTTTGTCATTCTTTACGGTAACAATCTTCGAAGAATACAATTTATTAAATCTAATATCATTGACTCTACCAAAACTTTGTTCAAGCTTTGACTTGAATGTTCTATTAAATGTACATTTTTATCATTGTTTCATTCGAATGTATGTATTATGTATTTTAATGTAATTGGACAATGGTCCGTTAGGATAAAAATAAAAAGAGTAAAATAAGTGCTATGATATTATCATTTTATAACGGGATAAAAAGTGAATTTATTTATTTATACTGGGTTTTAACAGATGTTCCCACTTACGTGAAAGCGATTCAGTTAAAAAAACTGAATAATTATTATCCTTTGAAACATTTTTCCTAACGAGCTTTGATACATTCAGGACGTTTCAATTCAATATTAAAGTAACTTCGTATGGTCGAGGCATATTTTCTCAGAGCTTTCGAATCAATGCAGGCTGCCTTCATCAAATGGTTTACAGCGTGAAAGCCTCATAATTACAGGATAAACTAGTGATGGGGTTTTACTAAGAACGACGTCATGTTGTGAGGTTGTATTCAAAGCTTTCAGATAGCTGAAAATGTTATTGATTTTCCTTTTCATCTTAGGTTGGCATGTTTCAAACTCTCATTATATATGATCATCACCAAATCGTCGATTGACGCCGTTGAAGTATTCAACATTTGAACGGTCTCCGTTAGTTACTGATTTTCGGTCCGTTTCAGATTGAATAAAATAGTGATCAGCTGTTAAGTGTAGCGGTTATGTTCCTATGCTGGTTAGTTGATAATTTATTGTTAAATTAAAAAAAAAAAAAACATTTCAGAAGTTACTCGATGATCTCTTGTCCCCAAAAGGCCATCAATGGAGACTCCATTCAGGTAACCACGGTATTGATAACAATATTCTTGAAATGGCGTATTCTGCACTATAGGCTTCCTATGCGGAGTCAGATAAGTGATTTTAAAGTGTACAATCATCCCTTCAGGAAAATTTGCGCAGCGCTGCAGTAACTCGGGAGCCAGAATAATTGGCGATATACGTTATTATGGATGATCTTTAGTTTTTTTCATTGCAATACAGTAAACCTCTTTTATTCAACAATCTAAAAGGTTCTTCAGCCCGGACATTTTTCGTCTAGTTTGTTGTCAATTATATATTAAACTTACTTAATCTTTTTAGACTTTTTTATTTTTTACTCGTCCCAGCACTTTGTTATTTGAAAGATGTTTTTCGCATTTTTCAATGTTTTATAAAAAAACTGTTTTTTTGTGGTGGTTTTGACCTTGTTTACATTCCGTAGACATAACACCTCAATACGCATCCTAAATTTCATTTTACAAAACTCTATTACGAGGGCTGGGTACTGAAGTTGATCGAAGATGATGAATCGTCGATAGTGAACGAATACCTTTTTAATATGAGATGAGGTTTCAACTTATAGAAATAATTGGTCTAGAAAGAATAAATAATGCATCCCATGTTTTGTTTATTTTCCCACTTGGAATATAAATTAATAACAAAAAATGTTTTTCCTGCTCTTATCTTTATGCAATTAATTGATGTTTACAACTTCTCGTTACTAGAATAGAGCTTTAGAAAAAAGTACACTTTTCACGGGAGACACGCTGTCTGCAAAATAGTGAATTTTCCATCGGACACCGAAAAAGGTTTTTCACATATTGTTATGCTTGTGCTTAATATTTCGACAGTCATTCTTCTGATAACATTCATATTAGATGTTGGTTATCATCAAGACACTATTAACCCCATATAATGAAGTGGATCTGGTCTTTGTTTTTGGGAAATCATTGCATTTATGCTCCTCATTACGATATGGCGAAATTTCAGTTTTTTTGGCTGGCTTTTAGCTATTCAATAAATGACCTCTGCTTTTATTCTTGAATTGTAAAATATATTATCAATATGACAAAGTTTTGAAAAAAGAAAATAACATATTATTTTTTTTTTGTAATAGCGAAATAATGTTTTTTTGAAAATTTTTACTGGACACTAGAAAATCAAAAGTGATACTCTGAGTCTCTTTGAGTTAATAACATATTTCACGGCAGAACGGTCTCACCTACCTGATGAAAAGTTGGGAAATGTTGAACTGAATAAGAATGTAGAAAGAAGAAGCAGGATGAAGGTAAGAAGTTCCCGGCTTTTCACGACTTAGGTCCTTTCGAGCGACGTTTTAATTCTCAACGACAGCCTTTGAACAGGAAAACACTCTATCTGAAGTATCTGTCTCTTTGAAGTATTAATTATTAAATGAAAACCGAAAATCGCAACATAATAAATTTGTTCGTTAATATCGTACATTTGACTAAAATTACCTAACTAACTAACAGGGGTAGGCAGAGAAGCCGGAACGCCATACAACTATGTCTTGACACATAATCCTTGCTTCATTAAAATTCATACATCGTCTAATACAAAATATTTTGTTATTCTAACTTTTCACATGACCCGATTCAAGTATTTGATTCAGTTGATCGTGGCATATGTCTTTTCCTTAGGCATCCTCGACTTCTTCTTCCAATCACTTTCGCATCTTATTTTCACAATCCTTTCTTTGTGTATTCGCTTTATATGCCCAAACTATCTAAACGTTCTTTTCTTGATCCTATTCATTACGCTTACATCAGCCTTGTATTCTTTCCAGATATCCACATTTTTAACACGGTCATACATGGTTTTACCGCACACACACCTCAAGGATCTCATTTCTACAGCATTAAGTCTACTTTAACCATTATTTTTCCAATTCTATGCCTCACTGCTATACACCAGGGTTGGTATAAACACTTCATTGTGGACTGCTAGCTTCGCTTCTTTCGTTTCCTGTATTCAAATATCTTTCAATATCCTTGTCAGCCTTTCCGTCTCTCGTAAACACACTTCCTAAATACATAAACTGTTTTATCCAAACACCGTTAATAATGGTAAAAATCTTTAATTGAACTTTAATAAATTTTATATCGTCTTCGAGTTATACAAAAGATCCGGAACAAGTATTTATCTCGCGTTTCAGCATATTATTTGAACATCATATATTTTAAATTTGTTTTTCCTATTTTTTCCTCGGAATGAAAACAGTTTTACATTTTCCGTGGAGTAGACGCTTTCCGTAAATATGCTCACATTATATATGTCATTTTTAGTAACCTTGCTGCGTTTTAATCACGAGGCTTCTGGGCGCAGATTCAAAGAGTTTACGGCAAATTAAATGTTCTATTAATATACTTTCTTAGAAAGTACGGCAATTTACATCCGTCTTTTGTATAACGACACTATTTTTTTATAATGTTTGCACAACATTATTTCGCTTTTACGTACGTTTTACAAAAGTAGTAAATAATTCAAATCTCACATTGATTACACAACAAAAATACATATTTAGATTAGGTGTATTTATTCATAAAGAGGGAGATGAGACTCGAACTCGAAACCTCTTCTCAATCCGGGAGTAGCGTTTTTGCAGGTTCAGACACCGATACCTTATAAGGAATCGGCATTTTTAATGGATCTCATTCTTCATTTAGAAATTATTAATAAATTTTTAAATAGAACATATATACTTTGTTTTTTAACCATCTCTGTATGTTATACGAAATTTTTCCCTGAGCACATATTATATACCTAGATGGGGTCTTGGATAACCTATCCAATTTTTGTTTAAAATAAGATTTTTGACTTCTTACAAAGTCGAGAATTAATATATGAAATGAGGTTTAACTCTTTTATGCTTATTATTTTTATATTAATAATTGAAATAATATCAACAATCTTCAACGTAAATATGGAACAGAAAAATAACGGTTTGAAACTCTTCCCTAGCACTCGAATATACATAGATGGTGTAATTGGAAAATTATCCAATTTTTGTTTTAAATAAGATTTTTGACTTCTAACAAAGTCGAGAATTAATATATGAAAAAAGGTTTAATTTTTTTGTGCTTATTATTTTTATATTAATGTTTTTGGTAATATCAACAATCTTCAACGTAAATATGGAACAGAAAAAATAACGGTTGAAACCGAGACTCGAACTCGAAACCTCTATAATTAATACAAAAATAATAAGCATAAAAGCTTTAAAGTTAATTCTAATTTAACAAATGAATTTATATTTAAAAAGGTTTTTTTGTTTTGTTTTTGGACATGTTAAAAAATACCAATATAAAAAAATATATATCAAACAGTGGTACATCAAAAATGTTTTCTTCAGCATCTTAGAATAATAACAACACTGATTAATTTATGTAGCGGATTTTTTGTGAAATATAACGTCAACGGGGCTTAAAAGGTGATTAATAATAATTGTGTTCGGATAGAACTTTGCTGAAGATTATAAAGATAGATGCTAAATAGTAGGAATAAGAGTTTTAATAATCTTCAAGAAGTATGAGATCTAAAAAACGACGGTGAATGAATTGATTGGGGTGGAAAATTTGGTTGATGTGCTGCTCCCGGATAGAGTAGAGGTCCCGAGCTCGAGTCTCAGTCACAACGTAATATTTTTTATTTTCTGTGAATTTTCCTATTTTCAAATTCTTCAAGGATTTCTAAAAACTCTTTCTAAGATTGAATATTTGATTGTTCCAACTCTTTTGTCCTTCTTCCGCCATCTTTTGTTGATTTCTGCTATTTTCACAAACAACCTCCGCGCGGAAATGGGATTAAATATAGAATTCTTCAGAAGAAACGAGATGGAAGTATTCCTCATAGAATATCTGTGTAACATCTATTATGGATAGAGGCTGTATTTCTGGGAAGGTAGCCCTATACAATACGCTCTGCTAAGAGCTGTGTTTAGTTGTCCGCAACATTTTGTAAAGGCTCAACACAATGAATATATCGTTTTAGTATTAGCACCTTTAAACGTTATCGTGTATCTGAAACTTAAATATGTGAAAGTATATTCGTAAATGGTGTACTGTGTCTATTTAAAAGAAAACAGTTTGTATTCATTTTTTTTTGGTTTATGAAGAAATAACCTTCCTTTGCGAAACTATGGTAAATACGCAGTTAGAATGAACGAAGAAAAGAATGTGAAAAGAATATACGATGCGAAAGTGAATGGAATAAGAAGTCGGGACGCCCGAAGAAGACATGGCACGATCGAATGAATCAAACACTTGAATTGGGCCACGTGAAAAGTCAAAATAACAAAAGAATATGTATGAGACGATGTTTGAATGTGAACGAATCAAGGAGTGTGTGCCAATACAGAGTTGTATAGTGGTTTGTTCTCTCTTCCTACCCCTGTGGCGAAACGGCGTGATGGTTAGTAAGTTATTTAGTTAATTAGTAAGTTGAAAGCACTCTTTCCAGTCGTTTAGTTTTTTTTTTTTTTTTTATTGTCTGATTTATTTATTTTATTAAATCATCGTTATTAAACCCTTTTTTATAGTGAATACCGCACTAGAGTCCCAACTGCCCCTAGCTGTTTAGAGCCAGTGAGTCTATGGCATCCCCAATTAGGGTATGTTGTGAGGTTGAATGTAGCAGTGAAGTAAGGAGATGGAAGAGGAAGGTTAGGTAGTTCCTGGATATTCAGATCTGGTCACCAAACACGGCTAAGGCCATTTCGAGCAACGTTTCGATTCTGAATGGTGATCTTTCACCAAGGCGATACAAAAAAGTGTCTACCACTCTTGAACGCACCGCAAATTTACTATAAATTATCCCATATGAATAAAATGTGTGACAAATGTCAATTGAATGCAATTTATTTGCGCACGCTGGGTTCGAACTCACGACCTCTGGGTTCGTTGTCGAGCTTCTTACCACTCGACCACGGAGGTTGTCTGGTTAAAAAAATACATGTGGGTATAAAATACATGTTTTCTCAGGTATTTAACGACCATAGTGGGCGCGCTCTTAATATCTTGGCTACGAATCTGAAGGTCGCTGGTTTGAAGCCAGGCGTGCATAAATAAATTCTATGTATTGCGTGTGTTATTGGGCGTTTAATTAAAATAAATAATATAAAGTATATTTCGGCACGTTCTACAGTAGATGTTAGCATCAGCATCGCCCTGGTAAGAGACAATCATTCAGGATTAAAACGTTAACATAAAATGACCAAGCCAAAGAAATGTAGAAGGAGTTAAATATTTTTTATTATTTTTTCGTAGAAAGCAATCACTTTGTGGTTTGACCATCCTTCTATCCTTCATCCTTCCTCTGCTAGTTCCACGCCTCACTTCCATACATCAGGGTTGGTTAATATAAGCATTCTATGAAACTCTCGATTCAGCTCTCACTCTCCATACTTCATTACGCCTAGCAACATTCCTCAAGAAACAGGATGGTCAATATAGTCATGATTCCATCGACTCAAAACAGTTGATATTCTATTGTGGTATTAATCACATAAAACAAGTTTTTCACCCGACACCTCAGAAAACAGAGAGGTTATCAATTCGCGTTATGTTTGTGGGCGGTTTTTTGTGGTGTTCAGTGGTTTCTGGTGGTTTTCTATGACAGCAGATTTCTCCCTAAAATGTGTGCGTTTAAATTTGAGCGGTTTCTAATGGAAAACGGCTCCGAAGCTCGTTTAGAATAATGTCTACACCATTTGTTCCTACATCGTCATAGCAAGGATGCAAGAACTATAGGGATAAGTGATATGACACTGTTAACGCCTTATTTTTATGTGATTACCATAACGATGGTTAGGAAACACAGTTTAAAAAAATAATTTTTTTTCAGGAAAATATACAGTTGTTTACACAATTTTATAAATAAAGTTATTACTATGTTGCATTAACCGGTGAAGTTTCCGTTAGTAATGTTGTTTTTTAAATTAAAATGGAGAATAAAATTTTCAAAATAATAATTATAATTTCAAAATTATAAACAAATAAGAATTACATATTATATTATAAAGTCGAATAAAACTGTATAATAAATAATACATCATATTATTTAACCCAAGATATAAAAAGAAACATATCTAAGTTAATAATGCTTTGATTTTTAAGGCGCAGTATGCATGAATCGTCACCTAAGAAATATTTAAAAAATCAACCTATAACTGGACGACGTTATCCAAGAAGTTTCCAATCCACAATTTGCCAAAATCGACTTTTACATGTTTTCTCATTGATAAATACGATATTTGTATCTGCTGAAAACATCCAAGCTCCAAAAGCAATAGATTGTTGGTAATATTTTTATTATTGATGTATTTTGGAGATATTTTACTTAAATATTTAATAATAAAAGAATACTTTCTTTTAAAAACACAAAATTTATTATGATGAAGGCCAACCGGTTTCGCTTGGATCAAGCTTCGTCAGGGCACATATAATATGTTCTTATATGTGCCCTGACGAAGCATGATCCAAGCGAAACCGGTTGGCCTTCATCATAATAAATTTTGTGGTTTTAAAACAAAGTATTCTTTCATTATTAATATAATGTATAACCATTATGTGATTGCTTGTTACGAAAAAAAATTTTTTTTAATAAATACATTGATGGATTATAAATAAATTACCCATTAATAATAATGCTCATAAAGAAAAAAAAAAACAATGTTATTCACTTTAAAAATGCCGATTACGCAAATTCATGATTTTTGTATAGTCATATTTTCAAACGCCTTTTTCTCAGTTTCATCTTTTTGGTGTTGGGCGCTTTCTGCATAACTACGTCCAACTAAAATGGTAAATATTTCCAGCATCCTTTTGATGGAAGATCACCATTCAGAATCAAAATATTACTTTAAATGGCTGCAGTCGTATTTGTCAACCAGATCTGATTCGAAAACTGCTTTTCCACCTTCCTCTTTCCCATCTCTTTCCCCTCCATACTACTTATTCATATTTTTTTTTCATCATCTTGCTGCATCCTCACGTTTATATATTTATGAATTTACAAAATCCTTTTCAGTGCTTTCAGCGCTGTACGTAAGGGTTAAGGTGATGATATGTTGTCATATAAAAAAGCTATTTGGCAAAGAAATTCTCGCCTCAACAGCCTGAGATTACGGAACTGTAAAGGATTCGGTATCGCTGTGTTAAATTAACTATAAAAATTAGTGTTTTTTTTATTATTTTTAAATGTTACTATGGTATCCACACAAGAGACCCACCATCCCAAAACCAGTAGTGCCATGGCATCTACATGGTGGGGATTGTTGTTAAGACTGAATAAAATGTGATTCCTCTACATGGAGGTTGGGGAGTACCTAGCTATTTAGACCTGGTCATTAAACATAAGTAAATTGATAACAAACACCGCTTCAAGGCAAAATGGCAGTTTCATGAAATAGGGCGTCTTAAAGAATAGCATTAGGCCACTAGATGCCAATAAACTGTGCTTAAAAAAAATTGAGATAAGTATAATAATTTTATTTTTTTACTTATTTATCCTCGTAAGGTTTTTACCCCTGAATCTAAAGGGCTTTTTTATGTTAATGCCGCACCAGAGTTCCAACTGCTTCTGACTGTCTACAGTAAGTAGAACTTTGGCATCCCCAATCGGGGTATGTGATGGGGCTGAAGGGAGTGAGGAAAGGAATGAGATGGGGAAGAGGAAGGTTGGAAAGTACCTGGCTATTCAGATCTACCCATCAAACACGACCAAAGCCGGTTCAAGCAACGTTTCGATTCTGAATTATGGTCTTTTACCAGGTCGATTCTGAGAGTATTTACTAGTCTGGAACGTTTCGCAAATAAACTGTTTATAATTTAATGTGAAATAATAATTAAATAAATTGTATACGCCGGGATTTAAGCCCGCAACCTCGGGATTTGCAGTCTTGGATCTTAACCACTCCACCACAAAGGTCATCTTGCAACTCATTGCTCACATACGTAGTTAAGTTACTCCCTTATGGTGTTTTATTATTGATGTACATTAATAACATTACATTAATGTCCAATAATGACATTAAACATGGGGACATTAAACAAATTTAACATTTTAAATTCCATAATGAAATTTCTCCTTAGCATAAATAAGATGATGTACCTAAATCAGTGTTATAAGATTCTGTAAGTTGATTGTCTGTTAGTGTCGTACTATGGCTTGATATTTTTGTGAGTCAAAATATATTTCAATCTGAATACAACAAAACAAAAATGAAATATTGACTTTGTATAAGACCACATATTTAATTTTAATTTTTATGTCCGACCGGTTTCGCTTAGCCCAAGCATCATCAGGGTATATAATTAAAAATAAAAAAAATACAAGGTGTGTGGTTAAAAAAATTAGGATAAGTATATACATACTGAAGGAGAACACAATATAAAATAAATTAAGAGAACAGTGAGAAAACGATGGAATAAACTTTTAAACAAAACAAAGGAACAGAGAGAAAGGGACAGATAATATGAAATGAAAGAGGCAAAACGTCAACTGAGATGTTGATTAAAGAATAAATGATTTTGGAGCAATAAAAAAAGGATGCCATTAAAATTCATAGTCATATTCTTAATAATCTGTTAAATTTTTAATTTGGTAGGCAGAGAGGACGGCCCGCCATTTAACTCTGTCTTGGCTCACACTCCTTGCTTCATTCACATTCATACATCGTCTCACACATACTCTTCTGTTATTCTGACTCGTCACATGACCCGATTCAAAGTATTTGATTTACTTATTTATTTATGACCCTTCTTATAATTACAGTAGAAGTTTTTCAAATATTGTCAGGTTATTCGTAACCCGGGAATGTTTGTCTTTTTTTCTTGCTTTCTTTGAAAAAAAAAACTTAATCGTGCCATGTCTTTTTCGGGCGTCCTCGACTTCTTCTTCCATTCAATTACGCATTATATATTATTTTCACACTCCTTTCTTAGCTCATTCGCTCTACACGCCCAAACCATCTTAAATTTGTCCAGGAGTCCAATATTAGGTACATTTCCTGTAATCTAATAAATTTTCTCATTTTTATTATTTTAACAAAGTTATTATTTAATTTTAATTAAATATATCAAACCACAATGTGATTGCTTTCTGCAAAAATATTTTAATACGCTTAAAGAACTAAAGCGAGTAACCTTCCCAAAGCAGGTAGCCTTTTCATCACTGATAAAAAATATCGATATAAGAGCAAATATTTCTATCGTCTTTTTCCCTTCGATTTCAATCCAACCCTTTAAGGTCCTTCTTCTACCCTTTCTGCGGTCCCCACCCTTTGTACGAATGTATTTGATGAAAATTGAAACGATTCCCTTTAGTGTTTGGCCGATGTTAACTTAAAACCTTTTCCAAATTGAAAAACACGGCTCCTAGCGACAGGGAAGTGTGAAGGAGTACTTCATCTATTGTGGTTTAAGGCCTCGGTACTGAATTCACTACGAGAGCTCTACAAAAATAAGACATACTTCTAGGCCTGGTGTAGACTATGGGAATACATGTTGTCTAGTTGATTCTCTAATTTAACGTTTATGTGACTGAAAAGGTAGCCGGGTACCCTCTTCGGTTTTCAACATAGATTTTTTTAATGTTCCAGTAAGTCTAACCGGCTGAAACTTCCTGACTCCACAATAGTGAAAACGAACAATTAAACATAACCGTTGGATATTTGAAGGTTGGTATGTGAGCGGAAAACGCTTAAGTTAAACTTACACCTTCTGATGACTGAAAGGGGACCCGGGTACCCCTATGTGTTTTGTATGAAATTTGAAGCTTATCCATATTTATTGATCATTTTATATTATAAAAAATGATGATAAATGAGATTGTACCGTTGTGTTCAAAGTGCATCACCTGTATCCTTAACACTATTTTTAATCACCTACTGAATTAAAAACCCCAAGAAAAGATGGTGCTGGGTGAAATTCTCACCCACTTCTCCAAGTCTTTACATAAATCGAAAGGTATTAAGTCATAAAAGTGGTCCAGCAAACTTCAGCAAATGATATATGTGCTGTAAAAGAAACCTTAATATCAAATTTGAAAATGTATAGTTTTCTTCAGTCACATAAGGGTTTTAAAATGTGGCCCAGGCTTCTCCTTTCAAACCTTCAGTGTTTTCCAGACCTCACGTTATACTTGCTTGTAAATTTAATCTAGGTTATACGATAAGAAATTCGGCATACGTGGTGAGAAATGGTTAAAGATGTTTGTTTTAAATTACCCAAAAGGTGTAAAATTTCACTCTTGTATTAAATTTATCGATACTGAGTTGATTAATGAAATTTACGTTTTAATTTACTATTTAGGTTAGGGCCATGAATTATTATGGCCATTAGTTGGTATTAAAGTTTCAAGCTAAAGGTTGTAAAATGTGGAAGGAATCGTGATAGAGGAAAGATGAAGGGGAAATTGGAAAATTAAGTAGGAAAATACCTTGTTATTCAGATTGGGTCAACAAACATCATTATTCCAGTTCAACATTCCTTGCAGTAGACTCGGAAACAATGAATTGCTGTTCCTCAATTGTACTAATTATCTCAACTTTACTATATCTATATGGGTATATCAGGGTATCATTCTCCACTGTCCATGCTCTTGAGATTTTTGGTACTATTCTAAATGATTTTTGTCATTCTTTACGACTCTACACCAAAACTTTGACTTGACTTTAATTTTCTTTCTAATGTATATTTTGTCCTAATTTTGCCATTGCTTCATTTAATATGATGTATGTGCTGTTTTTTCTCTGTTTTTTTTTTCATTTTGTGTCACGTATTTTTTGGAATTGGAAAATAGTCCGTTAGTTTATAAATAAATTATGGTTATCTCAAACAATGATTTGATTCTGTTTGTTAGCTGCTCCCTAATGCGATATTAAGAGAAGAAAAAAAGGGGGCTTTTGTGACTTACGTATATTTTTCAACTATCTGAAAGAATAGAAGTAAAAATAATTATATATTCGTAAAAAAGCATTCACTTTGTGGCTTGCTAGGTTTATAAATAAAACAAATAAACTTGGTTTAAAACCACTTTTATTTTCAATATTTTGTCGACCGGTTTTAGAAGCACCCTTCCATCTCCAGTACAATATCAAAATAAAAGTGGTTTTAAACAAAGTTTATCTGTTTTATTTATAAAAATAATTATATTGTGTTTTTTTATCAGTTTTGGAAAGCACGTAATTGTATTGAATTCTAAAGCCATCATAATGTAAAGGTTATGAAATCTGTGGCATTTTCACAGCTATTTGATAAAAAGTTCTTTGCCAATTTAAATAAAAATAATTAATTTATCGTTTTAATGAAATAAAACTTTGTAGTTTTTTAGTTTGTATTTACTTTAGATTCTAGAAAAATACCCAGGAGAAAACTTTTCATGAAAAAATAATAGTATTTTACCGCAAAATGCCAATCTCGTCAATTTCTATTTCGGTGGTTTGGGAGATCTGTTTGAAGAATTGATTATTTCTGACACGCTTGCGTTGGGCCCACGTGGAAGACAGCGGGAGATCGATTTACACCAATAAATTATAAGCGATTGCACAATAAATCTGGGATTCTTGCCTAATGATGTAGAGCGGTGGTTCTCAAAGTGGGCGATGATGGTGGTGGGGGGGGGGGGCGAAAAAGGGCCAGTGAAAGGCTGCACGGGGGCGGTGAGGGAATCACTGCACTGTCTAAGTATACACAAACACATTGCATGAAAAGCCGGCAAGTCTTAACAAATGTATTTTCTAACAATATGAGACTTTCTACATATTTTGCAATAACATTAAAAGCCTAATGTTTTTTGGAGGGGGCGCTTTTATCAATATTTTTCGAAATAATTTTGAACAATTTGTTGAAGTTTTCTGAATATGGTAATTTACGCATTATATGATTTTGAGGGTACGTGTGCGGTAATCACATTAAAAACAAACCCATTCCTAGACCTGGTAACGCTAAACAAACAAAAAACATGTTTTCTATCTTCGTGGAAGGCAACCACTTTGTGGTTCACGTATTTAATGAAAATTAAATAATTACTTTGCATTAGACCACAGATTCGATTTTATTTTTAATGATCGATCGGTTTCGCTTAGCCTTAGCATAATCAGGGTACACAATTGAATTAATTTAAGTTAAATTTTGTACCCTGATGATGCTTAGACTAAGCGAAACTGGTCGGTTTTAAAAATGAAAACAATATCCGCGGTCCAATACATAGTTATTTTTTCATTAAATAAATGTATATTGTTTTGAGCACGCACACTTTACTTAAATTATAACCCACAACTAAGTTTCAAAAAGAGCAATTCCGTTTCACTCCGTCACAGGCTTTCACCACGTAACATTTCCTCTGTCGGCTCTCATCGTAAAGGCTGTAGGGCCGGTCCATTGAGCCCCTTGACACAGTCAGTGGTGCTCTGTTCATACTCCGCGAGCTCGGTAGATACGCGGCGTACTCAGTACTCAGTACTCAGTACTCGCTACGTAGCAAGGCCATGTAACACTCGTACTTGTCATACTTTGTCACGTTCACGTCGCGGTGACACGAGGCAGCATTCCTCTGGATATAAACTCAAAGCGGTCTTGCCATAACGTATCGGATTCCGGGTGAAATGTCGCCCGTAACACGTTGAGTTCGCTTTACTACCGGGTTATTTGCACTCATTCGCATGGGTTGTTCAATTTAAGCTGCCTTTTCCTTGGTACGGACAGATTGAGTAGGAATCAAGTCTTATGGTACGAGTATCATTGGTTAGAACTTTAGGCTATGTCTTGGAGCTTTGTTGAAATTAATGCAGTTTTTTATAGCAATATAATAAAAGAAGATGTAGTAAACCGCTTGAATTAATAAAATAAAATTAAAATAGGAATTAAAATTAAAGCATTAATGCTTGTTTATTTTAAAACATTTAAAATTTTTATGTAGATATGTAAAATAGATGCTTACATTAAACACATTGATGTTTAAACATAAAATGAAGAACAACTTGTCGACAAAATATTTTTCTGACAAAATTATCTACAATGTTGATATTTACAAATATAATACTAGGGCATACAAAAAAATTAGACTACCAGAAAATAATAAAGCCAACACACAAAATAACTTACTATATAAAGGGATAATCTTATAATGCACTACCGGAAACCATCAAAAATATGCTAATCAATAAATTCAAAATAGCCTGTAAAAATTATTTAAAATGCATTTAAAAATACATAATAACTACTATATAAGTTAAAATATTATAAAGTCAAAAAGAATACTGAATAATTAGCTACTTGTAAACTTGAATTTACAAAGTAACTAATATAAAACAAATAAATAATAATAATCTAACACAGAAAGATAAAACAGAAAAAAAGTCAGAAACTAAAAAGAACAATAGTCATGACCGAGACTCGAACTTGAAACCTCTACTCCATCCGGGAGTAACCCTCTGCCAATTACGCCATCAAGACCTAAAAGATGGCAAGCAAAATCCGGAAAAAATCAAATATTAATAATTTTCAATAAAAGTATAAGATCGTTTAAAAATGTCGCTTTCTAATGAGGCATTGTTTTTTAGTTCCTGGCTTTATTCTGTTTCATGTATGTGTTTAAGATTATTAATATTATTTAAAAAATTAATAATAATATCATCTGAGGTTTTTTTCATTTTTTTTCAATTACCATAATACAATTATAAGGCATAAAATCTGTGTTTTATGAAGCAGTAAATTTTCTTGACCAGTGAGCTATAGTATCATGAAATTTGTACAGCTGTTCTGTCTGAAAAATTAAGGTGTGAGTTACTATTTTTTGCTATCAGCATCGCTTACATCCTGAGCTTTAGAGTTCTTAAATTTTCTAGTGTTAAAAAAATATTTATCGTAATATTTTTTTTTTAATCTAGAAGTCTTGATTTTGACAGGTTGTTTTGCTTATTTATTTTAACATGATATGGCATCTGTACGGGCTTATGTAAGAATAAAATTCTTATTTTTGGAAAATATTTCGTGGTTGAAGGGAAAGAAAACGGCTGAGAAGAACCTGGCTATTCCAGTCTAATCATTTAATACAGTTAAGTTATTGCAATATTAATGTTATTTAAAATTGCACATTACACAGTCACATAATTTCCATCTTGCTCGTTATAAGACCAACTCAAAACAAAACTCTTTCATTTAAAGATAGACAAAATCATTCAGCTTAAATTATAACCCTATTAACATGTTTAACTTAACTTCACGGGACATCAAACAAAAACCAAATACAAAATCGTACACAAAGAAGATAACCAAAACTTCTTTTCCATCTTCTTAAATCACCTCTCACCCTCTTTATATTTTAATTCTGTGTTTTCCCTTCCCTACCCCTCTTGACGTAGTTAATATAACTGAAAAACTCAATTTTTTTTTTAGTATAGTGCTCTGTTTTTATTATCATATCATCGCTCATAAGGCAAAAGGGCTTAAACGACACTTGATTTGTTAAATATGCAGTTTTGATCAGTTTTTTTTTTCTGTATCGAATGCTCTGACTCTTGCTTGATTCTGAAGACTTTTGTGGCGCTTTAACCATTTAAAATATATTTATCATTTGTAAGAAGGTTTGAGACAAGCGACACAAGTTTAGGACTTTTTTAAAAGTTTGTGTCGCTTCAGGTAACTCAGAGAGTACACTGAGTTACTGAGTTACTTTTTTAAAAATCCAACTGGGTACTGAAGACTTATGATTTTTTACTGTAATAAAAAAATAAATGAATGTTCTCTGCTCTGTTAATTTCCCGAAAAGGCGCTTCAGACCTTTTGCCTTTCCGGCTACGATATGTTATAAAACTTATAGATGTGCTGTTGATTTACACTTAAATAAATAAATAAATATTTCCCGTTTAAATGATTTACCCCCATCAGAACAATATTGAAAATATCTGCCACTTTAGAATGATTAGCGAATATCCTGTACTTTAATTCAATTTTGTCTAATCACAGCAAGCGTCAGTGCTAAGGCTTTTTAAGAACATAAATAATAATTCTATTTAGCTGTAACAATATATGTGTATATTTATATATAATTTAAAAGAAACACAAACATTTTCGTGTAACGAATAACCTGACAATATTTGAAAAACTCTTAGTGCCATCATAATAAGCAGGAGATATTGCTTGTGCAACGATGGAGGGTTTAGCCAGCAGAGAAATTGAACCCATGACGCCCAGGTGGGAATCCGACGCGTTTGTCCACTCTGCTACTGATTGGTAATAATATCAGCACTGAGTACTAGTACACACTCGCTTGTACCTAGATTGCATGGAATTTAGTACAAAAAGGATATTATATCTAATATCTTTTATCAATATTAATTTGATGTAATCAAACAATATTGTTTTTATTTTTATTTTTTTATTAATTTTTGTTTCTTACATTATTTTTTTTACATTACCTACCTCACTAGATCATTAGAACATGTTCTGAGGTAGGTGACAGTGAGTACAAGTGGAATAATATTTTTAAAAAATGATGATGTTTGTTACACAATGCTAGATGATACAACAAATGCTGACCGTAAAACTCTCTTGATACCATATAAGATACATTGACAGTAGGTAAAGTTGCAAGGCACTAAATCCTATAATTAATGACAGTGGATACGATAAAAATATACATACATTAACAACTATTCTTTATTTTGTTTGTGCAAACAATTTTAAATTTTTCCCTGTTTAACGTAAAGCTTTATATGTAAAAGCCCACTCGGGCGTATACAATAAAATAAATTAATAAATATCTGAATTTGTTTAAACATAAGGGTATCTTATTCGACCTCTTGACCACCATGCTAAATAGTAGCCATTACAAACTAGAAGTAACATGATAACACATTACGGAGGGAGTAATACTTAGCCCCGATAACTTACGGAAGCTCATTAATCAAGTTCAGGTATGTATCTTCAGAATCACTTTGGGAATCGAACTTGGGCCACTTCTCGTGGCACCGGAACCTCACTTGATAAAGGCTTTGTTACGTTAAGCGATCAGCTGATTAAAGCTATTTCTCCATCTTCCATCCCTAATTCCTACCTCTCATCTTGCAAATATTACATTATTACATTACCTTGAGGGTTGTAAACTTCTGGTACTTGCAAATTAGTTCCGATAAGTTTGAACACAATTGAAAATAAGTAAGGTTGGAATAGGTATTGCGGCTGATGTTGAGTGTATAGCGTTTAAACCTTACTATTAATTTTTTTGAAAAATTATGCAATGAATAAAACTAAAAAAAATATGGTTTTGACCTCAGAGGGTGACGAATATTATTATGGATTATTCTACCAAAAAACTCAAAGGAATTTCAAACATTCCTTTACGTTAGTATGTGTGTATATATATATGTATGTATGTAATTTTCGTTCCAGAATAAAAGATACTTTCAGTAATACCCTGGTGAGAGATTACTATTCAGAATTTAGACGGCCTTTTTGGTCGAGTGGTTAAAATTCCCGACTACGAATTCCAGAGGTCGCAGGTTCGAATCCCGACGTGCGCAAATATATTTATTTTAATTAATTTGTGTTATTTAGATACTCGTGGTATCGCCCTAGTGAAAATCCACCATTCAAAATGAAAAACGCTGCTTGAAATGGCTTTAGCCGTGTTTGGTGACCAGATCCAAATAGTCAGGTGCTTTCAAACTTTCCTCTTCCCCATCTCCTTCCTTTCCCTACTAGCTTAAGCCTCACAATATACGTTATTTGGGGATGCTATAGTCCCACTGGTTCTAGACGGTTAGGAGCAGTTGGGACTCTAGTGCGATATTCACTTCAAATAAACAAAAAGATATTGCTTTAAAACACATTCATACATTTTATTGTACATATGAAATATTGGTCAATATTGTTATCTTTATTATATATCTATGTAGGAATGTATTATACTTTTTGGAATCACACTAGTTTCCCCTCATTCTAGAATAAAATAAGTTTAATTGGATTGTCTCTGTTAGAACTGTCTCTTGCCTTTTCTCGTTCCCTTCCCCTAGTCCTTTCAACCTCACGACGTTCCCAAATCTGAGATGGCGTAGTCCCACTGGCTCTGAGCTGGTCTTAAGACTATTGAACGTTATTGAAAAGTAAACAAAACTCTTTCTAGTTTTTGTGTAAATTTTTCTAATTTATTTATATTTTTAAATTAATTGAATTGAATGATAATCATTTAGTTCTGATAATTTTTTAATCATTTTAATATATTTAAATAAAACTTTAATCAGATTAACTTTTTGGCGTAATTTCTTGCTTAAATTGACATATTTGAACTCTTGTATATAGAAATTTATCTTCGATAAAATTTTAGAAATTTTCTTTTTCTTTCTTTGCTAGCGTAAATCATAGATCGTTCGGCTACGTGAATCCGAGAAACAGATGGAACTATTCACAAAGTAAAAACAGTCGAAGTCGAAGCGGTTTTCTTTTGACACCTGGTGCTTGTGTCAAGTCTCCGAGCATAAAGCCACCTCGGGCGTGACAGATTTTACGAGTGGAGTCGAGAGAGGTGCCTTGATTGCAAAGGTGTTTCTTGCTTTGCTCTCGACATTTATTGCATTCGTAAGTGTAAGATACAGTGCTGGCTGCCCACATAGGTACGAATTGAAAGTTAAACTGGTCAAAAATATTTGTGAAAAAAAACTTATCATAACACAATATTTTTGTCAGAATAACAGAAGAGTATGTATGAGACGATATATGAATTTGAATGAAGCAAGGAGTGTGTGCCAAGACAGAGTTATATGGCGGTCCGTCTTCTCTGCCTACCTTAGCGGGGAAACGGCGTGATGGTTAGTTATTATTTTGCTTTCTTACTGTTACCCTAATGATGCTTAGACATGCAAAATCGGTCGGTAATAAAAAATAAAATAAAATCTGTGGTCTTATAGAAAGTTATGATTTAATTTTCATTAAATGTGTCAAACCAAAAAGTGATTGCTTTCTACGAAAAAATAAAATAAATATATATAACTCACCTCAAGGGTGCTGTTCAAATCTTAATTCCTACGCTCCAAATTATTACTGACTATAAGTAATCTATGGCATATTCACATAATATTTATTTATGTTATGTACATAGAGATAATAAACAGAACCATACATGGCAGGTCACTTTAGATGAACACTTTTTTTTTTTTACTAGTTTGGAGGAAAATACAGCAACATTACGAGTATCTACATTTTTTTCTAGCTATCGTTTTATAAGAAAACAGCGAGTTTTAATCAAGGTCTATATTCAGCAAAATAAATAAAATCAAAGAGGTTTTTGTAAGACTTAAGCTAAACCGTATTTGGGCCAGCTAAATTGCGATTCAGACAATAGCGCTGCTTCTGTTTCGATAAGCTTCCACATCGATTGCGGGACGCTTCGATCAATCGATTAATTAGTAGTGCAGGAAATGATTGCAGGTGCGAAGCGCTCCATCACAATTATTAACATTGAATGGAGCATTCAGTTTGTCGACTGAAGCCAGATTATTGGAATGTACTGCGAGACAATTGTTTTCAATTTAGTTTAGCGAGTGGGTGGGGATTTTCTTTTATTTTACAAATGAATATACTGATTGTGGTTTAGTGAAAAGAAAGAGGTGAAAAAATGTATTTTTAAATAAAAAACCCGAAACATTGTTAAATTTATAATTCGATGGAAGAAAAAGCAAACTAAGATGTCACACTTCATGGCTGCCTAATCCGCTTGAGTGTAATGGCAGAGTTGTTCCGAGAAGGTACTTGCAAAGAGAAGATTACTTAAATGGTAGACAAACTCAGATAGGAGAGGGCACTAGAAGGAAAAGATGGGTAGATTTGAAGTTTAAGACCGTTGCGTATATATTTGGAGGTTAGAAGGGTTAATTATGATAATTTGAATCTAAATTTATGTGCAAATTATTTTTTAATAAACCTTAAACAATTTCCCTTTTAAGTACGTACGAGTGTTACTTTTTAAATTTGGAACTGATGTTAATTTAAATTATTACCTATAATGCATTTTGGCAGACATTATTCTACATTTGAAATGGCAACTAATGATTTTTCTTGGCAAGTCAAGTTGCATCTCGTAATTTTTTGCGTTTTATGAAAAATTCTTAAAAAATACAGATTTAACCATTAAGGCAACGAGATTTTAGCAACCGATGGTCGCGGAGTGGTGCAAAGCGTCACGGGTTTAATCCTAGCTAAAGTCCTCTATCAATGACCGGTCGATAGCTGGGTCGGTAGCTGAGTGGACAAACGCGTTGGATTCCCACCCGTGCGTCGTGGGGTCAATTCCTCTGCTGGCTAAGTTCTCCATCATTTCACAAGCAACATTTTTCAGTTATTATGATGGCAGTGGAAGTTTTTCAAATATTGTCAGGTTATTCGTAACTTGGAAATGTTTGTCTTAAAAATGCACAAAAAAAAACTCGATGGTGGGAGTTTTTTTAAGTGAACACCGCACAAGAATCCTAGCTAGTGGATCAATGGCATTCCCAATCGGGATATGTTGTGAGACTAAAAGTAGTGGGGAGAGGAAAGAGACGAGAAAGAGGAAATCTGGTCACCAAACACGACAAAAGCAATTTAATGCAAGAGTTTGATTATGAATGGTGATTTTTCACCAGAGCGATACTTAGAGTATCTACCGCTCTGGAAGGTGCCGGAAATATACTAAATAAATACATTTATTTTTTAAATTTTTATTTATTATTAACGCCCTGATGGGCTTTTACATAGTAATTTAACATAAGTAAGTGCATGAGTACAGTTTAAAAAGGATATACATGAAATAATACAGTAAAACGTTTTGAGAAATGAATAGCAAAAAAAATAAAAATACAAAAAATAATAATTAATAATAGTTCCAATACATTAATGATAAGTGAATATTTCGTTTAAAAGTCTTTTAAATTTTGGCAAATTCATATAAAAGATATCAATATTTGAGGTGTATTCATTCCCGAGTGTATGTAGGCGAGAAATGGGTGCATGTATGTGGTAGTTGGTAGTGACATTATTGTTGCAGAAAAGTATATTTTGCCGAGTTGCTCGCTGAGGTACTCTGAAGTTGATAAGGTGCAGGAGTTCACAACAGTCGAATTCGGAGTGAATTATTTTGAACAGAAAAGTTAAGTCGGCTATTTTCCTTCTGTTTTCTAGGGTGTGGATTTTGAGTGTGTTTAAAATATATATTATTTATATATTTTAAATATTATTTTATGTTAATCACATACATTTTATTTGAGCCCACGGATTTTGTATTCTTGGTCGAGGATTCCAATATCTCACCGGTGAGTAAAATGAATCTTAATATTGATAGGTTGTCCGTAAATGTTTGTCTTTTTTATGTATTACTGAAAATTAAAATATTAAATATAAGTACTCGATGAAAGAATTACATTTATTAAAACATTCAGATCGAAGAATTATTTTTGACTTGACTTTTATTTATAAAATGGTCAATGGTATTAAAGACAGCCCTGAGATATTGAACCTTATTTCCTTGCACATACCAACGAGAACTACTCGATCCAAAAATGTTATTTAGTTGTAACAATAACATCAGGACTGAGTCTTTCGGATACTCGCTTGTACCTAGATTGCGTGTAGTAGGTAATACATACGCAGAGGTGGCTGATGTATTTAACTGCACGGAATGTACGAGTAGATACAATAAGGCTATAGTATCATATATCTTTAATCAATAATATTTTTATCTATTTAAACACTATTTTTAACTACTCTACAACTATTCTTTATTTTGTTTGTGCATATAATTCTTATTTTTTCGCTGTCAACTGTAAATCTTTATTGTAAAAGCCCTCTCGGGCTTATACAATAAAATGATTAAATAAATAACAGTAGATTACCTACTGGATAAGCGCCCTTTAAGTAATTTTCTCACTAAAACGGCGCTATAGAAGTTGTTTATTCATTTATTCTAGTTAAAATATTTAAAAAAAAACATGGGTTTAGTCCATGTCTGTCTCACTAGGATATTCCTGTGTCGAGACAGACATAGAGTACATAAATTATATAATATTAAATGTTAAACATTGATAAAAATAAAAATAAAATAAAAAGTAATAAAAAGGAAAAAGAAGAAAAGAAATGAAAGATGAAATTAAATGAAAACTACAGCAAAGTTATAACATGGAGGTTGCATTTTATAGATATTGTTTAGGTTGTGCACAAAAGTAAAAAATAATAAAAAGGTAGAAAAAAAAATAATAAAAGAAAAGAAAGATGAAATTAGATGAATATAAGAATTAAGTTATTACGTGGAGGTAACATTTTATAGATATTGTTTTATTTAATTAAGTAATCCATTAATTATTATTATAACTGTGATATTTTTTCGTTCATTAGTTCATTATTGTTTTATGCAAATTGATTGTCAAAAGTTTTTCCTTTGAAATGTTTAAATATGATTATCAATTTTAAATATGCAATCTCAATACAGTATTTATCAGAGTATATTTGCATGAACAATTTGTACGACCTAGTTCCCAACATGTTCACTTTCGACGGTTTTCCTCGGGCGACCTATATTTCCAGCCCACCCAACCTGTTCTAACTAAGTTTGACACGCTGTAAATTACGTAACGAACCAATTTATTATAATTAATCATTTTAATTACAAGGCTACATCGATAGAGATAATGCATCGTTCAACCCAAAATCTCGCTCGTGTTAAATACACCTGCCGATGGTGAAGTGGAAGGAGGCATTTTTACTTACTATATAATTGATATGCAAGTAAGTACCGGCTATTTTTTTAAATTGTGAATTCCGCACGAGAGTCCCAACCGTTTGAAGCCAGTGGGACTATGGTATCCTTGAAGTAACAATATATGGAGGGAGAGCTAATTATTTTTACCCAACCTACACAAACTTGCGATAAATCACTTTCTCCGGACTTTTACGTCGTACACCATGAGAGAGAAAGAGACAACAAATTTCATGGACCGCTTCTATATACTGTAAGGATGATCTTAAGGTCCTGGTCCACGGCGGGACTCCGCCCACATTTTTTATTAAGCCACTAAACTTGACATAACTAAACGGTTTTTTAGGTTATATGCTATATTTTTGTTGACGAAAATACTGTGAAAAAGTGGCTATACGAATAAACAAAAACCTTATGTCGATATGTGATATGTATGGATGTATAAATACCGTAGCCTTAGTCTTAGCCACGCCCAGGTTCGCCGAGTCATGTTAAAATCATCAAAAACAAGTCCAAAACTGACTTCATTGCCTTGGATAGATACTACTCTACCAACTCTATGATGGTATCCCTAATTGGGGCTGAAAAAACGGCCTCCATGGTTGAGTGGTAAGACGCTCGACTATGAATCCAAAGGTCGCGGGCTCAAACCCGGCGTGCGCCAATAACTTTTATTTAATTAATATGTGTCAAAACACATTTAATTGATATAAAATATTAAAAAGTGTATTTGCGGCACGTTCCACAGTGGTAGACACTCTAAGTATCGCGCCGGTGAAAGACCACCATTCAGAATCGAAACGTTGCTTGAAATGGCTTTAGCCGTGTTTGTTGACCAGATCTGAATAGCCAGGTTTAGGTCTCACCACGAGAGTTGGTGCCGGCCAATACTCACACAGATGCATAGCTTACGTACAGCTTGTCGAACTGAATGAATAGGACACGCTTTAAGTGCATTTACAAATCAACATAAACACTCACTGTCTATGGTGTTCTTTCTTTGGATACTTTGAGTTTTTACTACTCTGTTAAACGTGTCGTAAATATAGTACATATTATTTTATATGAATTAAATGTGTTATGACATGAATTTTTTATTCGTTCATTGACCATATCCGTGGAAGAATGGAGGCTGCGATCGAAAGCTTTTTTCAAAAGGGAATATCGCACAAAGAGTCCCAACTGCTCCCAACCGTCTAGAGCCAGTGATACTATGACATTACCAATTGGGGATGTTGTAAGGCTGATGGTTGTGGAGAGGGGAAGGATATGGGGAAGAGGAAGGTTGGGAAGTACGTGGCTATTCAGATCTTGTCACCAAACATGGCTAAAGCTATTCCATGAAACGTTTCGATTTTCAATGATGGTATTTCACCGAGACAATACTATAAGTATCCACCACTCTATTCAGTTACTATATACATTTTTAAAATAAAAAAATGAAAAAATTTAATAATGTAGCATCGCGTATTTTTTCTTCATTTTTTATGGATTGTTTTTTTAATCAGACCAGTGATTCTCCGTAGTAACTGACGGAAAATATTTTTTTAATTTCCGCATGACATTTTTTAAAATTGATATGTATTATAATACATTGTTACATTATCAGAGCAGTCAATGATCATAATCCATCTCTTAAAAATTAATCTGCAATTTATCAAATATAATAAATGTAACATCTCTTGACCGTGTTGCTATAGGAACAAATTTGTTATCATTGAAATATAAAATATGAGATTGGTCTTTGTACAATGGAAATGACTTCAAGACTTCGTCAAGCCTGTTGGTTATTTGTGTAATTTGTTTTTCCATACATAACGTCTAATACATGTGTTTTCTTATTTGTTTCAGGTGAGTAATGTCTTCCACAACTTCAATTAACCGTTTTGGTTTTCACTTTGGGACAGGTAAGTTTTTCTCGTATTGTAAAAATTAGCGTTAACCGTACTTAAAAAAAAAAATTTTTTTTTTTTTAAATTATGAACGACTTATAACCATATACGCATGGATAGAACACTGTGTTCGTCCAATAAAACAACATTTAAATATATAATAGAATATAAAAAAGGAAAAGAAACGGAAAATAAAAAGCTTGGGTTGCAATCGAAATTTGAACTCAGAACCTTTACTTCATCTGAAAGTAACGTATCTATCCACTTTGCTACCGAAACCAATTTAAAACTGTATTTTTTATCAATCTCATATCTCTTGAGAATTTTTAATTGGTTTGTTTTTTCAATATTGACATATTTCTACAATTTTTTTTGTTTATTTACGGAGGATGTTTGATTTCTATGAAGTCTAGAAATAATTGCCTTTTAATTTTTTTTTGTTTACTTATTAAAGCTTTACGTATCATTGTAATACTAATTATTTAAACAGCATCTCTTTATTTTCTGTGTTTCTTTTTTCTATTTCATATCCTTTAAAGATTATTAATATAGTTTAAATAATTGATATTACGACGGTGTGTAAAGCGTTAAATAGTTAATTTTAATTTTAATAAAAATAGATACAGCACGACATGTAATTTTTGTAGCGCCATTATTGTGAAATATCACCTTAATACTATAATCTGTAATAAGCTTCCCCCAAAACTTGCCAACATACTCGTACAGATCCTAGCAGAGTTAAAACGGGTCTTAAAAACCAAATTGTTTAAGAATCCTACATACAAAACGTAACATATTAAAATTAAATTTCTTTAAAAACGTCCTTAATATCCTTTGTTTTGGTTTTCTCCTTACTTGTATTCTTACAACTCAATGTCCTTACTGTCTACTGAAAACCATATACTCGTTTTCATAAAATATTTTTGTTCTTTTGTTACTTGTTATATTTACACTGATTGCATTTTTAGAATCGTTTACTTATAACACTTTAATATTAATGTATTCAAGTACCAACATGTTAAATGTCCTCAATTTAATTTCCTTTTATTTGATTTAACGAATATGTTAATAAGAATCCATACGTTTCATCTGGATTTCTATACCCTTAGCTTCTGGTAAATTATTTATTTAATATGTTGTTCTACACATGCACTGTAATACCCATATCTGAACCTTTTTCACTCATGATTTATAATAACGATCATGATTTGAGATAGTTTTAATTGGTATACATATTTTATATTATTTTCTCTTTGTTAGTTAGTCTTATTAGCATCATTAATTTAGTATAAAGCGCACTTGAGGTGAAATGTCACAAAACTGCGCTATATAAGTTCACTGTTATTATTATAATAACTAATTGTCAGTCATTGAATTACTTGACGTCACTTGTATCTAGATCTCAGACTTTATTATGCATTTTCACGTTATATTTTCCTGATACTCCTTTCAAAGTTTATTACCTTTACACGTTCAAGCCAACTAAGTTCACCTTTGAATTATTTAATGGGTTTAAATCGATTTCGTATTATTTTTGGACTCTCTCAATTATAATTCGATCATTTTAGGTTTTTTGACGTTAAGATACAAAATACCGTTCAATTATTTAATTTATAATTTTTGTGAATGTTCATATTGATGGTTTGACAAAAACTTTTTGAGTTAAGATTTTAATTTAATTTTGATTTTTGTGAAAATTCGTATTAATGGCTTAACAAATAACTTTGTTTCATTCAGCTTGTTTCTTACTTTATTTTTAATTCATAAAAAAAACTAAGTCAATAAAACAGGGCTATGAATTAAACGTAGTTACGCAAAAAACACAAAGCCCCAAAAAGATGAAACTGTGAAAAAGGCGTTTGAAAATATGACTATACAAAAGCATATTACGACATTTTTAAAGTGAATAGCAGTGTTTTTTTTATTATTATTTTTTAATTTGTAATTTAAAATCCATCTATTTGCTTATTAACAAAAATAATTGTATTTCCTATGTTACCCCATATTTAAATATTTTTAAACTTCGATTTAAGTTAAATATCTGTAATGTGGGTTAGTAAAAAAATGAATTACCAAAAAACTATTGCATTTAGAGGTTGGATGTTTTCAAAAGATAGAAATCTCGTATTTATCTATAGGAAAACATGTAAAAGTCGATTTTGGCTAATTGTGGGTTGGACGCTTTCTGCATAACTACGTAAACTTATTCATCAATAAATATATATTCTTTCCCGATTAAGCTTGCAATAAAATCAGCACGGTGTATTGTCTAGTAATATTGCCAGGTGACAGGGCCACCTAGTTGAATCTATACCAGTCGCTGCACCATATCAAGAAAAGGGCTAAATTCTAGCTGTGTATTCCCACTGTTAGTTTTGCTCCTCGTGGCGCTACTGGCATCATCTCTCTTCATAATAACAGCAAATGAAGATTTATCGTTGGCTTAAGGGCTCTCCAATATTGCAGGCCGACCATCGGTTATCGGCTGCCCCTCCTCGGGGAAAATCTTACAAAAAACCTTTCCGAACAAATTGCAGGTAGAAAAAACTTTTATGAAAACTGACCGTTACATTAAAGTGATGTAATTAATTGCATCAGAAAAAAGAAAAAAACGGACTAAGTTGAATATCTGGAGAAGACAGCTATAGTGTTTGTATGAACAAAAACGGATGTAACATTTTTTAGAACGAAGTTCGAAATTCAAATTTTCGAAAAATTAAAGCTTATGGTAAACGTCCCTAAAGTATTTACCCCCACAGTATGTATTACTGACTTACTAAGTAATACATTTTTTTAATATTGACAATAATAAATGGTGACAGTGACGGTGACGGTGACGGTGACGGTGACGGTGACGGTGACGGTGACGGTGACGGTGACGGTGACGAAACTGTTGCCATGTCAAAAGTCACCCGTGCCCGCCTTTTTTTTTTACGTGAATACCGCAGAAGAGTCTCAACTGCTCCGAGCCAGTAAGACTATGGCATCCCCGGTAGAGGCATGTTATGAGGCTGAAGGTAGTGGGGAGGGGAAAGAGCTTGGGAAGAGAAAGGTCGGGAAGTACCTGGCTATTCAGATCTGATCACCAAATACGGCTAAAGCCATTTCAAGTAACGTATCAATTCTGAATGGTGGTCTTTCATCAGGCCGATACTATATCTACCACTCTGGAACGTGCCGCAAATATACTATATTTTATTTTATGTCAATTAAATGTGTACACAATCTTGTGATAATTTTACTTACCAAAGTTTCTAAACATATTCAGTCATACATATTTGTAGCGAGAGCGTAACGCTGACATAATGTAAAGCCTGCAGTTTAAAGCTTAACGGTTTTACTTTGATACACGCGGGGGGGAATTCTGAGTTTCGTGTTCTGGCAGTTCTGGCATTTCTAGCATTTCTGGCATTTCTCGCAAAATCTACGCTAATCCTCCGGCAATTTGGTTCAAACGACCAACCTCAAAATGTAGACATTTACTCCTTGCTAGCTAGCTTAGTGATGAAATAGCAGGGGTTCCTAAATGCTCTGAAACCGGGACTATGTCATTATGTATGAATAAGACCTTGGAGTAACAATACATGGAGAGAGAGCTAATTCTTTTTTACCCAACCTATACAAATTTAGGATAAATCACTTTCTCCGGGTTCTTACGTCGTACGCCATGAGAAAGAAAGAGACAGCAATTTTTCGCAAATTATCACACCGCTTTAAAGTTTTCTAAGAATGTTCTTCGAGTCCCGCGTCTCCGTTGACTCTGCCCACACGTTTTGATATGCGACATAAATAAATATAAGTCAACGGTTTTTTAGGTTCTGTGCTATATTTTTTTTTATAACAACTGTGAAAAAGTGGTTATACGAATAAACAAAATTATTATGTCGACATGTGCTATGGATGGATGTATAAATATTCTAGACCTAGTCCTAGCCACGCTCAGGTCTAGCTGAGTCCGGCAAAACTCTTATTGTCTAAATTATTTTCGTCATTCTTTACGACTCTACCAAAACTTTGACTTCAACTTGGCTTTGATTTGAATGTTCTTTCTTATGTACATTTTGTCCTTTTTTGTGATTGCTTCGTTTAATATTATGTACGAGTATGTGCTGTTCTTTCTCTGTTGCATTTTTTCTCATTTCGTGTTATGTATTTCTTTTCTTGTAATTGGACAATAGTCCGTTAGTTAGTTAATAAATAAATACAGGCATTCTTAACAGATTGATCAAGACAATTTAAGTTATTAAATATATTGAACTAACGTTACTCTGCTGATAAATCGGCTCTTATGATTCCGTGTTTTGTGACTTAAAAAACCTTTTCACGACCTATCCAAGATCTCCTTGGGAACTTCTGATCATTCCAAATTAGATGGGTGGGGTTAAATACTTGATAGTATTGGATCAAAGGGCCTAATTATGTAATATTATCCACAATACAGGTTCTATTCTGAAGTGATTTGCTAATATGATATGTATTTATATAGTACATAGCACTACGCTGCCGTATCTCTAAATATGTCAAACTCCCGTCACAATTCATCAATTAGTTCCATTTTGTTTTGTTTTTTCTTCATTTTAATGGTCCCCGCTAAACGCTGATTGTCGGTCGGTTTCAGCTTTCGAACAAATTTCGTTCAACTGAAAAGCATAACGGTTATGTTTTTGTGCTTGTGAATAATAAAAATTTATCCAAAAGCTAGAACGGGCCTAAAATCAACGTTTAACGGTGACCATTAATATGTTAAAAAAAGAAACAGAATGGAGCTTATACTTGAATAGGAACGATGTAAAATGTGACGAATGTTTGAAATATCTTAACCATAGAAGTTTTGTATCTTTACTGTGTATTATATAGATGTACGCATTTATTTAATTGTGAATACCGCACAAGAGTACTAACTGCACGTAGCCAGTGAGACTATGGCATCCCCATTTGGGGTATGTTATGAGGCTGAAGGAAGTTAAGAAGGGAAGTATATGAAGAAGAGTAAATTAAGAAAGAACCCGGCTATTCAGATCTGGTCATAAACAGCTTATGGTTTTTTTTCTTCTTTATATTTCTTGATGGCAAATAATGCCACAATGGTTTTTGCTATGTATGCCTTTCTCACTAGGAGAAGGTTACCTGTCGAGATAACGTTTTAATTTACAATGGTGGTCGTACACCAGGGCAATACTCAGAGTATCTCTCATTCTGAAAATGAGGCGAATATACTATACATTTTACATTTATTATTTCGTTTAATTTAAATGTGATATACATAATTATACGAGTATATTAAAAATTTAAAAAATTGTGCCTGTCGGGATTCGAATCCACAACCTCTGCATTTGTATCTGATTTTTCAACCGCTTGGCTACAGAGGTCGTCGATGTTTGAATATGTGTTAATAGATTTCTACATGTTTTACAATTTGAAGCAGAATTCAAAGTCTTTGAATCTGGCGCTCTGGACTGGTACCAAAATTCCTAAAATCTTGTGAATTTGTTTTGATCTTGTACCTCTAAAAGGGATTGGTAATTTGAAAAAATTACCGCTGACATGTTCTTTTTTTTTTAATCATTTAAATTTTCTTATGAAATTCGAAAAAATCATTTTTTGACATATTGTGTTATGTTTTGTAAAATTTGACAAATGTTATTTATTATATTTGTTTATTTTAATTCAATATGTATTTATAATTGAAATTAAATAAACTCCATGAGACATGCACACTTCCAAAACAATTGGATTTGTGTCTCGAAAGTGGAGGAGATTAATCATGGGTTTTTTATCTAACCATATTTTATTTAAGTTGTTTAAAGTATGGCCTGGGAACCATGACATTTTTATTTTGCTTTTAAATCAAAAGATTTTGGTCATAAAATTATAATTTACTGATATTATTTATTTTGGAAATTTGGAATAAAAATATTCAAACGTTTTTTTTTTGTAAAAGTTTTGTCTTCAATCAACTTCATAAATTTCACTTGTAAGAAATTAAATTAAAAAGAAAGCAAATTTCAAGTAATTTGACGAACTCTGTTACCGAGCGGTTAAGATCCTAGATTACGGTTCCAAAGGTTACAGAATCGATCCAGGCGTAAGCAAATAAAACGTAGGTACAAAATAAATGTACAAAAGTAGTAGGTATATTTGCGGTACATTTCAGAGTGATAGATGCTCTCAGTATCGCCCTGGTCAAAGACCACCAATAACAGTCGAAACTTTTCTCAAAATGTTTTAAGCAGCATTTAGTGACCAATAGGCAGGTACTTCCCGACCTTCTTCTTCCCAATTGGTGATGCCATAGTCCCCTGGCATGATCTTGATGAACTTGTGGTAGAGCGGTAAACTCCTTGGCTCTGAACTCAGATATCATGGGTTCGAAACTTGGCGTCGGGAAATACATTTAGTGCTATTTAAACAGGTTTTATCAATCATAATTCACATACGTGGGAAATTTGCACCTCAATATTAAGTAGTTGATAGTTTGATAGTTATTTTAAGTATTGTCGAGACGAGAGATTACCATTCAGAATAAAAACGCTGCCTTTGTTTAAAATACCTTCTGACGTGTTGGTATTAGATCGGAATGGCCAGGTACGTCTCAACCCACCCTTTCCCTATAGCCTTCCCATCCCTTTTTTATTTAATTCAGCCTCACACCATCCCCGAGATCGGGGTTGCCATAGTCCTGCTGGCTCTGAGCAGTAGGACCTCTTGTTTAAAAAAACAACAAAACTATTTAGACCTGAAAATTTTATTAGCATTTCGGCTTTCCATGATTTCGTTAGCGATATCATCTTAAATTCTCCCCAAAGTTCTATTTCAAGAAAGGTTTTCTTGCAATAAATAATTGATAAAGACCTCCCGGTGTCCCTCTTGGTCAATCTCATGGATAAATCGAGTTCGCTAGATCAATAAGTGGTGAATCAATCACACGGAGGGTCCGAAAATATTTCATTTAAACGTTTGAAGGGTGAGACGTTTTTGTAAAACACAAAATGATTAATATTTTAAATTGGAATAAACTTCAAAGCATTAATGCTCACTTATTATTAAATATTTAAATCATACCAATAATCTAAAACACAAATATGAGACAGAAAAAAAGCCGGAAACTAAAAAGAAATTCTCAGTTATGACCATTGTTCTTTTTAGTTTTTGGCTTTTTTCTGTTTCCGATTGGTGATATTATTTAAAAATTTAAATTTTCATGTTACTAAAGTTTTAGAAGAATACTTGGAATAATTTTTCGTAATTATATTGTACAATCGTTTTTTATGATTTATTTAGAGGACCTTCGTAGAACAGCGGTAAGATTCTTGGCTCCAGATCCAGAAATCGTAGGTTCGAAATCCGACGGGAAAATGAAAGTATAATTCATACGGATTATTTATTATTTGCACGTAGAGCGGATGAACGGATAAAGGAGTACAAGGAGAATATATGACGCGAAAGTGAATGATAAAATAAGTCGGGAGCGCCTGAGGAAGGCATGTCACCATCAAGTAAATTATATATTTAAGGCCAGTCATGTTAACGGCCAAAATAATGGAAGAACATTTATGAGATGATGCATGAATGTGAATGAGGTAGGAGTGTGTGCAAAGACAGAGTTGTGTGCTGGTTCATTCTCTCTGCCTACCTCTGCGGCGAAACGATGTGATGGTTAGTAAGTTGGTTTACATCGTAGCCTCCGTGGTTGAGTGGTTAAGGTGCTTTACTATGAATCCAGAGGTCGCGGGTTCAAATCCCGGCGTGCGCATACATTTTATTCAATGTATATGTGTTATTTCACATTAGATTGATATTAAGTAATATATATTAAAGTAATAAACACATATACGGTACTTTCCAGAGTGATAGATACATTAAGTATCACCCAGCTAAAATACCACCGTTGAGAAGAGAAACGTCGTTTGAAATGGCTTTAGCCGTATTTGGTGACCAGAGCTGAATAGCCAAGTACTTCCCAGCTTTCATTTTCCCCCTATCCTTCCCTTCTCCACTATATTCAGCCTCGTATCGCTCCCCTTTTAGGGATGCCATAGTCCCACTAGTTCCAGACGCAAGAGCAGTTCGCACTAAAAAAAAGAAATATTTTTATTTTTATGGTGAATACCGTACAAAAGTCCCAACTCCTCCCAATCGTCTGGAGCCAGTGAGACTATGGCATCCCCAATTGGGGTATGTTGTGAGGCTAAGGGTAGGAGGGAGGGGAAGGAAATGGGGAAGAGGAAGGTTGGGAAGTACCTGGATATTCAGATCTGGTCACCAAACACGGCTAAAGCCATTTCAAGCAACGTTTCGATTAAAAAAAAAAAGAAGTCGAGGACGCCCGAAAAAGACATGGCATGATCAAGTGAATCAAACACTTGAATCGGGTCATGTGAAGAGTCAGAATAACAGAAGAGTATGTATGAGACGATATGTGAATGTAAATGAAGCAAGGAGTGTGTGCCAAGACAGAGTTATATGGCGGTCCGTCCTCTCTGCCTACCCCTGCGGGGAAACGGCGTGGTGGTTACTTAGTTAGTTTCGATTAAAACATATCGATGTGCTAGTTCAATACTATAACAAATAAAAAAATAAAATTTTGGATTTACTGGTGTCTTTTGATTCCTTATGTTATAAGGAATCAAAAAACTAAAAAGGAATCAATTAGTCAAAAAAAATATTTTTCTGACTTGTCGTAGTATTGAATTAGCACATCGTTATATTTATTCTTCATTTGCACTTCGTTCCAAAATATGTACATTCTGAATTGCCTCAGTAATAGAAATATCACCATTTAAAATAGAAAGGTTTTTTGAAACCGCTTTTATGTACTTATAGTGACCAGATCTGAATAGTCAAAACGCGGAATTCCGTCATCTACATATTTCCCTTCAATATTTAATTGCGTTCTCCATAAATATAATTCCTTGAGCCCGGATTATAGTCATAACTGAATTTCTACTCTATTAAGATTCAAAGTGCCAGACGCGGTTCAGGTTTATAGTGTTACAAATTCCTGGAGCTAATCCTAATGCCGACTCATCACCTCGACCGTCGCAGCCCCCAATTTGTAGCCCCTGACTGCCAGAGATACGAATGACGTCATCGCGGACCTAATCCAATGATTATTACGGGGTCTGGGACCAATCGTTTTTGAGGAGATGGGTGGAAAAAAAGCCTAACTCAAAAAATTCTATTTTTTAAAGAAAAATCAAACAAACGTCTCTTAACTAAAAAACACATTTTAAAGTTTACACTATTTTCGTATTTATATGTGTAGCAAAATTAAAAACATAATTTGAAAATGTGCAACTTTTACTACAGTAATGAATCAAAGTTCCAGAAACTAAAAAAAATACACAATAACACTGAACATATCTTTGTGCGCAGGAAAAACCGAATGAGTAAAAAAAAATTTTTTTTGAATTAAGTATGCAGTAGCGTTGGGAAAAACTTCAATGTTTTGTGAATGCTTCACGAATTGATAGTTCTTTAAAATGAACCCTTCCCAGTGAACACTTCAATTGAAGTCGAACACGAAAAAAAGAGATTTGAATTTATCCGGTTATTTGTTCAGTTCTTTTTGGAACCGGTTCCTCGCCGAATAAGCACGTACTAGTCGGTAGCGCTTTGAAAGTGAAACCAACTGGAACCGGCTCCTTCCCTAAATAAAAAGTGCTAGTCGGTAGAGATTTGAAAGATTTGAAATGGAAAAGAACTGGTTCCTCGCCAAATAAACACAAACTAGTCGGTAGAGATTTAAAAACGAAAAGAACTGGAACCGGTTTCTTGCAAAAATAAAAAAGTACTAGTCAGTAAGGATTTGAAGTAGTTCTTTGTAATCTAACTTTTATTGAAGTATTTGTTCAATGAAACGAAGTTAATGAAATAAATGAACACTAAGATGAAGTTATTAAAATGAATGAACGCTAAAATGATCTATTAACTTCAATTGAAGTTAATAGTTCATTTTAACTGTTGCCAAAAGAAGTAGTTATTTCAAAGCGGTCACAACGCTAGTATGCAGAATTGTTCCTTAGGTACATATCTATCAGGAAAAAAATAGAATATCGTGCTCTTATTTTTTGGAAAAGGACATGACATATGACATGATTACATACAAAAAACGAAATTCCTATATTTTGTTTTGACTCTCCTGAACATTGGCGTTTATTGACTTATTCCATTCTTCCTTGCGTACAGAGAATATAGTTCAAGAAGTTTAGTCTATACCGATTTGAAATAAAAATGATATCACCTATTTGGATAAGACCTTTCGACTCTTAGGTCCCAGACAGGCCAACAAAATTGAACATCCGCCATAGAAAGAATTTTGATACAAAAAATGTTTGTTCAATTTCACCAGTAGTAAGAAATAAACTAACTTACTTAGCTTATAACACACTTCTATAGGTTTATTACTTCAGTGCATTAACAAGAAAAAATGTAGTTTTTATTACGTAAAATTATACACGACGAATTATTAAGACGGCCTCCATGGTCGAGTGGTAAGACGCTACAATAAGTTTGATTTAATTAATATGTGTCATAATACATGTCATTCATACAAAATAATAAAAAAGTATATTTGCGGTACGTTCCAGAGTGGTAGATACTCTAAGTATCGCCCTGGTGTAAGACCACCGTTCAGAATCGAAACGTTTCTTGAAATGGCTTCAGCCGTGTTTGATGATTAAATCTGAATAGCCAGGTACTTCCCAACCTTCTTTTTCCCAATCTCCTTCCCCTCCCACTGCCTTCAGCCTCACAACATACCCTATTTGGGGATGCCATAGTCTCACAGACGGTTGGGAGCAGTTGGGAATCTTAGTGTTTATATAAAAAAAAATACATGCAATAAATAAATCTTTTAGAAACAGTGATTATTATTTTTTTTTTTTGCAAAAACATTTTTACTCTAATACATTGAAAAGGCGTTAAAAAAACACAAAAATGGTAACCGTAACTATTCGTAGTAGTTTAAAATAGAAAAATAGGTTTTAAGTAAGTACGTAACATAGTTAAAACTGTTGTGTAATAGTAGTTCTATTACACAACTAACATATCAAAACGCTCCGGACGAGTTATGACGTCATCGCGTTTACGCACCCCTTGCCCATTGACATTTCGAATCTGGATTTTTTATCAGATTTCAAAAATTCTATTACAAAATAATATACTTACTATCAAACGAGGTATAAAAAAGCAATCTCTAAGATAGACGATGAAAAATTAATACTTATTAAAAATATATTTAAAACTGTATTTACTTATTCTCCTGAACCTACTCAATTCTTGGCGTAACATTGACGTTAACATTTTGTGAAGTGACGAAATCACCATTGTCACAAAATTGGCAAAATTTCCACAAAATTCCTCCATTACGAATAATCTACTATGAAAAGGCAAAAGGGAATAACTCATTTTCTTGCGGAAATCACCTCCTAAGCTAATCAACCTTTAGACGTAGAGCTGATAACTATATTTTGTAATTTTTTTACACCATTGTAAAAATTATCATCCGCCTTTGGGAAAAATGATCAAATAAAGATTTTGAGCCATGTGGTAAAAATGTCATCTGTAACGTATTGTAACTTCCCATCTCTTTGGTGCCCTAACTCATTCCATCTACTTGTGCATCAAACTGTCTTCTGACACTCCATTCTCCGTCCATCCGCTCTACATATCCACGCCATCTGAACGTCATTTTTTACTTCCGGCTCGTCGCACTAACATCGGCCTTGCATTATTTTCTAATTGCCTAGCAAGCAATAATTTAAAAAAATTGTTCATATTTATTTTTGCATTTTAGAACGTTACGTATTCACGTCACATCACATCCGATATCATATTGTGTGTAATATTATACCATAGGCTTCGGATCGTATTTCAGAAAATCGGTCTTCCATTTATAAGGAGGCTGTTAAGTGTGTTTACCATTTTTTATTTGACACAGGCCATTAGGGAAATAATTTCTATGTCATCTTTGGGGATGCCGTGAGGATGGTATTTTTGAAGAAAGGAAGGAATGAACGTGTGCTTTGAAGAGAACCATGTTGAAGGAAAGAGGAAACACAAAGGCCGGCAAATCATTTCACAGCCGAACTGTTGAACACAAGAACGAATGTCAAACGTGTACAAATGTTGGGCGCGCGTTTTGCGAGTTTTCCGGGTGTGCAAGGGTGCCGAAGAGATCAATGAAGCTGTGAGTAAAGTTCTTCGAAGGATCCTTCATTGAACTACGTGCAAGCCACCCTAATAAAGTGGGATTTTATTTTGATCGAAGAGTTTAGAGGATTAAGACCGGATTTAAAAAAGTTATTATTGTGAAATATCATTTCAAAAGCGTGATACGATATAAAAACAGTAAGTAAATACCATAAATTTGTTTTAATTTTTTTAACAGATAAATAATTTAATATTTTCGTTGAAAGCAACACTTTGTTGCTTGACATATTTAATGAAAATGTAATAATAACTTTGGATAAGAAGAATAGGAGCTGTTTTCTTGCTTTTGTGAATTTATTATTGTATCTATAATTAGTAAGTTAGAATAGAACAAATTGATAAATAATATTTTTTTCTGTGGTCGGTTCAGTCAATAACATCAATTTTGGGTGAGTGTACCGGTAAAAGTTCTGTCATTACTATTAATCCAAATTCTTAAATTATGTTAGAATTTTTTTAATATTTCGCTTTGTTTTATATAGTCTGGAAGGATGTTGAAAATTCTTGTCGCGATGTATTTAAAACTCCGTTGCCCAAAAGGAATGAGGATAATATGATTTTGAAGTAAGTCTTTTTAGTGAATATCTTAATATTTAACTAATTCAGTCCGCTAAGGTTTAGAAATGTAAATAAACCTATAAAAAAAAAAACAAATTTTTCTTAGGGTAGCAGAGCTGCATTTTCGATTTATGGCGAGTTATAGCTTTGATCTTGGATTGAATCAAAGATTTCGCAACATTTTTGGGTGAATTTGGTCGCTAGTACGGAGGGCCGTGAAACATTCCTAAATATTAAATAAATCAACAAACGTTAAGTGTTTTTACGAAAAAATACACATCCATGCCTCAGTAGAACAAAAACTGTCTGGTATTTAAAAAAAACGTAATCCCAGAGGATATTCAACACGATAACTGTTAAAAAATGCTCTTAAGCCCAGTGGACATTTTGCTCGCCATTTAAAAAAAAATACTACAACAATTTTCATACTTTATTCACGTTGATGGCGGTAGGTTAATTAACAGTTCACTGGGCTTAGTCGTGGTTTTATTCGAAAGTACGCGATACGAAATAAAACCCAGTGAACATTCTTACATCGACAGCAAAATAAAACCAAAAGTTCACTGGATACAAAAATTGTCGTAGGCATAGTGGACATTTACTATGTGAGCGAAAGAAAAAAAAATCGCATATTAACGTGACGATGGATGGATGCCTGTTTTGTAGTGAAACAGCATTAATGAAACGTGTTATTGATAATAAATCCTTTGACAGCGCCTGTTAGGTGATTTTTTCACAAAAACAATGCTTAATTAGAAATCAATTTTTTCAAATATAATTATTTTGAAACACAAAAAAGCGACAGTATGAAAAAAGGGTTCGGTGGCAAAACTGGTAACGCACCAACCCATAAAGCTCAAAGATTCCGCGCTCTTATCTCAGTAGGAACCAAAAAAAAAACAGGAAATGTTCTCAATCACATCGTTTGAATTTAATAAATAATATTTAAGCAATTTAGAAAAAAGGTTTCCTGGGTTGGGCATTTTTTTACGTCTGGCGGGAGTTTTACTTACTATCTTGCCATTTTTTGTTCGTTTAAGTCCACTGGGCTTGGCATGTTTTGATAGAAATATTTTACATGTCCACTGGGTCTGGCGTGGTTTTTCGCGAAAGAACGCGCGCTGCGGACATATTACGGCTGAATTTGGAACTAAATTGCGACGGAAAATTTCTACGAAAGATTATAAAAATGCAGCAAAAATAATATTTATTAAGAAATATTATTTTTCAAAAGACATCTCAATCTTTACAATGAACATTTCAACACCTATACTGACGCTCACAATATGATCCCCTTTTATATTTATTTGAAAATTACGTAAATGACCAAAGCCAGTGGAACTATGATATCCCTATTAAGGGTGTGTTGTGAAGCTGAAAGGAGTGATAAAGGGAAGAAGATGAGGACAGGAAAATGAAAAAGTACCTGGCTATACAGATTTGGTCATCAAAAACCGCTAAATACATTTCGAAGAAGTTTTTGATTCTGAATGGTCGTCTTTTACCAGGGCGATACTGAAAGTACCTACCACTCTTGGATGTGCCGCAAATATATTACTTATTATTTTATATTGTTTGAAATAGACATACTAATTTCAGAGTGGCAAGTATTCTCAGTATCGCCTTGGTGAAAGATCAGAATTCAGAATCGAAACGTTGCTTGAAATGGCTTTGGCCGTGTTTGGTGAATAGATCTGAATATACAGGTATCTCTCGACCTTTCTCGATATGCTTCCTTTTTCCACTTCGTTTATCCTCACAACGTACCTCGATTGGGGATGCCATAGTCCTGCTGGCTCCGGACAGTTGGGACTCTGATGCGGCCTTTACATAAAATACATAGTAGTAATAACAATTAAATTATTTAATGAAAATGAAATAATAACTTTTGTATAAGACCACGGTTTTTATTTTATTTTTTATGACCGACCGGTTTCACTTAGCCTAAACATCATCAGGTAACAAAATTAAACAAAGTCTTATCCAAAGCTATTATTTCATTTTCATTACATATGTCAAACAACAAAGTATTAAGTAGTTGAAAAAAAAAAACAAATGTATGGTATTCACTTACTGTTTTTATATCGTGTCACGGTTTTGAAATGATACTTCACAATTATAATTTTTTTAAATCCTGTCCTAAACTTCTAAACTCTTCGATCAACATAAAATCCCACTTTATTAGGGTGGCTTGCACGTAGTTAAACAATACAATATAAAAACCAGGGTGGGCACTGCTCCCTTGAAAGCTCGCAATGTTTACTCAACCAATATCTATTATTTATTCACGTAACACGCTCAAACAAAATGTAAAGACAATACTGGGTAATTATTTGCATTTGGTCCTTCGAACCGAGTGCTGCATTTTGTGCACAAGGAATATTAATAACTGCTGGATTATATTACATAAAATGCGGTCACTATAGCGAATTGGTTTCAGATGTGTTTTGTAACTAATTAAATTTTATCTAGAAGTACATGGGGATATGAAACGGATTTAATAATTAGTAATAATAATTGACTAATTTATATAGCGCCGTTTTTGTGACAGAAATTTTAACTTAAGGGCACTTTTAAGAGAGGGAATGAGGATAAGAAGGAACATGGACCTGAAACAAGAACCTGGCTATTAATATCTAGTCACCAAACACGGTTAAAGCCATTTCAACCCATGTTTTTATTCTGAATGGTGGTCTTTAATCAAAGTGATACTAAGAGTATCTTCCACTCTGGAACGTGCCGAAAATATACTTTATGTTATTTTTTATGAATTAAATGTAACATAACGTATATTAATTCCATCAAATTTATTTGTGTAAGTCAAGATTTAATAATTCGCGACTTCTGGATTCGTAGTCGAGCGTCTTAATCACTAAGCCATGGAGGCCGTCATGTGACAAATTACAAGTGATGATTGGTACTCAATATGATAATAATAAAAAAATTCAAACTATCATTGTGATGACTCAAAATGTCTTGACTAGGCTTAGATAATGGAATAATCCCCTTTCAATGGTTTGTTGATTATTCCATTTATGTAATGTTAAACATTCCTCTTTCCTGCGCTCTGGTGCTGTAAATTCAGTTTACATTGAGAGTTTCATGATTTTAAGTCGTATAAATATGAATATTTAAAAAGAGACTAAGATGACGGCGCTATGTCTATTTTTAGCCGAGTTGTTGAAGTTTGAAATTACTTTGACGAAAACTGCCGCTCATTCGGGCGCGACTCCCCACACCCGGCATCGATTTTGAAGACGTTTCACGTCAAAACTAAGCTAAGGTGACCCTTGTAACCGTACAGTAATTGTGTTTCTTGTCATATAATTGTCAAACCAAGTTGTCATTTTAACAGGGATAAAGATATTAGCGCCTACACCCAGGTGACATATCTAGTTATTTGCATTGACATCTTCTGCGAGGGAATATCTGTCTATGATGTTAAATACTACAGAGGCATATGTACTATGTAATACTACAGTGAGTAGTCCTCGAAAATGTTATTGGAGAGGTTTTCGAGTACAATTTAACTTAGTTTGGACTTAATGAACATTATGTAGAAATCTAATTAGTCCGAATTTCAAATTTTAAGCCACATTGGGAAAAAAACATTTTTTTTCATTTCACGTAAGTTTTATTTTCTGGCGTCGAATAATTAGTTTGAAATATGCTGTATACAAGCAATGCAACTGTGTGAGTACTGTGTTCGAATAAAAAAAAATTCTAAGGTACCTATATCTTTTAGTAAATGTTGGAGAACATATCGATGCTGGAAAGGCATAAGGGCTTATGCAACACTTTGGTCAAAAATGAGTTAAATATGAAATTGAGAGCATTTTTTTTCTGGATCGAATGCTCTGACTCTCGTTTGATTCTGAAGACTTTTGTGGCCATTCAGCCATCTACAATATATCTTACTATTTGGGAAAAGGCTTGACTCAAGCGATAGGAGTTTGGGACTTTTTAGGTTTTTGTCCCTTCAGGTAACTCAGTGAGAGCATTGAGTTACCGAGTTGAATTTTTTTTCAAAATCCAACCAGGTACTGAAGACTTATGAATTTTATTGCAGAACAAAAAAAACTTTAATTTGTTCTGGTGTGAACTTCCGAAAATGGCGCTTCAGCCTTTTTGCCTTTCCGGCGACGATATATTAAAGGAAAGTCGGAATCTCGGCTTTACATCAGAATCATATGAAAGGAATGTAATCGCATAGTAGGTACCCAGCAATGTTCAAGGTAGACTTTGTACTACTAGCCGCTTCGCATTTCAAATTTGGAATTCCAAAGGACCGTGTTCTTAAAAGTACGTCATACATCAAGGGGCACCTACTTACAAAATGTAACTTGTACGAACACATAGTTTTGACAAGTTTATACACGGGCTTTCTTAAAGACCAACTAATAGCTAGAAAGTAGAACTTTCGCATTTTAAAATGGTGTTTTAGACAGAAACAATCGCGGTTGTATCATATATGAGATTTGTGACTCGCAAATATGATACGCAAGGTTCAACAGTTCGAATTCTTGGTTTATATTAGGGTAATGTCATGTTAGTGACTTACTCAAAATGTTAACCAATACATTTCTGTAAGTTAATATTCTACGTTCGTATCAGCTAGAAATAAATATATATTACTCAGTAAAAACATCTAGTTAATTATCTACTTAATTTTGAAAACTTTTGATTTTAAATATGGTTACGACATATATTTTTTTATATGTGTTTGTGTCCGTTTGGAGGAAAATTGATGAATTGCTTTTCATAGTACGACTCTACGAGTATTTTTTGTGTGGTTATTAACAACCCAATTGTAAGTATGAAAATATATCCTCTCTCTATACACTTAACAAAGCAGATATAAAAATTCTCAAGCAAAGAAACCTATTTCAAAAATATAATGATAAAATCATTTGCGCGAAACACGAAATTTGCAACATTTTATTATTTCTTTCATTTAACAGCACAAAAGAATAAAAACTCTATTCAGAAACGGACAATTAAATGTTGAAGATGTGAAAATTCGCAAATAAATTCCTAGTTAACCTTCACGGCAAGATTACGTTTCCTCTAAAATATTGTTATTTTAACAGGAGGAGGGCATTTCATGGATATCGCTAGTTTAGATGTTTCAAGAAAACAGGTTGGCAGAAAGGTTAATAAAGGAAATGAAATGCACTGAATACAGTAACCAGTAAAAGGCATTAACGTATTTAAGGCTATCAGTCCACAACGGAGTTCTCAACCTAACACTGGTAAAACAGGCAGGTGAAGATATATGACTGAATGCAATTGATTTAAGTTTCAAAGGTGACATTTGTAAACAAAAAATAAATTAGTTGAAACAAAAATTTCGCTTTTAGTATGCGATTTTAGCAAAGAGAAGATTTAGGCAATACTGCTAAAATGACTTGAACAAGCGATGTGGATGGACGGAGAAAAGAAGGTCAGGAGAATATATGACGCGTAGGTGGATGAATTCAAAATGTTGAGGACGTCTCAATAAATATGGCCTGATTATGGCTTCATCAGGTACTTAAGACAAGTCATGTGAAGAGTTTGAACGAAGAAACGCACTATAAGTATAAAATAAGATGAAATCATATAGGAATTTCATAATAACGTTCAGAAGTTCACCCAAAAGTGTTGACAACAACCACGGTCAAAAATGGAACAAAAAAGTAAAAGCAAGTAAGTAAAGGTAGTATTTAAACTATTTTCAAATCACATTCGTAAAAAGCATTTACTTTGTGGCTTGCCATATTTATAAATAAAACAAATAAACTTTGTTTAAAACTACCTTTATTATTCAATATTATGTCGACCGGTTTCAGAAGCTGATCATGCTTTTAATATGGATACAGGGGTTAAAATTCTTCACCATTGTAATAAAGGAAAAAAAAGATAACTTAGAAAATAGAAAATCATTAAATAGGAATTGTAGTACTTTTAATAATCAAATTAATTGATCTTATAGTCCTATCCCAGATATGTTTCCAGTAAACCACTCTGTTATTCCCATAACCCCCTCAATTACCCGTTCTTCTTCCCATTCCAACTCCTAAATATGTATATATATCTCAGTATTTTAGGTTAATTTTATTATTGTACTGATGATGGAAGGGTTCTTCCGAAACCGGTCGACATAAAATTGAATAATAAAAGTGTTTATAAATAAAGTTTATCTGTTTTATTTATTTTAAAATCAATTATTTTTTGTTCTAGGACCGATATACACGTAAGACCGATGTAAAATTCCAAACTAAAATATAATTGAATATTTAAATAATATTAGTAATCTAAAACACAAATACGAAACAGAAAAAAAGTCAGAAACTAAAAACAACAATGGTCATGACCGATACTCAAACTCGGAACTTCTACTCTATCTGAGAGTAACACTCTGACAATTGAGTATGAGATCTATAAATAAAACACATAAAATTTGTTTATAACCACTTTATTATTTAATATCACGTCTACCGGTTTTGAAAGTACCTTTTCATCATCAGGACAATATAAAAATTAATTAAATAATAATATAGTAATTATAAACAAAGTTTAGGTGTTTTATTTATAAATATGGCAAGCCATAAAGTAAATGCTTCTTACGAATATGAGTATGAGATCGTTTAAAAATGCCGCTTTATAATATGGATTTTTTCTGTTTCGTATTTGTGTTTTAGATTATTAATAGTATTGAAATATTTTATAGTAAATAAGCATTAATGCTTTAATGTTAATTCCAATTTCAATAAAATGTAATTGTTTTAAAAACTCTTTCTTTCTTCTTCTAAAAAAAGAAAATAAATTTACTTCAATATATCGAAACTTAACATAAACGAATTCAAAATGATGCACTCAAATCTGTTAGAGTTTTGGTTTGACTGAAAGCATTTATAAGCAAACAATTTTTTTGTATAATTTACAAACGTAACTGGAACTGAGGACATCCACTTTAATTCTAAGATCGCTGCAGGTATTTCACATTAAGATAGCTTGATTGTTCTGGTAATAAGGATGCTGGTAGATGGTAGATAGGTAGCCCTGGTGCTCTATTGTGATGTTATTTCTCGGCCCAATTACACAACAGCCCGCCCTCCTCAAGGTGCAATAGAATTGTTTTGGCATTATTAACAACTGATGAAATATTCTGAGATAGATAGACCGAGCGAAAAATAAATCTACATAATTTCCTTTGTTGGTACGGAAGACCATCCGAGTGTGAAATTTTCAAATTTGGAATTGATGTTAAGGCTCAGCACCCAACAATGGCGCTAATCACTATCATCAGTCACTTTGTAGCATTCATTATAGTACAAGAAATACTGCATAATAATTATGTGTAAATTCTGCACGGGCAGTTAGGAAAATGTCTAAGGTTTTGAATAGATGAACATTTTAAGCTGTAATCTGTTTAATTCTATGAAAACATACTAATTTCAGTTTACGTTCCATATAAAATTTAACATATTACAGTAAAATAATTTTATTCACTGGAAACCTTAGACATTTTCCTAAATACCCATATAGAATTTGCAAATAAATCATTTTTAGTATTGCTTGTATTAGAAATTCAAAAGATGTGAATTTTCGGGTGCTGACTCTTAATTGAAATTATAAATGAATAAAAAAAATCTTTTCAACTTCTTACCTACCTAATTAAGTACCTACCTAATTGAGTACCTACCTAAAGTGTATTTTATCAGACATTATTCTAAATTTGAAATGGGTGGATTTAAGCAATTAATAAATTTTTTTGGCAGGTCATGTTACATCTCGTGATTTTTCATTAGTTATTTCATAAAATGGGCTAAATTTTTTTTCAAATATTTATTTTCTGATAAATTGAAATCGTTTTTGTTAATGGCAGTATAGGTACATTTGTAATAACAGTTAATAAATACATATATTAAGGACAAAGTGTTAATCAGTATTACTTTAAAAACATTTTGTTTCATTATTAAATTACGCATCAAAAATCACGCGAGATTTCTTCCGTTTTGAAATAACTCGTGCATTACTCTTATGTAGGGATATTAGGCAGAAGTATTCCATAAATTAACTTTATTATTGGGATGCATTCATTATTATTTTACTCACAGAATCACCTTGAACCTTGCTGGAAATAGCTTTAGCCGTGTTTGGTGACCAAATCTGACTAGCTTGTTAGTTATCAACCTTACTGTCTCCCTCTCCCACCCTCTTCTCACAGACTCTTTGTAGTTGAGTTTCTAGTACCGTAATCACTTCAGATTATTGCCAAATTCATAAAATCGCTTGTTTAATTGCTGTTTTAGTATTTTTATTTTCATCCTTGTTTTCATTTTCAGTGTGAAGATTTTAGTGTCAAAGATTAAAGTTTTTTTTTTTTTTACAATAACTCCACACAAGAAGCCTTGAGGGAAATAATTTTCCTCAGGGCCTATGTCATCTTTGAGGATGCTTTGTGGAGGGTATTTTTGAGGAAAGTAAGGAGTGAACTTGGGTCTTTAAGAGACCCATGTTGAAGGAGGGAGGAAACACAGAGGCCGGAAAATCGTTCCAAAGCCGAGCTGTTGAACATAAGACAAGTCGTAAAGTATGACTAAGTTATTGTGTTGGAATGTTATAGTGTATAAATTAAATATAACTCGTGTGCAAAACTATTCACCCGGTAGTACAACCCCCGCTATCATCCCTTAACGATCATATTCCACTCCTGACCTCGAGACGACTCGTTAGTAGCTCTCCATTTCATACGAAGGGTACCCTTAAAGGATGGTAAAACTATTGCCTCTTCCGAAAAAGTCAACCTAGTAGCAGCGCCTCTAGCGGTAGAAAAAACATATTGTTTGAAATTCAATTTAGCTAGTTTATATTGAATACCACACATATTAGATGCTTGTCCTTATTGGACAGATCGGTTTGTTTTTTCAACTATCCATTTCCACAATATTATGTAAATAAAAGTTTTTGTAATATTTTTGGAACATTTGTTGTGCGTTGTATGTCTAATTGTAAAATTAATTTATCTACAATACCTTGCTATAGTTTTTTACCCTTATCATTTCATATTCATTATTTTTCCCGGTAAATAATTATATTTTCTGAATTTTCATATTCCTTTGCCACATTATCATGGATAGGTACTTAAGTAACTTAATTTATAGGTTGAAGTGGAAGAAGTCGAGGACGCCCGATGAAGACATGCGACGATCAAGTAAATCAAATACTTGAATCGGGTCATTTAAAGTGTCAGAATAACAGTATGAATGTGAATGAAGTAAGGAGTGTATGCCAAGACAGAGTTGTATAGCAGTCCGTCCTCTCTGCCTACCCTTGCGGGGAAACGGCGTGATGGTTAGTTAGTTAATTTTTATGCAAACACTTTTTATACAAACACATCAATATAAAATTCTGTGTTCAAAGGGTTTTTATTTGCTGACAGCTTACCTATAAAATAATATAAATTCCAATGAAGAAGATCTTGAGAATACCCATAAAGTAGAAAAAAATAAAATATGAGTATATAAGCCCTATTTAAGTAAATACATAGATATTTTCGTAGAAAGCAATCACTTTGTGGTTTGACATATTTAAAGAATTGAAAAAATAACTTTGAATAAGACCACCGATATTATTTTAATTTATGACATACCGGTTTCGCTTAGCCTAAGCATTATCAGGAAAAAAAAAAACCAAACAAAAAATACAAGGTGTACGGTTATATATATACATACGGAGGGAGAACAAAATATAAAATAAATAATGGAATAGAATTACATTTATTTAAATGTATTTTTTGTTTAGTTTAATTTTGTACCCTGATGGTGCTTAGGCTAAGCGAAACCAGTTGGTCATATAAATTATAATAATATCCGTGGTCTTATACAAAGTTTTTTTTCTTTATATAAAAAAAAACTACCAAATATAATTTCTAAAGAAAAAAACAATATGAATTAGCACTTTTGTTATTCTTGAGTTTGTGAAAGGCATTCTGAATGTAGGGGGAAAGTTCAAGAATTTTCACATGTTTTGAATGGATGAGATGTTTTATGGCACATTATTACATAGTTTTACCATCACCAAACATCCGATTAGCGTCAGTGTTTGAGCCTTTATACAGGCGGTTATGATTAAACCTACCCTTACAGTTTGGGTAGGCTCTAGGTACTACGGAGGGTACCCACCCGCTAATGCCATGCGGGGATGTTTTAACGGCATTGCGGAATCGGCTGTATGGTCTTGCTGCCGAGAGCTCTGTTAAAACCACCCCTTCGGTTACGTACGTAGTTTATGGAAAAGAGGGAGAGGTTCCAACGGGGCTATCAGCGGTACGCTTTTACGCTTTTACGCCTTTACGCTGCTTACGCCCTGCAAGGCCGTTCCTTTTTTGTTTTTACAACCCTTGTTTTATATTTTTGCTATTATGTTCCTGCAGTAACCGAGTGATAGTAGTCAGGGGTTGTTTAAACCTTAGGTATAAGGGAATACGAAAATGGACGATTTAATAATTTTATTTAATATAGTTCCTTAGCAGCTAATAATAGTAATGGTGAACTTATATAGCGCAGTTTTGCGATATTTCATCTCAAGTGCGCTTCTTACTTAAATTGATTATGCTAATAAGACTGACTAACAAGGAGAAAATAATAAATAATATGTACACAAATTAAAACAACTTAAAATTAAAGCTACTTGGACGGAATCAACGCGAAAATTGATAAAATGATCTCGGTTGCATTGAGGGAACAGTTCATGATGACCTTTGAAGTCAGGCGGTATATTTCTTCACTTTTGACTCGGAGGTAGCGGAATCAAATGCCTGCGTGGGCCGATAAAATCATGTGTTTAAATATATGGTTTTTTTTCATGTAATGTATTGAAATATAGTACATGTATTTGCACCTCGTGTCGGAGTGGAAGATACTCTCAGTATCGCCCCGGTGAAAAACTACCATTACGGCCTCCGTGGCCGGATGGTTAAGACGGACGACTACGAATCCAAAGGTCACGGGTTCAAATCCCGGCGAGTGATTTTAAATTTTTTTTTTTAATCTGTTATATTTCACATTTAATTCATTAAAAATGTATTGGCGGCACGTAGAATGGTAGATACTTTAAGTATCGCCCTGGTGAAAAATAACCATTCAGGATCGAAATGTTGCTTGGAATGGCTTTAGGCGTGTTTGGTGACCAGATCTGAACAGCCAGGTACTTCCCAAACTTCCCTTTCCTCAAATACTTTCTGTATCCACTACCTTCAAGTTTTTTGTTCAATTAGAGTCAAACTATAGTCTCACTAGCTCTAGACGGTTGGGAGCAGTTGAGACTCTTGTGGGGTATTCATGTAAAAAAAAAAAAAAAATGTTTCTGTAGGGTCAGCACCTGGTCGCTACTAGAGAATCTGCTAGCCCAGTTCGTTAGAAGTCAGATTTAACCGGGCTTTTGCTGACTATACACCAAACATTCATTACATTCTCTGAGATCAGACGCGGTTGCAGATGTTAAAAAACCACGCGGCCCTGGCATGTTAGTTTTAAAAATTAACACCCTCAGTGTATCTGACCATTTTTACTGGAGGGATAGGTTATTGCTCTTAGCCACTTTTGGCGAATTTACATTGAAAATTCAAATGGTGAAAAACAACCATAAAAATTGGATCGAAATGTTGCTTGAAATGGTTTTAGGCGCGTTTGGTGAATTGAATAGCCACACTTCCCAAACTTGACATTTCTCAAATATCTATCCACTATTACAAGTTTTTTGTTCAATTAACGTCAAACCGCATAGTGCGTCGCTTCAGCGGCGCTGCGTCTCTTTTCTGATAGATCCGCTGAAAAATTATACAAAACAGCAAAAACATATTTCATGGTGAAAATTCGCGCCGTGCAGTGCAGCGCCGTTGAAGCGCTGGTGTGGTTTGACCTTTAGGGATGCCATAGTCCTAATGGATTCAGACTGTTAGGAGCATTTAGGACTCTTGTGTGGATTTCGTTATAGCAAAAAAAAAAAACATACAAGCTTTAAACACTTTTCAGAATTGAGAAGATGTTAATGACTATGAGCATCCTGGAGTTGTGGAAAAACAAACCATGGATTTTATTCTTTGATCCATTTTAAAAGTAAAAAATCGAAGAACACACAAAATCGTGACTAACCTTTCCAGTTGTCAAAAACAAACAACGAATCCAAAATGGCTGATAATGCTAACATATGCTAAAATATATTTTTACCAACATAACAATTGAAAAAAACGATAGTCGAATGTACACAGCCCGTGAAAATTCAAAATTCACCTTTTCTTTTGAACAGGCCATGTATAGTAGCTGTATAGAGTGGTGGATACACATAATATTGCCTTTGTGAAACACCACCATTCGGAATTAAAACGTTTTTTGGAATAGCTTAAGCCATGTTTGGTGACAAGATCTGAATAGCCACGTACTTCCAAACCTTCCTCTTCCCCATATCTATGCTAAACGTGTTTGTGTCGACGTCATATTTATATACTGTTTCTACCTCAGAGCAAGAATATACCTATATGGAGAGAAAACTAAATATTTGTACCCAACCTATACAAATTTACGATAAATCACCTTATCCGGGTTTTTTACGTCTTAAACCGTGAGAGAGAAAGAGATAAAACAAGTTGTCACATATTATTGAACAACTTTTCGGTGTGTAAGCATGTTATCCGTCTTCCGCATCTCGGGAACTCCGCCCACTAGGTTTCGTCGTTTTGAGGTTATATCCTATATTTTTGCTGACTACAAAATACTATATAAAAAGTGGATTATACAAATAAACAAAACATTATGTCAACATGTGCCATGAATAAATGTATAAAAAAACCTAAGCCCTAGCCCTAGCTACGCCCGAGTCAGGAAAAAATCAACAATCCTGACCACACAAGGTATCCCCCCTGTATTTTATTTCTCTGAGGTATCTACCTATGTAAGTATTTGTATATTTGTGTACGTAAAGGCATTACATCCACATATGATTAAGTGACATTACCAACAGCGAAACTTTGTCATGACACTATAATTCCTATGCAAATATTTAGCAATGTTAAAGTTTCAAACTAATCAGATTTAACGCGTTTCAACATCGTGCTGCTGAATACACTTATCTGAAATATTTCAGAGAGAATTTCAGGAATCGCTTCTGTGTGTGTCAACCCTGATTGCGGACACATCCAAGTTTCGGAGTTCTGACGGTTAAGGCCGTACCAGAATATTCGATTTGATTTGGAATGTAGTTTGGATTTATTCGTGCTTAAATATCAATTGACGTAACGATGTTATTTGATGACATGTATATTATTTATTTATCGGAATGGGAGATCGGTGGATAAGATTTAATGTTAGTGAAATGGGTAAAATTTCGTCGACGGAAAGGCAAAAGAATGGAAGCGATATTTCGGGAAGTTTACACCAGAGCACTTCAAAGTTGTTTTTGTTTAATAATGAAATTCAGTACCTGGTTGGATTTTGAAAAGAAGTTAACTAAGGTTACTCAATACTCTCACTGAGTTACCCGAAAATTCCCAAGCTTGTTTCGCTTGAGTCAAGCCTTCTCTTAAATGGTACATTTATTTCAGATGGCTGAAGGGCCACAAAAGTCTTCAGAATCAAACGAAAGTCAGTGCTTTTGATGCAAAAAATCTTATCAACCTGATCAAAAATGCATATTTAACTCATTTTTGACCGAAGTGTCGCATAAACCCTTTTGCCTTTCCAGCTACGATATTATGAAACGAAGGTTCAATTGGTGTATTTTGTAGAACGGATTGATATATAGAGAACGGGAAAACAATCGATGTATAGTTTTGTATTCCAAAGCGTCGGATTCGCATCCAAGTTTTGCGGGTTCAATTCTCTGAAAGTCCTCCACTATTGCTCAAGCAACAATTGTAAATCATTATTTTTTAAAGTTATTTGCTTTCTTAAAAAAAATAGTGTAATTCTCAAATGGATGGAAAAGAGGTCGGAGACGCCCTAGGAAGATATGGCAAGATCAAATTAAGGGCATTCGGTTATTGGGGGGCTGAAAGCACTAGTCGCTGATGAAAATGCGTCAAAGAAAGCGAAGATGTAATGTAAATAGGAAAGAACAGAAAAACGCGTTGACATGATGTATGAATGTGAATTAAGGAAGGAGTTTGTGTCAAAACATAGTGGATCGTTGGGTAAAAAACATAGTGGCTCCATATCCAATTAAAAAAAAAAGGGATTTCTAAACTCCATTCCTTCCATATTCTAAAAACAGACAGAAAAACAGTGCCAATTTCACGAAACCAGAAATCACCGTTCGAGAGTAGTGTTATGTATTTTGTACTACTATAATGTTTTGCTTTATAAGTAAGATACAAGAATTCCAATTCAAGATAAAAAATTCCGTGTATTTATTTGCCGCAATTCGTTTACGTGGGGATTTTTCCCATAATATTCACTTTCCGTTTCCTCTTCAAACTACGTCTTACAGGCAACATTTTCCGAGGCTTAGAAGAGCGAAGGGAAGATATTCGAGGGTTTCCGGTAAAGGAGGAAGGCCTCCCCAATTACCTCTCTTTTTCTTAATGACAGAATTCATTTTCTGATTCCAGCCTTTCTGTTTTTTTTCTTTTCTTTTATAGACCGTGCCCTATTGATATATAAATTTCCACGACAGAGCTTTTTGTACAAAGTATAATATTCCCATTTGAAGGAGATTCGAAAATAATGTAAGGATGTTGTGAGCATAATGAATAAAAATGATTCTTGAATTGTTGGAGACGTGAATGAGTGTCAGAAGAACGTATGACACTTGAATGGATGAGGAAGAAGTCAGAACGTCACAAAAAACACTCGTTACACAGCGGTGAAATTTTTGGTTCTGAACCCAGAGGAAATCGGAAAAAGGCTCAAATCGCACTGAAGACAAATAAAAGTTGATTAAATTGATGAACTTGATTTTGGTTTAGGTGTTTGCTCGTCGATTTTAATACTTCCAGCATCGTAACGTTGCTTAAAATGGCTTAAGCCATTTCAAATGTTGTTTTAGAAGAAAAAGTACTTCTTAATTATCCTTTACTCTTTTCATATATTTTGCACTTTCTTTAGATCTGCAATATTTTCCAAATTTGGCTCCAAGAACTTCAAAAGAAAAATTCAAAAGGCAAAGTGTAACTTAACTTAAGGAGGTTTCTCAATTTCCCTTCGCTTGGTAAATATACCCGCGCCGGCTGGAACGCGCCCGTTTTCTCTTCAGAATCATTAATAACGCCGGCCGTCATCAATATTATTGGTTATATGACGAGGGCCAATCAATATTGTGAGATTGCCTTACATTATTTACTGCTGCGGATTCCATGTTGAAAGGTGCTCCGGCAATTTCTCAACGTCGAGTTAATAAGGAATATCGATGTTAGAGGGACGCCCGATGGCAGCTTTCCATAATAAAATAGAAGAGATATGATAGGGTTAGTGGAACCTCCTACAAACTCATCAGATTGATTTGAAAAACACCTACTGCCCACCTTTCACTGTCTGAAATTATCAATAAAAATATTTATTAATTAGCCCATCAACTTTCACAAATTCTCTCTTGATTTTCATTTTTTAATATTCTTTTCGGTTGATTGGACTTTGAATAATGCAAATTTGATCTCCCTTTACGACAGACGTAAAAATGACATACTTACAGCATGAAACACAATGCTCTCAAATGTCAAAACCTTTAAGCTTAAGCCTGCAAAACTTTTTTTCCATCTGTTTGTGTCACAATCTCATCGCCTCTCCTTGTAGTTTGCCTTTCGATTTTTCACAAAACTTATCGATATCGAGTCTTTCCTCATTAATACTTTTTATACGTTTTACCGTACTAGAATCCACACGGTTCAAAGGCATTGGAACTGAGGAATCCTCAACTAAGGGAATGTTGCAAGGCTCAAGCAAGTGGTAGTAGAGAGTCGGGGAAGAGAAAGGTTGAAAATTACCAGTCTACTCGTATTCAGTTCTGATCACCAACCATAGTTAAAGGCATTTAAAGCTAAGCGTGGTTTGGCGTAGAGAAGTACAAATCTATAGCATAAAGTAGATACAACTGGGGCATTAAATTCTGTGCATTTATAATTTTCACACACATAGTACGTAAAGTCTTATTAAGAGATTTAAAAGTGATGTGAAATTGACTTTACCTCTCCTGAACAATTAGAGAATTGTGACCTATAACTAACTCTTCACCTAAATGCCACAGAAATGTACGTTATTGAAAAATGATGAATTTTCTAGGGAGATAGATAAAAATGACACACATTTCCCGTAGTCTTTAAAACGTTACATCTCAGTCTACCTCTGCGGAAACAAAAATAAAAATGTTTTTTCAAATTCTTAGAAGTTTCTTATTTGAATATTTTAAAAATTATTTTTTTATTGTTTGGTATATTGCCATCCCACTGGGAATGAGCCTGTGGTAAATGAATTTACTATGGTAGTTTTCAGCTATCTAGTACATGACGATTTTGAAAATATAGTACCCACGTGATAATAAATAAATTAAGCTTGGCACTTACGGTGAGTGATGATTTTGTTTTTAAAGCAGTTTTTGATTATTGTGTTTCTAATGGTGCTGGGTAGAGACTTGAATTGTTCAATAGATTAGTACTAAAAACTTCTATGTCCATAAGCAGTTTGATAGATTGAAGTATATTTTTTATATGTGACTGCCTTAGGGTTCTAGTAATTTATAATTAGAAAAAAATGATGAAAGCAACATTTCGGTTTTAAATGCCAGGGCGACACTGAGAACATCTTCCACTATCAAATCAGATGAAACGTAAGAGTTGTAGCCACGGAAATTGTTACTTAGTAGAATATATGTACGCGTGTCTACCAAGCTGGGACATTTAAAGCCGGTATTTGTCCCAACAAATGGTGGCAAGTTCCTTGGACAGAAGGTTACCATCACTTCTCCTTAGCCTGCCCTAAACGTAATAACTCGGTGACGTGGTTCCCTTAACGCGCGTCGGGCCCTTTGACCCTGATCCCCCTCGCAGCCCTTAGAGCCCTAGAGGTGTCGCGGGAAACACAGAGGGCATTAAAATAACTTTGCGTGTTATTTATTCAAACCCCTTTCGCGTCGGGGGTCGAATTCCCGTATCGTGGCTCTTCCCTCTCGCCCAAAGAATTCCGCCAAAAATAATAATTTATATAAACCAAGGCTCCGGCGTTAAAATAATGGCCGTGTTAATTCCATGTTTAATTGTATTTATGTTAATGAAATGTTATTTATTCAGCCCTTCGCGGATAAACGAGGAGATGGTACGCTGTACTTACAGAAAAGTTTCATGAGCGTGGACGGGTCCGATGCCGCAAACTTTTCTTGTCAGAAATTATAATCTTGTATTTGAAGTTCATTCTTTGTTCATTCATTGACGACGTCCGTGGAAGAATGGAGACTCTGATGGAAACCTTTTTCAAAAAGTAAATATCGCACAAGAGTCCCAGCTGCTCCCAACCGTCAAGCGCCAGTGAGACTATGGCATCCCCAATTGGGAATGGTGTCAGGCTGACGGTTGTGGGGAGGGGAAGGATATGGGAAAGAGGAAGGTTGGGAAGTACCTGACTATTCATATCTGGTCGTCAAACACGGCTAAAGCCATTTTTATTATTTTTATTTTTTTATTTTTTAATTTTTTATTATTCTTTTCAAAAATTACAACATAAAGGTGGTAGTTCTGTGCCTGTCTCGCTAGGAATTCCTGTGTTGAGAGCAGGCGCAGTTTACAGTTAGCAGTCTACACAACATTTTAAAAATAGAAATAAAATTATAAAGTTACAATTTTACAACGACAATATAATATTAAACCATCATAATAAATTTATTAGTTCACAACAAGTTTTTTAAAAAGAAATCATTAATGTTTGATCTGCCTAGGCTGGAGATCCAAATGTTGGTGTCTAATTTATATTTTACATAATTTGCGTTCTGTCTAATGGCCAGTGGAAGTACATTATTTAGTTTTGTTGCAAAGTGTCTAAAGTTTCTTTGGCCAAATGTTGTTTTAGCGAAAGGGATAAGTAAGAGACTATGCCCTTTCGATCTCGTATCGCGAGCGGTTTGGACATTTTCAAATTGACTTCTGTGTTTAAAGAGATATGCTAGTATGTTTTTGGCATAAAGTTGCCTAATATCTAAAACACAAATTTTCTAAAAGATTTCATCCGAGCTGAGCATTTCAAGCAACGTTTCGATTCTGAATAGTGGTTCTTCACCAGGGCGATACTAAGAGTATCTACCACTCTGAACGTGCCGCAAATATATTATATATTAGTTTGTATTAATTAAATAAAATTTGTTGGCGCATGCCGAGTTTGAACCCGTGACCTCTGGATTTGTAGTCGAGCGTCTTACCACTCGACCACGGATGCCGACACCTGTTGCACTCAAAACTTAAATAAGTTTTCAGAAAATACAATTTTAATTATAGTACATTCGCACCTTGTTTCAGAGTCGTATATATTCACATCAACAAATAAATAAATGAAAAAACGAAGAAACGACACATTCACGATACAACTAAAATGAAAGTACGAATATACTTAACTTGCCAACTGTTTTCCGACAAATGAACTTCATATACTTCTACACTGAACTCTATAATTCACTTAGTTTATTTATTTATTTTTCGTGGAAAGTAATCACTTTGTGGTTTGACATATTAAATAAATGAAAAAAATAACTTTGTAAGAGACCACGGATATAAGTTTTATTTTTGTACCCTGATGATGCTTGGGCTAAGCGAAACCGGTCGATCATAAAAATTAAAATAATATCTGTGATCTTAAACAATGTTATTTTTTCATTTCTTTCAATAATTCACTTCCACCAGCAATAAAAAAAACGGACAATGCAAATGATTAAAAACAATCAGTAGTTGATTTAAGCTTGGTCGGCCTCAGCACAAAATCCTTTGAGAAGCACTAGGCAAAACCTTTTTAATTTATCTTTTTCAATTTTCATATTTATGATTTTTTCAAATTAATTATATTTTGTAAATTTTCACATATAATTTTTTAAAATTAATTATATTTTGTAAATTTTCATATTTAATTTTTTAAAATTAATTATATTTAAAAAAAAATAAAGGTCACATAAAAATGAACAAACCCATTAATTTCGCTTCTAACTAGTGCATCCACCTTGATGAATATTTTTTGCCAACAATTTTAGGCTGTAAAGATTTTTTATTACTCTCGCCCCCCTATACCACCCTTTATTACCGCCCTGTTACCCACCGTAGAGTAAACCGCCGCCCTTGAATCTCTCCAGCGCCCCCCGGGGAGATGATATAAATATCCCTCCCTTCGGGGGTCATTACTTTAACCCATCCCTTAAAAAAAACATTGTAATGACTAAGTGGGAAGTCAACATTGATTTTAATCCAAACACATTTAAAATATGGTTGTAACAGATTTAAAAGCAGATTTTCTGAGAGTAATCTATTTTGAAACAGGATTAAACTCTTAATCAAGGTAAGTGTACGCCTAAAATATCTCATGAAGAGCTTAGGGGGTGTCCTAATCCACTAGCTCTACGCCCACTTTTCAGAAAGGGGTGGGATTTTTGGTAAACGTATAGCTGTATGTTTTGTGAACAGGTGTTCGAAATAGCGGGGTTTCAAACCATTCCCTACTTAAATTAAATTTATCTCAGATATCTAGTTTTCAATTTCGTTATCAGATGTCGTCTATTGTCTAAAACTTCACTACCCACTTTAGTAACATATTTACTTTTTGACTTTTGTCAAATCAAAACATGGCCGAAATATTTCCTTAGAAAACAAATTACAACATCAGCTGTCTTATAGAAAAAAATACAAGACTGATGTAAGCGTAATGAATAAGATCAAGAGAGGGACGCTTCAATGGTTTGGACATGTAGAACGAAAAAATAAGTTTGAAAACAATATTGGACACGAAAGTGAATTGAAGGGGACGCCCGAGAAAGAGAAGAACCAAATACTTGAGTGGGGCCATGTAAAGAGTCAGAGTAACAGGAGAGTATGTACAAGACGATGTATGAATTTGAATGAAGCAATGAGTGTGTGCCAATACAGAGTGGTATGGCTGTCCATCCTTTCTGCCTACTCTTAAGGTAAATGGCGTGATGGTTAGTTAGTTGGCTGTCTTATAAATAAAATGTGTGCTACAATTTTTTAAAGTCTTACTTAGGAATACATTTTAGCTAACATGATGTTTCTTGTGATACTAAGAATAACTAGGTAGATGATAAGAAAATAATGACGATATCGATAAAAATACCTTCGTTTATAAAAAACTAAATAAAAGTATTTAATATTTTATGTCTTTGTAATTATTATAATTTATTATTTCCTGATAGTTTATTCCATAAGTTTGAACCATCAGAGCAATTACATACAGGAAGGAGCGCTTCTGTACCATCTGTAGTCAGTATTGTTGATTTTCGTCTGACTCGGCTAGACCTGGGCGTGACTAGGACTAGGGCGAGGGTATTTATACAACCATTCATAGCAAATGTCGACATAATATTTTTGTTTATTTGTAAAACCACTTTTTCATAGTATTTCTATAAACAAAAATATAGCATATAACCTAAAAAAACCGTCGAGTTATGTCCAGTTGAGTCGCATATCAAAACGTGTGGGGGGAGTTCCCGGAGACACGAGAGACGGAAAACATTCTCACAATACATAAAAGCGGTATGATACTTTACAATTTTTGTTGTTGTCTCTTTCTCTCTAATGGTTTACGATGCAAAAACCCGGAGAGAGTGATTTATCCAAAATTTGTATAGGCCGGGTAAAAAGAATTAGCTCTCTCTCCATTTATTGTAACTCCAAGGTTACACCCCTCTACAACCCGCAATATCTACATATCTATCAAAACATACCTGAAAAGTACGATAGTTTTACCAGGTTAAATATTATATATATATATATATATATATATATATTTATTTATTTATGTAAAATTAACGGACTAAAGTCCAATTACAAAAAATACATATAAAACACGAAATGGAAAAAAGATCAACAGAGAAGGAATAGCATATACATAATAATAAATAAAGCGATGACAAAAATAAGGCAAAATAAACATTAGAGAGAACATTCAAGCCATGGTCTAGTCAAATTAATTACTCTAAATAATTTTGATCATATGAATACTTGAAGGAAGAAATTAATTTGGTCAAATCAAACATCTCACTAAAAACATATTTATTTTTTGACAACCCTACGAATCTTAACACATTTTAGTTGCGCCCTTGGTAAATCCACAGTAATAAAGCCTCCATCCGATGACACGGAAACAGGGGTGACCCAACTTAGATGCTGAAACATGTTGGATAGGATGGGACCTTTTACCCCTTCCCCGCCCCTTTTTCCACCCACATACACGTGTAACGTACATAAATCTGGAGGAAAAATCTATAAAAAAACAATTTCTGACGAATTCCAAACTCACTTAGATGTAACATATTTAGAATTATTTTAATGTCACGTATTTTCAAACTTTTTCTCATCCGTATAAATTTTTAATTCTTAAAACGGGTTCAAGTTCAGCGTGCGCAAATAAATTTTATTTAATTAATATGTGTCACAACTTTAGAGCAATAATATACCAGGAGGGAAAGCTTTGCGAAACAGTGTAGTCAGGATTGTTGATTTTTTCCTGACTCGGGCGTGGCTAGGGTTTTCATAGACACACCTTTTTACATCCATTCATAGCACATGTCGACATAATGTTGGGTTTTATTTGTATAATTACTTTTTCGCAGTATGGTTATCGCCAAAATTATACTAAATAACCTCAAAAACCGTTGAGTTATGTCGCATAACAAAACGTAATGAGTGGAGACGCGGGAGTCGGAAAAAATGCGTACATACCTAAAAGTGGTGCGATATTATGTGACAACTTGTCTTTTCTCTTTCTCTGTCACGGTTTACGGCGTATAAACCTGGGAAAGTGGTTTATCTTAAATTTGTATAGGTTCGGTAAAAACATTTAGCTCCCTCTCCATATATTATGAATTAAAACTCCCAGTTGCGAACAAAAAAATATTGGCAAAAAATTAACTTAAGGGATATTTTTTCGAAAATTTTATAAATCAGTGATGTGTCCTATCTGTGAGACCTCTGTGTGTGTGAATGTCTTTCTTGTTGTATTTGTGATGTTTATCTAGTAAGTCTCTTCTTGATGTATTTTTTCGCTTGTTGCCTCTTCTTTTGTGTTTCCTATATGGAATTTGTAAGTCTCTATTAAAAATATAATTTCTTTTTGTTTTATAATGTTGCCCTTCCCAGAATGAGTTTTTTTTAACTCCTTGAGATTAATAATATACCAAATGTATTTTGTATGTTAATATTTTAATAAATAAAATAAAATATATTCTCACTCCAAGGTCACAACTTATTTAATCAATATAAAATAATATATAGTATACTAGCGGCACGTTCCAGAGTGGTAGATACTCTTATTAGTATCGTCCTGGTGAAAGACCACCATTCACAATCAAAACGTTGCTTGAAATGGCTTTAGCCGTGATTGGTTACCAGATCTGATTAGTCAGGTACCTCACAACCTTCCTCATTTCCATCTCCTTCCCCTCCTCATTACCCTCAACCTGAGAATATACCCCGATTCGGGATGCCATAGTTTCACTGGCTCTATACGGTTGGGGGCAGTTAGGACTCTTGTATGTTTTTTTTTTTCATCGTTGATTTTACTGTCAGTTAAAAATGAACAACTATCGGTTTGTGAACGGTAAAAAAGGTAAATTGTCAATTTTGTGTCTATTGTTTGTTTATGTGTGAAACCTGTTGTATTGAAACGTATTACTTTGAACACAAAGGTGGCGTGTTCAAAATCCGATACAAATTGGTTCATTCTCCAAGAACTACTGCCAAAGTTGTTATCCTATTTCTTTTCGCCGTTTTTTTTCCGGAGGGGTAGGCATAGAGGATGGACCGCCGCACAACCCTGTCATGGCACACACTTTTTGCTTCATTTGCATTCATGCATCGTCTAATTCACGCGTTGGTGTTATTCTCACCCTTTACGTCACCCGACTTGAGTGTTTGATATGTCTTCCTCGGAGGTCCTCGATTACTTTGACTATCCACTTTTGCTTCATATATTCTACTGGCGTTACTTCTACCATTCACTCTCAAGTCTTTTTATATTTTACATTATACAGAATATTCATGCAACTGAACATTTCTTCTCCAAAACATTTTAACATATGACGGTCTCCGTGGTCGAGTGGTTAAGATGCTCGGTTACGAATTCAAAAGTCGTGGGTTCAAATCCCACCGTGCGAAATTATTATTTTTATTTAATTAATATGCGTTTTTCACATTTATTTAGTAAAAAATATGTTTGCGGCACTTTGCACCGTGGTAGATAATCAATGTATCGCCCTAAGTAAAAACTACCATCCAGAAATAAAACATCTTGAAATGGATTTAGGCACGTTTAGTGACCAGATCTTCCCAACCTTCCTCTTTCCCATCTCCTTCCCCTACCCACTAATTTTAAGCCTCACAACATACCCTCAATCGGGGATTCCATAGACTCACGGACTGAATCCAGATAGTTGGAACCAGTTGGGACTCTTGTGCAGTATTATATATTAAAAAATATATATGTAAAAAAAAAAATAATTATTATACATTTTTTCTGTAATTTCATCCACACACTAATCTTTCACTAGTCCTTGATAATAGAGATAAATAAATAAATTTGTCTTTTTTTCTTAACAGTACGGGGTGGTTCATGTTATCAGGCGGATTCCGGCTTATTGGCTCGTCCCACAGGTCGCGGAGATTTATTCCGGCCACACGGTAGGGAATGTACCGCTGTTACAAAATAATGTAATATATATATAATAATACATTATTTCTCTTCGCGTAATCCCTCCCAGAAGAAGGTAATGCCAGGGAGACCAAACGGAGCAAAAAGAAAAAACATGCCCTCCATTTTGCATGTGAAAACGTCCTTCAACCTTGTTATATACAGGGCTTACATGCCAAAATAAACTATTGATTGTTTTTTTTTAAATATTACATATTCGTAAAAAGCATTTACTTTGTGGCTTGCCATATTTATAAATAAAGCAGATAAACCTTTTTTATAACCACTTTATAATTCAATATTATGTCTACCGGTTTCGGAAGTACCCTTCCATCATCAGGACAATATTAAAATTCTTCTAATTTCTTCTAATTCTTCTTATTTTAACCCTAGAAAGATAATCTTACTAAAAATAACGTAAAAGATAATCATACGTCTAAGAGACGTATCGCATGTAATTAGCGTATTTAAAAAAAGCAGTGTACTTATTTTTTTAAATTAGTACTATAAATAGTTGTTTATGTGTTAATTAGTGAAATAAAACAATGGTTTACTAAAAAATAAAATATATTTTAAAATTACAAAACAAAAATGTAAACTCCCTTACAAATCAGCAACAAAAAAACTTTTTTTCTGAAGGAACTTTCAATTAACTTCGAGTCTAAATGGTTGCTTATTTGGCACGTTTTATCTTATTTTAAAAATAATAATTATTATTTATTACTTTAAATCACAAAATAATCATATTAAATGCAATCAAAACACACGTCGCGTTTATGGCTACCACACACAGATGTTTTGCACTTTATGCAAGATAACTTTGACATTCTGAGAATTTTAGAAGGACAATATGAACAATACCTCTTCTTTTTTTACAGCAGGCTCTTCTTGATCTGTCTGATCACCACAACCTGTGGCAGTAAAAAAAGTTCTCTTCAAAGTTGGTGCCTCTAAGCTTTTTTCCATCCATGGTGAAGTAAGCTCTGTACTCAATTTCTTCATATAATGTTTACGGCTAAGTGGCTTTTCATTCTTTGTTAGAATGTTGTGACAATAAATGACATATGAGTTCACAAAACCATTGGCCATCTGTTTGTTTTTCTAGAGCAAGACATTAACGAACACACATTTGGTCGAATGTGTCGACACCTCTTTTCTGGTGATATATTTTTCTAATATACATGATCATCTCAGCTTTTCCAGTTGTTTGATTTATTGTACCGTCCCTCATCACAAGATGACAAAAAATAAACCATTTTCGATGGTTTTGGTTTATATGATACGAGAGTCAAAGGACCGTCATAACAAAACATTGATACCCACTGCCCACAGCTCGCGATCGAGTATTTTTCATTTGTTCTGGAATCTCTCGCTTGTTCCGCTTCTTCTTGCTTCTTCTTGCTTCCGTTTGTCATATTGATAGTAAGTAAGTGAAAATAATAATAAGTTCATTTTAATACATCAGATAGATAGACAGAGTTACTTTTAATACATATAAACGATGTCAACAAATATGTCACAAAAGTTTCATAAAAGATAATCATACGTCTCTCGGACGTACAATATAGTCATTTGTAGTTATTATGGGTACTTACCTTTGCGGCACAGCGGTCCCGTGGGAGCTCTGGTCGTCAACTGAGTTGGTTGAAACAGACAACTCGCTGCGGCGTATAGTGAAAAAGAGACAACACTATTTTGTCGCGCTGAACGTCTCGCGGACGTAGATTATCTTTCTAGGGTTAATATTGTCCTAAAAAATATAATTGTAAATAAGGTCGTCGTAGGGCGAAGCATTATAATGCCACTTATAAGCTCCGAAATCACTGGTTAAAAATATCAAATATATTACATGTCCAAAAAAATATCTCTGCATTCAAAAGGGCGTGGTGAAAAACGAGTGAAACTATGGTTTTACAATTTAGAAAATGTTTTGAAGCTGAAGGAAGTGAAGAATTGCGATTTGATGAAGGTTGGAAATATATATGGCTATTCAGATCTGAATACTTAATAGAACGAAAGTCATTTTTGTCATTTTGGATTCTGAATGGTGGTCTTTCACCAGGGCGATACTTAGAGTATCCGCAATATTATCGGAACGTAGTGCAAATATACAATATGTTTATAATTTTTTTAAATTTATTTTTTTGATATTTATTAATATAAGAATAATAGTGCTTACAACAACCCTGATGTACGACAGTGAGACATGGAACCGGTAGGAGAAGGATTAAAGTAATAGGAATGAAAACTGAATGCTGTAGAAATGAGATTTATTAGGCGTATGTGTGGTAAAACCACGTATGACCGTGTTAAAAATGTGTAATTTCGTAAATAATGCAAGGCCAATTTAAGCGTAGGAAATAGGAGGAAAGAATTCCCTTTCCTTAAGAACATGACGCTTAAATGGTTTGGGCATGTAGAGTGGATGAATAAAAAAATAAGTGTGAGAAGAACACATGACGTGAAAGTGAATGGTAGAAAAGTTGGGGACGCCCGAGAATGACGTGGTACGTCAAGTGAAACAAATAATAACAGAAGAGTATGTATGTGACGATGTATGAATGGGAATGAAGCAAGGAGAGTGTTCCAAGACAAAATTATATGGCAGTCCATTCTCTTTGTCTACCCTTGCGGGAAAATGGTGTGATGGTCAGTTATTTATAAAAAACAACCAATATACATACTATACAGTAGGTCTCGAATCCGCAACTTTTGGTAAGGTTCAAGTTGTAATTTTTATTTATTTAATAAATTAACGGACTTAATTACAAAAAATAAATAAAAACACGAAATGTAACAGAAAGAATGCACATACATAATAATAAATGAAGCGATGACAAAGAATAAGACAAAATAAACATGAGAAAATTTCAAGCCATGGTCAAAGTTTTGGTAGAGTCCTAAAAATGTCAAAAATCATTTAGACTGCTACCAAAAACAAGACCATGGCTTGCTATTCTGGACATAGTCATTGGAGAATTATACCCATAGTTAGTATTGTGATGATTGAGGAACAGCTATTCATTGTTTCTGAGTCTACGGCAAGGAATGTTGAACTGGATAAGTTGAATAAAATGTAATAAAAATGTGTTTAAAGGTTGCCTCGGTATTTTTTTAAATTTTTTTTTATATGAATACCGCACAAGAGTCTCAACTGCTCCCAACCGTCTAGAGCCAGTGAGACTATGGCATCCCTAAATAGGGTATGTTGTGAGGCTGAAGGAAGTGGGGAGGGAAGGAGATTGGGAAGAGGAAGGTTGGGATGTACCTGGCTATTCAGATCTGGTCACCAAACACGGCCAAAGCCATTTCTGCCAACTTTTCGATTCTGGGGCGATACTTAGAGTATCTACCACTCTGGTAGCTTAATGATTTGCAGTTGAAGATCCTGCAATAATTTTTGATGCGCGATTTATTTAATTCTGGTAATATCCAATTAGACATTTTTTTATTGAGCCTTTTTGAATATTTTATATATATCTCAAAAATTTGTTATATTTGTGGCGTCCCTGATACTAAACACACGTGGTTACGATTGGCTGGTATTAAAACGACAAAGTTCAAGGAAAGCAAAGCGGGCTTGATAAGCTTGTCAGTTGTCATTTGGACTGTTCGAGGTTCCATTTTGCCAATTTTCCCGGAATTTTCTTAATCTTTATTTGTTGGATATTCTCCAACAAATTTATTTTACTGCGCAACGGAATAAAAATAATTCTCGAGTAAATTGTGTAGTGATATATTTAGAAATATCACTTAAGTAATAGTCTGACAAAACAAATGAAGAAAAAAACAGGACATCGCAAACGTTTATTTTATTAAGTGAACAACTTTGCCACCCCCGTTTTTTTTTCCGAATTCTGAAAACTGGCTATACGAGCACATGTATGATTCAAAGTAGTGTCCATCGCTGGTCACTACTTTCTCCCATCGTTCGGGCAGCGTAAGAATCCCGCGTTGAAAAAAAACTGATCATCTTTTGAAGCGATCTACGAATCAATCTAATTTTTTACTTCTTCATTGTAAGACCGGAAGGGCAGGTCAGCCAGGTCGAGTGCCATTAATCGAAACAATAAATAGTCAGAGGGATCAACGTCTGGAAAATACGACGGGTGAGGTAGGACTTCCCATTTCGACGTCACTAAGTATGTCTTGACCACTTTCGCAATATGAGGTCGAGCATTATCATGCTGCAGAATCACTTTAGTGTCTCTCACTGTATTGCAGCCGTTTGTCTTTCAATTATCGGCTCAAAAGCATTGATTGCGTTTGTAATTATTTAATTTGTTCTGTTTTAATATGTGCTAGTAATATTGATTCATTTAGTGAATGGTGTGAAACTAACTGCCTAGAATTAAACATTGATAAATGTAAAATTATGTCATTTCATAGAACTCATAAACCGATCCTCTTCAATTATAAATTAAATAGTGTCTCACTATCTTCCGTCAGATCTATAAAAGATCTTGGTGTCACTCTAGACTATAATCTTTCTTTTCGAGATCAAATTAATAATGTAGCTAATGAATCACTAAAACTTCTTGGCTTCATCAATAGAATTGCATGTGACTTTAAGAATAAAAAGACTCTAAAAACCCTTTACTGCTCATTAGTTCGCCCTCATCTAGAATATGCTAGTGTAATTTGGTTCCCTTTCTATACCGTTCATATCCATCAGATTGAATCCGTACAACATCGCTTCTTACGCGATATTGCATGGAGATTGGGGCGAGAAAGAGGCGATTATTCAAATGATGAAATTGAACAGTTATTTAAAATGTCTTCATTAGAAAAAGCGCAGGAAAGACTTCGATTTAATTTTCATTTACAAAATTATTAATTGTTTTATTGACTCACATTCTCTGTTGTAACTTATCTAGTTCAACATTCCTTGCCGTAGACTCAAGAAACAATGAATTGCAGTTCCTCAATCATCACAATACTAGTTATGGGTATAATTCTCCAATGTCCAGAATGTCAAGACTTGTTAACTCAAACCATGGTCTTGAAATTTTTGGTAGCAGTCTAAATGATTTTTGTCATTCTTTACGACTCTACAAAAGTTTGACTAGACCATTGCTTGAATGTTCTCCCTTATGTTTATTTTGCTTAATTTTGTCATCGCTTCATTTATTTTAATGTATATGCTATTCCTTCTCTGTTACTCTTTTTTCTATTTCGTGTTTTATATGTATTTTTGTAATTGGACTTTAGTCCGTTAATTTTAAATAAATAAATAAATATGTATATTTACCTTTATTTTTATTTGAAAAAAAAAATTCAATCAATTGTACAAAAATAAACATTTTTACTTAATACTAACAGTAGGTATAATATTAATTCAGTTTATATACAATGTCTAGTTAATGATAAATACCTCTCTAATTGAGAAAATCCTTATGCTTAGGGAGGGAGTACTATCATGGGTTTCTTTAAATTATTTTTTCTATGATTAAAAATGAATATCATATGAATATAATATATTTTAGGTTATTTTATTGGAAAGTGTACTTTGAGTTTTTTTTTTAAATATTTCGTAGTTGTTAACATCTATTATGTCTTTAGGAAGTTTGTTGAAAATCTTAATTGCTGAGTAGGAATAGTGATGTTGTGCTGTTGTTGTGTTGAGTTTCGGGGTAATTATTTGGCCTAATGTTCTTGGTCTGGTGCTCGCTGAATCCAAATTGCTTTTTCTTCGTGGATTTGAAGTAATCTATTAATTAGTAATTTTAAGTAATAAATTAACGGACCATTGTGTAATAAAAAAAAATACCACAACACGAAGTTGGAAAAATAGCAACAGAGAAAGAACAGTACATTCCTAATATTTTAATGAAGCAATGACGAAAATAGGATAAAAGTATGTATACATTTGATAGAATATTCAAGTCAAAGGCTAAACAAGGTTTTGATAGAATCAATGATTTTAGACATAATAAATTTTAATATTTGTTTAAATTGCTTTAAATGGTAACCCACAAAGAAAGTTCAAAGGTAAACGGATATAATTTTCAAAATGACAAAATGATCTATTATAGTTAGTTAAATTTAATTAGAGGTTGGTACTTTCGGAAATGAGATGATCGTATTCTTGGGTATTTTACTATTAGAAATTATTTTTAAGGCTTTGTAAGCGAGATGATTGTGTGGACAAGTGAATTTTGAAATGTTAAAATTATATAAAAGACGCAATTTATTAGATTTTAAATAAAAAAAATAATAACAGCCAAGAAAGCTCTGTTGTTGCCCCCTTGTCGGTATTCGGAAAAGTTTTCCATGCCACCAATTTTCCGCAGTGTATTGTGTCCTGTTTTCTTCAGCCTAGCTGCTTTGGCGCAGCAATGGTCAAACCACTTGTGTCAAATCCAGAGAATTTGATATAGGAGGGAATGTAGCCATCAAATGATGGGTCCTCAGAACTAAAACGAACCCCTCACTCCAAAAAGGCGCTGAAGGAATTTTGCTTTCCGTCCCATTTTGATGTTTCGCAGAACCATACCGTCCTCTTCATCTGTTTGTTAGGTTAACGGTTCATAAGGGTTTAACAGAGGTGGTAATCAAGTTGTAGCCAAAGGAACTCAAAAGCGCTGTGGTCACAGGAGGTGGAAGTCTCCACTCTGATGAAGAACAGGTCGAGCATGTTATTCCGAACCGTTACCATTCTACATCTAGACATGTACTTGTATAATGAATCAAAATATCACACAGCATTACTTATAGCTGAATTGCATGTTTTATTATTTCACGTCTTTTATCCGATCTAAAAATACAGTAACACCCCTGTTCGTCGGGATCTGAATCGAACATAATCGCCTTACGTATCTTCCTTTGCGAAATAAAATCCCAGATTTGTCTCGTTAAATCTCAGGGAACGGGGGAACGCAGTTATTATTCGTCTTCTTTCCTCAGATAAATCTGACAATTTAAACCCCACGTAACATTATCCGCGATATCTGCCATTATATTGTGTTCTGTGAAAAATATTGTTCTGTGCTCTCGATATCTGATACTCCTATATCAGATATAACTGGCTTTGTAAACTTTCTGGAAATGCCGTTTTCTAGAGGTAATATTTATTGATGGTTTATATTTAAATTTATTCCGATTTTTTTAAAGCTTTCGTTTCAAAACACTTATTATATTTTTATGGTTCATAAAAAACACACCGTAGTTTTATTAAAATTCAACGAATTATTAATTTTAAATATTCCACTTAAATGAGCTGTCAACCGATTTCGTAAAAAACTGTTTTATAATTTGATCTGAAATAAATTTTATTCGTCTCCATGATTTTTAAAATAAAACATTTTATGCTTAAACTATTTCAAACACAAGATATATAATCGTGAAACTATAATATAATTTAAAAAACGAAAACTTTGTATAAGACCACGAATATTATTTCAATTTTTATCACCGACCGGTTTAGTTTGACCTAAGCATCACCAGGGTACAAAATTAAACTAAAACTAAAAATACAAAGCGTGCTGTTATACATACATACAGAGGGAGAATAAATTATAAAATAAAATTACAAAACAATGAGAAAACAATAAAATAACATTTAAATTATAACAAAGGAACAGAGAGAAAGAGACAGATAATATGAATCAGAAAGAGACAAAACGTCGACTGAGAAGATGATTAAAGAATAATGAGAAATTACAGTACAGTTTACAGAAAATTAAATACTATAATATTATTTTAATGTATTAAAATATTTAAAAATCTAAAACAACCATAAAAACGACAGCTTGAAAAGAAATGTATTGATTAGCTATATTATTACTACAATATATGCATATTGCTCATACAAATGTACATTGTACGTGCGGTCTATGGAACTTTTAAATAAATCATATTAAATTCAAGGGTGCCTTAAATAAAGGTAAAAATATCCATAAGAAATCTTACGTCAAACCGGTATTACTAAAAAATATGTTCCGACTCATCAAAGTTAGCGAGCGGAAGGCGACGCAATTAAAAATAGTTTGAAATCGATTTTTGGTTTTGAAAATTTTATCACATGTAAATATTATAGATGATTAAATGAAATATTATGTACAAAATATAATCTGGATTAAACATAAAAAGCACTAAAATAAATATCAGTCCTGTAAAAATTCTTTGAAATGTCTAATCTCCTTCTTACAAACCTTTTTTCGAATTGGGTTTTATTGTATAATGTGGAAAAATAATTTCTTTACAGTGTGATCAGGACACATTTCAATATTTGTGCCCGAGCTTCACAGAATAAAATAAAAATTATTTTTGGAAACGTTTTTGTTTTACAAATGGAAAAAGACGGTCGGCGTTAAGTGGCAATTTCAACCTAATCGTCACCGGCGTATAGAGTTCGTAATTTGCAGTAATGAATTTGTTTGTCTACCACCAATTAGATAAAAGTGACGGTCATCACAGAGGATCACCCATAAGTCCACTTCCGAGAAAGAATATTTTAAAACTGTGGAAAATAAGTAATTTAAAATTTTCTGTATCAATTTATATATTTTTTTATTAAACAAAATTATGCGTTTCATAAAACACCTTTCATGTGTAATACTAAGTTATAAGGTTGAATATTGAATTAGATATATCATTTCCAAAAGATAGGCTTGATATGAAGGAGGAAGCGCAACAGATTGGATATTAACATTTTGTCGAATCAAGACCCCGTTATCATTTAACTACTCTATCAACAACAATATCTTGGAAAAAGTCACTGAAATTAGAGATCTCGCAGTCATGTTTGACACAAAATTAAATTTTATTAATCACTATATCAACAAATCGCTAGTAAAGTATGAAGATGTTGGGATTTATTCTTAGAAGAACTATCAAAGACTTCGACTCGTTAAAAGTCATAAAAATAGTCCTACCTGTCATAAACAATATTGAAATGCAGTGCGTAGGAATACAATTCTATAGTGTGGTACCCATACTATCTAGTCCACATAAACAATATTGAACGTGTACAGCGCAAATTTTTACGTTTCATAAACTTCAAACTACACATTCCAATTCAACACATAAATTACACATTCCTTTTAAACACACTCAAAATCCACACCCTAGAAAACAGAAGGAAAATAGCCGACTTAACTTTTCTGTTCAAAATAATTCACTCCGAATTCGACTGTTGTGAACTCCTGCACCTTATCAACTTCAGAGTACCTCAGCGAGCAACTCGGCAAAATATACTTTTCTGCAACAATAATGTCACTACCAACTACCACATACATGCACCCATTTCTCGCCTACATACACTCGGGAATGAATACACCTCAAATATTGATATCTTTTATATGAATTTGCCAAAATTTAAAAGACTTTTAAACGAAATATTCACTTATCATTAATGTATTGGAACTATTATTTTTTGTATTTTTATTTTTTTTGCTATTCATTTCTCAAAACGTTTTACTGTATTATTTCATGTATATCCTTTTTAAACTGTACTCATGCACTTACTTATGTTATATTACTATGTAAAAGCCCATCAGGGCGTTAATAATAAATAAATAATAAAATAATTTATTCTCTTTACAATGTCTAAATTTACCGTTCATACTCTGGAAGCTTGAACATCTGCATTTTTTTGTATCCAGTGGACTCGAAGTGAACGTGAATAAATATAGTATATTGCCAGGAAAATATAGTAATTATTGAACATAAAATAATATCCTTCATTCAGTGCAGGACCTCAGTATTCTACCCTGTGGAACACCGAGATAATATCACGTCATATTCTTGTTGGCCTTCGTGGTCGAGTGGTAGGATGCTCGACTTCGAATCCAGTGGTCGCGGTTTTTAAGCTGGCATGCGCAAATACATTTTATTTGATTAATATGTGTCACAACATATTCCGTTCCTATAAAATAATATATACCATATTTGCGGCACGTTCCAGAGTGGTAAATACTCCATGTATCGCCCTGGTGAAATATCATCATTCAGAATTGAAACGTTGCTTGAAATGGCATTAGCCGTGCTTGGTGACCAGATCTGAATAGTCAGGTACTTCTTAACCTTCATATTTACCATCTACTTCTCTTCTCCACTACTTTTAACCTCACAATATACCCCATTTGGGGATATGATCACTTGTCGGAAGCAATTGGGACTCTCGTGCGTTATTAACTATAAAACATATCTAGCGTAAAAAGTCAAAAGCATTTGTCGTATGCTTGATAAATACAAATACCCCGCAAAATAAGGAAATTGACACCACAAGTTCTACGTGGAATAATCAAGTAATTGTAAATTTTACTAGCTATAAAAACTCTAGATATGGTTTTATAATCTACGTACGTGGTACGAGTTTCGTAAAGATATTTCGGGGTGCAGTCTGTAGATTAAAGTTTGCTGTGATGATAGCCATCCCCCGATAGGAAAAAGGTACCATAAAAAAGATTCCACCGGCTTAGCTCGTCCTTTTTCTCGATTCTCACTCATCTAAATTTACATACAACTTTTTTTTTTTTATTTTGACGAGTTTCACTTTTAACAGAATTGCGACTTTCCCCAAGGATCTAAAATAGACCAGTTCTGGGAAAAATATTTGTAAACCCTGTTGAAATATATTTCATAAATGTTTTGCGAAAATCAAAATGGATTTCATGAAGCTTTTATTAGGTATGTGTCTGAAAAGAAAACCTTGTAGGAGAGCGGTATACATCAAGTTATTAAAAAATGTAGTGATGTAATAAATGAAGTGTCTTGCCAAAACCTAGTAAACATTGATTGCAATAACTTGTTTTGAACTAACAACATATCGTCACCGAAAAGGCAAAAGGGCTGAAACTCCATTTAGGAAAGTTTACACCAGAGCACTTTAAAAGTTTTTTTTTGTTTTTACGACAGTCTTCCAGTACCTTGTTGGATTTTGAAAAAAATAAGTTAAATCTCAGGTTAATCGATGCTCTCACTGAGTTACCTGAAGCGACAAAACGCTAAAAAGTCCCAAACTTGGGTCGCTTGAGTCAAGTTTTCTCCCAAACAAAAAATCGAACGAGAGTCAGAGCTTTCGATTCAGATCAAAAAACTGATCAAAACTGCGTATTTAATTCATTTTTGACCTAAAGTGTCCCTTTAAACCCTTTTGCCTTTCCAGCAACGACATAGAACAAGTTGTACGACACCATGTTTATCTTTCTGCGAATTCAATAGATTTTTTTAAAGACTCCGCAGCGCTTGATGGAAAATAAGTTGCGAACCGAAAATGATTGTGTCGACCTCAAATTTTTCGATTAAAATGAATGGGCAAATTCTATTACGGCATAGCTCACTGAATTTGCAGTGCTTCGGCAAATAGATTTACAGATTTTCAGGAGTTACGGATTGGCGTTATTACATTAAACCGTAAATATTTATATTTTTAATTTGAAATTAAACTATGTTTGTTGTTCTCAAACCATAGCCCTATCGAAGGCTATCATCCCTTATCCAATCCTACGAGAGAGACTTAAAAACGTAATTTTTAGTTCTCACACAATACGTTACTCCCATGTGCCCTGTCTGAACTCGGCGCTAACTGTTAACGCGTACGTGATGTATGTTAATCAGAGTCGTAACAACAGTTAATGGCTGCTTGGAATAGGGTAGCTGAGATTGAATTCTTGCGGTAGACATAAAGGGATTCTGTTGAATGTATGTAGTGCTTATTGGGAATTGGGACCAAACGAATATAAATTAAGAGTAATTTGTATACGATTTAAGAAATTAAGATTTCGTCAGTCTCCCATGTATCGCGTATTGATTTTATAGAACCGAATCAGTGTGGCTTCCTGATCTTTCAAAATGATGAATTATTATGGGTCGTTTGAATTAGATTTTTTTTTAAATGTTTCGGGAAAATATGAGTTCAGGGAGCTGATCCTTCTAGAGGATTTGTTTTTTTTATATTAAGTCATATTCGTCATACTGAGAAGGCTATTTTTATGGAAGCGTTTTCTATGATTTTTTTGTCTTTTTCATTCCGAGAGACAGGGTAACTTCTAACTGATAGGGTTACTTCCAAATGTCGATGCATGGGGTTTGCGTATATCCTTTATTTATTTATTTGACAAGGATCTCATAAAAAAACAGTTGTTCACCAAATACATTTAGAGATGAAAGATTTGGTGAAAAAATATAGTCGATACATGCATAATATAAAAAAAGAAACCAAACATTTATTTACACCCCACATTTAGACAAGGTATTATATATATCTGAAGGAGTTATACGAGTTCAAACTGAAATAGTGTGACGCATTATATATGATATAGTAACCCAAATAACGTGAGCAATGAAAAATACTAAGGAAAATTTGAAAATATTATTCTCCTACTCATGTTATGGGATAATTGTTGAAATGGCAAGAGTAAAAATGTTATTAAAAAACATATATTTTTTATGAGTATGTAGATCGTTATGTACCTAACGGTCACTCTTGTACGTATATCAATAAATAGTGAAATAAATATATATAAATATATACTATAAACATGCATCTAAATATATAAAATTTAGATGCAGCTTCATTGAATAGTTCCATCGCTTTATATATCGGCGTATTTTTGTATGAGGAAGTTCTGACTTACGGTGTATAAAACGTCACATGATGCCTCAAATTACGGCCTCAATGAAAACATAATAAGGATTGCCTATTGGTTATTTTTATAATTTAGCAAGTAGACTGTTTGTTAAAGGCGTGAGGAGAAATACATTGTTGAATCTGTTAAAATAAAATGCTTATAATATTACCTTTTACGTGTGGTCTACATGACCATTTTACAGTACTAATGATGTACGCCTTAAATAATTTAAGGTTGATTCACTCAAAACTGAAGGCAAATAACTTTGATTTAATATGTTTACATAAAATAATTCACTGTCATCTCACATGATGTACAATTATGTCTTGTTGACACGGTATTGAAATTTTATTTTATTATAATTCGTAAAAAGCATAGACTTTGTGGCTTGTCATATTTATAGTAGAAAATATAAAATTTGTTTTTAATAATTTTTTTATTTAATATTTTGTCTACCGGTTTCGGAAGTACCTTCCATCATCAGGACAATATTAAATTAATCTTTAGATAATAACTTCATCTCTTCTGGAAGAAAAATATGTGGAGATAAATTCTGTACACGATCAAAAAATGTATGTTTTGTAGAATCTTTATTTTATTATTCATCATTGATTGAGTTTTTTTTATATTTGATGTATATCTTTCTATTTACAATTTTCGTAACAATGGTAGTACACTAACTGGGTTTTTATAGCTGGATGTTTTCACGTAAGTGAGAACATCCCTTAGAACCTATAATTAAATAAATAAATATGTGTTTTGAAACATTTTCGGAACTGCATGTTTAACGTGATGTTTTGTCTTGTTGCAGATTTGTCGTCCCTGAAACAACGTGGCCAGAATCACTTGTCCAGATCGCGAGCCTCGTTGGGCTCAGAACTGGACCTTTCCCGACGGGCCAGGCGAAAAGACCTAAGGGGAAGGTGAGCTTCATTAATCCTTTTTATAATATCAGGACAGTGCGATGTATGAGCTTTTTCCGTGAGACTCAGATATAACAACGAATTATTTATTTAAGTAATATGTAAAGGTCGTGTCCAGAAGGGAAAATATCCGATAGCTGCTCCAGTGACAGTGAACCCTTTTTAGCTATTTTTGAATATTTGTATAATTTTAAGTTCTTTTAGGGTCAGCACTCAAAAAATACACCCTCTTTTGCTTTCTAGTACAAACAATACTACAAATGATTCATCTCTTAATTCCATACAGATAATTAGAAAGTTTTCTGTAATATAATTACCAAACAGTAATCTTTTAAATTATTTATGAAAGGCATTTAAATTTCTTTTACAACGTTCAAAAATACCTTTGTTAATTTTCAAACTACACCGATCATTTGACTGACGTTTTGATTTGGTTTTCATAGAATATAAAGGATTTAGCTGAAAATTTCGTATTGACTTTGAAAATATTTTTTTATAACTAATGAAAATAAAATAATAACTTTGTATGAGACCGTAGATTCAAATTTAATTTTTATGACTGACTGGTTTCGCTTAGCCTAAGTATCATAAAGGTAAAAAAAACTTTACAGCAAAATACCAAGTGTGCGGTTAAATATACAGAGAGAGAACACAATATAAAATAAAATAAGAGAACAGTGAGAAAACAAAAGAATAACATTATATTATAAAAAAGGAACAAACAGAAAGAGACAGATAATATAACATGAAAGAGGTCGGTCATAAAAATTAAAATAAAATCTGTGGTCTTATAGAAAGTTTTTGTATTTCATTTTCATTATAATATGTCAAACCACAAAGTGACTATTTTTTGTACGAAAATATTTTTATTACTGTCCATAGAAAAATTATATTTAAATCATTTGTAGTATTGGTCGTATCACAATGCTGGAAAATTACGTTCAGCGTCATTCTTGAGTGCTGACCCTTAATTCAAGTTACAGAATTAAAATGATCTGATAATTAATTAAAAAAACATACGCCTCATCTTTAAAATACCCTTTACCCAAACATTGCTACATTTAAATAAACTAACTAACTGAATAACCATCACGCCTTTACACCGCAAGGGTAGGCAGAGAAGACTTACGGCCATACAACTCTGTCTTGGCACACACTCCTAGCTTCGTTCACATTCATACATCGTCTCATACATACTCTTCTATTATTCTGACTCTTCATGTGGCCCGATTCAAGTATTTGATTCACTTGATCGTGCCATGTCTTTCTCGAACGCACCCGAGTTCTTTTTCCGTTCACTTTCGCATCATACATTGCAACATTCATACAAGGATAAACCGGTTTCGCAAAATTATTTCCATTGAGTTTCCTGTGGTTAAGACTGTTCCTCAAGAAAACCTAGAATAACACCTCGCAAGGATAAATTTGAACTCTCTTGAATTTGACTTGAAGGCAATGTAGGCGATCTCACAGAAGGGGATGATTTAAAAATATCAGTTAAACAGATTTACTGACTGTCCCCTAACAGAAATTCTTCCGTCACAAAAACTTCCTACATCTTTCAACAGGCTTTTTACCAGTGGCGGCTCGTGAGTTTTTAGTGTGCTAGCGTGCTAAGATTGAAAAACACGACATTGTTAGTGTTGTTGTAACCGAAAATGATTTTTATTTTTTGTCAAAATTTTATTTTCGTATGAAGATTTTCAGGGTTTTTCAGTTTTGGTGGTGCACTGCACGGATTTCTGAAAAATCTTCATGCAAAAAGTTGAAATTAAAAAAAAAAAATGTTTTCGGCTACAACAACATCAATGATGACGTATTTTTTAATCTTACCACTCTAGCAAACTAAAAAGTCACGAGCCGCCACCACCCCTCTTATTTTTCCGAACCCTCTTGCGGCAAATAACTCGGCAAACTAGAGTGTTTGAGTTATGTCACTTTTATTTCCTCAATTTCTACTTTCGGAATAATTTTCCTTCTCGTTGAATTACTTCAAAGACCTGGTCGTTTCGTAACCCCACTATCCACAATACATTCAACAGCCTCTTGCGCGGCCATTTTAAGTTCAAGAGCTTCGATCTTGTCTATTGAGCTTGCTATCTACGTTAAGTTCAATGAAGCCAACGTAGGCAATTTCGTAGAAGAGAAGTGATTGCCTACTATGAGGCAATATCTAGTAGCACCGTATATTAGGCGAGCTGTTGATTTGAAATAAACATTAACCCTCCCGTTACCATGTTAGAAAACTTCCGTTTGATCCCAAAGTAACAAGCCAGCGTTACCGCGATATTAAAGTCATTTACATGTTAACCAGTAAAAAAATTGAGAAGTTAAGTTTAAATATTATTTTTAAACAAATTAATGTCATTCATAAAAATATTTTAATTTCGTACATTTAAAGCATACGTAAATATTTAAAAAAAGGTGATCTGGCCTCTTTTGAAAAATAATTAAATAATACGTTCGACTACAAATCCAGAGGTCGCAGATTCAAACTCGGCGCGCGTAAATAAACTGCATTAAATTAATATGTGTCATAACACATTTAATTCATGTAAAATAATACGTAAAATATTTACGGCACGTTCCCAAGTGACACCAGACATTATTGCCCTGGTGAATGACCACCATTCAGAATCAAAACCTGACTTGAAATGGCTTTAGCCGTGTTTGGTGACCATATCTGAATGGCCAGGTACTTCCCAACCTTCCTCTTCTTCCCCTATCCACTACCTTCAGACTCACAACATACCCCGATTAGGGGTGCCGTAGTCTCACTGGTTCTAGCCGGTTGGGACTCTTCTGCGGTATTCACTATAAAAAAATATTTATGTATAATATATTTGTCGCATTTCTCTTAGCTTTCCTTAAATTTATGTGCAAAATTAATTATAAATAGACACATTGTAAATTAATAATAATTAATGAATTAGTCATTAAAATATATTTTTAGAAAAGGCTTGAATATATAGTTGGTATTGTGTTGGCTTTCTGAGATATACAAAAAAAGCGAGGAAGTTAAGTAACGTTGGTTGACATCTTGAATACAAGAAGATTAAATACCTCGTGTATCATTAATATTATCTGGAAAGCTTTTAAAATATGAAACCAAATCAGATTTGGAACGACTCGAGTCCTCTATTCTTATCACAAGGCCCCAACTTAACCTGCTTCGGATTAACTTAATTTCAAACGCGGCCAAACGAGCTTTACGTAGTATAACGTATAAGGTTACGTTATAAGTTTACGCCCCAAGTTCCACCTAAGTTATCGCTTATTAAATACTAGCGCGTTCGTACCGACTCATATTGGCAAAGTTTTACGCTTTGTTTACTTAAAGATTTTGTATGAGGGTTTATTGGTTTTAATTAAGTGGGATTTCACCCTCTTATTTAAGATGAATTTCGCCCAAACGTAGCGACAGCATGGATTTAAATACGACTGGATTTGTCGGATAAAGGCCTACGTAAGCGAAAACACTCTTGAGAGACGGGGAAGGGAAAGGACAGGCTTGAATTAAGGTGAAACTGAAGCACTAATCTTGATTGGTTTAAGACCTAATGGATTTTTTCGTCGTGGGTGGTTTTTAACATTCACTATTTCGACAGCCTTAACGCATAGGACGGGGTAATTCAAACTTAAAAAGTAAAACAACATGACTTTTATCCTTTTCGGCTGTTCACAGTTATTTGTTCAAAAGTTAAAACAGACCGATAATTGGCGTTTAACGGGGACCGTTCAAACGTTAAAAGAATAACAAACTGGTGCTTATCATCGAATTGGGACGATGTGAAATGTGACAATTCTAAATGTGACGATGTAAAATGTGACGATGCAAAATGTGACGATGTGAAATTTGACGATATTAAATGTGACGATGTAAAATGTGATGATGTGAAATGTGATGATTTTAAATGTAACGATGTGAAATGTGACGATGTGAAATGCGACGATGTAAAATGTGATGATAATGTGACGATGTGAAATCTGACGATGTGACGATGTAAAATGTGATGATGTGAAATGTGACGATTTTAAATGTGACGATATCCAACGCGACGAAAATTTGAAACAACCCGCACTTAAAAGAGCGTTTTAAAAGGGGACCACCTGAAATTTGTTTTATTTACTTGACCTTTATTAATGACCGTAAAAAAATTCGAAAGATTTTTCAATCAATTTATTATTTTATGTGATACCCCACATTATATTTGCCAGGAGTTAGTGGAATGATAGCACCTCCGTTTTTTAAATAAAATTGTGTGGCTGAAGACAGTCGGGATCCAAATCAGAAGCTATAGAAGAAGGTTGAAAGGTGTCTTGCTATCCAGGTATGAACAACTTAGATACAGCCATTTCAAGCAACGGTTCGATTCTTAATAGTAGTTTCTATTTAGAGCGATGTTAAGAGTACCTATCACTCTGAATTCTCTTCCACCCACTTTCACTCGCTTAAGTTTAATTCATAGATCATTAAAAAATGGCGCAACAGTCTAAAACTTTACTCTCTACAACTATCGTAGCAAATACATTACATTAAGCATGCTATATCGTCGCTTGAAAAGCAAAAAGGATGAAGCGCCATTTTGGAAAGTTTACACCGGAGTACTTGAAAGCTTTTTGTTTGACAATAAAATTTAATTAAAATTGTTTCAAAAGTCTTCAGTACCTGGCTGGATTTAGAAAAAAAAGTTAACTCAGGTAACTCAATGCTCTCACTGAGTTGCTTGAAGCGACAAAAGCTAAAAAAGGCTTTAACTTGTGTTGATTAAGTCAAGCCTTACCCCCAAAATGTTAAATATATTTAAATAGCTGAAGGGTCACAAAAGTTTTCAGAATCACACGACAGTCAGAGCTTTTGATGCAGAAAAAAAACTGATCAAAACTGTCTTTGAATTTTATTTAACTCATTTTTGACCAAAGTTTCGCTTAAGCCCTTTTGCCTTTCTAAAGAAGATATATACTCAATTTAAAAAAATTTATGATACGAATTTTTTAACTTTATTCTACTATTTTTTATTTATTATGACGGCCATCTTCAGACTGGTACAATTTTAAGTAAGTCTATGGAATATATATACTATTAGGTCCGGAAGGGATGGAGTTGATATTCATAGTGAATATCTGTGACTTAAGGATTTTAGTTTTATGGCTGACAGAGGTGGCTTTACCATACATTCAAAAATACATTAGGGTAGTTTTATTACCTTCTGGGAGACGGTTTACACGGGGTTTGTAAGATGCGTTTTTGTGGAATAAAGTTAAAAATTTGGTATTATTATTAAAATCATTAAAATGGAGTTCAACAGTTTCAAAATTAGAAATAATAATATGAAAATATTTACCTTAAGGAATAGTACATATGGGTTTGCGACATCCACGATTGTTAATAATTGTATTTCAATCACCCATTTCACACATTCGACATTATTGGGGTTGAATAAAGAAACAAATTATATAAAGTAAGTAAGAACTAGACTTCCATTGACGAATTTATAAGTCCAAGCAATAATGGCGAAAGGATTTGCAGGGAGTTGATTGGTTTTCCCGAGAATTTTTCTGCGGGAATTCTACGCCGTAGTTAATACTTAAATGCCAACAACTTCAGATATTCGGAGAAAGCAGAATTATATGACGCATTTCGTCAAAGGACTTTCTGGACAAGTATCCATGAATAGAAGCTTTAATACATTAATACTATTGCCGATAAATATATTTCAGAAGGAATGGAATGGTCGTAGAAAACTCTGATGTTATTGAAATTTTTGTTGATGCTTTGATTTTTTTTTTTTCTATGATTTTGAGATTGATTGATTTATTATTTATTGGTGACCTAGAAGATAGAAATGGCACTTTCAAGTGAACCACATACTTGAATCGGATCACGTCGAGAGTCAGAATAACAGAAGATTATATATGAGACGGTTTATAAATGTTAATTAATCAAGGAGCGTGTACAGCGTGGTGTGGAGCTCCATGCTCTCTGATTACCTTTGCGGTGCGATGGCGAGGCACGATAGTTCGTTAGTATGACGATCATTGTGGCGGAGATGTTTGAAACTAAGTACAACACGTATTTTGTAAAAGTCAACATAAATACTACAATCATTTATTATTATGTACTCGTATGTGCTTTTCTTTCTCTGTTGCTCTTTTTTCCATTTCGTGTTTTTAAATGTATTTTTTTATAATTGAACTTTAGTCAGTTAATTTATGAATAAAAAAGTAAATTATACTTTTTCGTTGATTTCATCTTTTTCTGGTACCCTCTCTTTTTGAAGGCTGGCTATTATTATTATTTTCTTCACCTATAAAAAGTATAATGCAATGCAGCAGTTTTGGATTTTGGTGTGGTTTGAATTGACTTTAGCTTTGTTCATAATTAACAGCTCTCCTTACTTGTAATCTTTTCCTTTCCATCCCCTTTATTTAGCCTCATAAAATTTCCAATTTGGGAATGCCATGGTTTCACAATACCCTTGTGCGGTAGCAAATTAATAAAATAAAACAGCTTTTTCAATATTCAAAGCTTCGAAGCTTCAAAAGTACCTCTCATAAAACGACATATATTTTGCACTTTATTTAAAAACTTAATTTCCGCCTAATACAAATCTTCCATTTTCAGGTGTGCCATAGTTCAACTGGCTTTGAACCGCGAGACTTAAGTGTGTCACTCACACGTTAAAAGTAAATCGCAAAAAAATACAGATAATATATTAATTATTCAAATAATATCAATAATTTTCAACGAAAATAAGATACCGAAACATGAACCTTAAACATCTATTCTATCCGGAAGTAACGTCTTTTTGCTGATTGAGCCACCGAAACCTTTTTAGAAACCGTAATTTTTATTCATTTCATATTTATAAAAAAAAAATTATTTTTTTCTCAATTTCTTCCGATGTAGGCAACCATCTTTGTATCTGTATGCAAAGCTCTACCCGGGCACAGTATCTTGTTCATATTTAACACAGTGTATTGTTCGATATTGCTTTAATAATTGATATCAAGATAAAACATTAAGCTTTAATAAGTCAATTCTAATTCAAATAAATTATATTTGTAAAAATAAATAGCTCCAATTGAAATCAACAAACGTATATTTTCACATATAGTTTTGTGTTCAATTTGTGCAACTCCATTTTTTTAATATTATTTTTTATATAGGTAAAGCTGTTTCGGCGTTTAAGGCCATTTTCAAACTGTAATATAAAATTTAATTCAACTGAATTATATTTAAAAAAAACGTATATTTTCAGTTGGGGATATTATGTGATGTATTTGTATATTATATACGTTGTTTGAAAAGTACCCGATATATAATTAAGTATTTTTGTTTTAACAAAATAGCTACCATCGATGGTGTAATTGAACCATTAAACCTCACCCCAGTCATAATAAATCTTCAATGACAAGGTGTCAGAGAGGAAGGTGAAAAATGATTATCCCCTAACCCAAGGGGTGAATTAAGCAACGGACCCTGAAAGCGTTCGAAGGTCCTTCGAAGCCTTCACATCTTTAGCATTTCAACCTTCGTCTCCAAGTGAACTAACACTCAGCAGTTAAAAAACAAATTTCAACAAAAAAAGAGGAATAGTGTAATTACTGTATAAGTTAAAAGCACTGAAGAGGTAAGTCAACAAGAACTATATTGTGCCTGAAGAAAGGTATTTTTTTTTCTTACTTTGGGTGAGATTTAAAAAAAAAAAAAATTTGACGACCTCCGTTTTAGAGCAGTTAAGTTCCTCGACTAAGAATCCAGATGATGGGGGCTTAAATCCCAGCGTGCACAATTTTTAAAAATTGAATTACTTTGTGTTATTTCATGTTCATTTAATCTAAAATAATATTTAGTATATTTGCGGTACGTTACACGTTTTTCCCTTCTCACGCCCTTCAATTTCACAACATACCCCGATCGGGGAATGTTGTGAGGCTGAAGGTATTGGAAAAAGGAAAAGGAAGGTCGGAAAGAACCTGGCTATTCAGATCTGGTTGTCAAACACGGCTTAACCCATTTCAAGCAACGTTTTGAATGGTGGTCTTTCACCAAGGCGATACTAAGAGTATTTTTCATTCTGGAACGTACCGCGAATATAATATATATTATTTGTTTATGCACTAAACATGTTATAATACTTTGAAAAAAAATTAAATAAATGTATATATATATTTGCGCACGCCGGGTTTGAATCCGCGACCCTTTGTTTGGTAGTCGAGCGACTTACCACTCGAGCGCGGAAGCCATCAGTTATTACCTTGAATATAATATCTCTCTCTTATTTTTTATTTTTTTAATTTTTTTATACCTACATAATAGACGCTGGAAAGACAAAAAGGTAGAAGTGCCATTTTGGGAGATTTCACCGGAGCGAAGTTTTTTTTTGTTTCACAATAAATTTCAAGTCTTCAGTACTTGGTTAGATTTTGAAAAAAAAAGAAAACTCAGGTAACTCAATGTGATTACAAAGCTAAGAAAAGTCCCATACTTGTGTCGCTTGAGTCAAGCCTTCTCCCAAACGGTAAATATATTGTAGTTAGCTGAAGGGCCACAAAAGTCGATCGATGTAAAGAAAACTATTAACAACTGCATATTAATTTAACTCATTTTTGATCAAGATCGCTTAAGCCCTTTTGCCTTTGCAAAGTTAATTTTATTAATTTAGAGCGTTCGTAGTTTTCACATTATATGCTACAAGTTGGTTAACAATGCATGCATGTATACTAAGCTACAGTATTGGACATATTTCCTTGTCCTGTTAGCTGGAATACGCTACCCGGGTTTAAATATAATATAACGTACCTACGCTGTAATTGGCACGTGCACTGCACAATATGCCAGTTACAGGTAATGCATGCGAGGCAATTTGAAACCCCAAATGATATATAGATACCAATACTAATGCACAGCTTTTCCCTTTGACTAGTCAAACATTTGGCAAAGTCAGAGCCATTCTGTTATATCTAATTTTGAAATTAATTATTTGTGGAAGAATCCCATTTTAATATGAATTTACGAGTATGATTAAAAAACCTTTGTAACATATTTCCGCTTATTTATTTTGAAACGGACTGATTTCACAATGAGAATGGAAATGTTTGTTGTGAGGTGAAATTGATTCGGTAAAAATGTGGCGAAATAAGAGGAAATAAGTTACAAAGGTTTTTAATCATTAATTCAGACTAGCTAATTATTGCAATAATTCTAACATTCGCGAATACCGAATAATATTTTAGACAAAAAACAACAAATTATTCGACATACTTGTGTTGAAAATATCAGTGGTTGAGTGGTTGAGACGCTCGACTACGAATCCGGAGGTCGCAGGTTCAAACCGGGCGCGCGAAAATAAAATTTATTATATTAATATGTGTTATTTCACATTTGATTATTAAAAAATATTATTTAGTATAATTGTGGCACATTCAAAGTGGTAGATACTCTGAGTATCGCCCTAGTAAAAGACCACCATTCAGAATCGAAACGTTGCTTGAAATGGCTTTGGTCGTGCCTCGTAACCAGATCTGACTAGCCAGGTACTTCCCAACCTTACTCTCACCCATTTGCTTCCTCTCCCCACTACATTTAGCCTCATATCATATGCCAATTGGAAATGCCAAAGTCTCACTGGCTCCAGACGGTTGACATCTTAGATTATATAGAATGGTATCAATCCAAGTCAGTTTTTGATGATTTTTACCTGACTCGGCGGACCTGGGCGTGGCTAAGATCAAGGCTACGGTATTTATACATCAATTCATATCACATATCGACATAATGTTTTTGTTTATACGTATAAACACCTTTTCACAGTATTGATATCAACAAAAATATAGCATATAACCTAAAAAACTGTTTAGTTGTGTCAAGTTTAGTGGCATAATAAAAAATATGGGCGGCATCCCGCGGTGACCCAGGAGCCCAAGATCATAGAAGCGGAGTATTATATTTGTTGTCTCTTTCTCTCTCATGGTGTACGACGTAAAAACCCGGAGAAAGTGATTTATGACAAGTTTGTATAGGTTGGGTAAAAATATTTGGCTCTCTCTCCATACATTGTTTCTCCAACGTTGGCATCATAAATGGACGTAGTTATGCAGAAAGCATCCAACCCCAAAAAGATAAAACTAAGAAACAGGCGTTTGAGAATATGACTATAAAAAGCATTAATATGAGTAAATAGCATTTTTTTTCTTTGAGCATTATTATAAATAGTCAACTTATTATCTATCAACGTTTTTATTAAAAAAAAAACATGTTTTTCTTATGCTATCCTAAATGTGATAATGTATTTAAATTTTTCAATTTAAGTCAAATATCTGTAATGTGCGTTCGTAAAAAAAATGATTCCTAAAAATCTATTGCATTTGGAGCTTGGATGTTTTCAGCACATATACATGTATATCTCGTATTTATCTATAGGAAAACATGTAAACACTCGATTTTGGCAATTTGTGGGTTAGACGTTTTGTGCATGACTACGTCTAGTTGAGATGCTTGAAATCTTGGATGTTTTCAGCAGACAGAAATTTCGAATTTATCTAAAAGAAAACAAAAAAAAATCGATTTTGGAAAATTATGGGTTGGACACTTTCTGCATGACTACGTCCAGTTGAGACGCTTATGCGATATTCACTATAAACATAATACATTATATTTATGTTTTTTAATAATCATCAGCACGTGTTTGAGATAAAAATAATGATTTTTTTATATAAATACCGCACAAGAGTCTCAACTGCACCCAACCGTCTGGAGCCAGTGAGACTATGGCATCCCCAATTAGGGTATGTTGTGAGGCTGAAGGTAGTAAGAAGGGGAAGGAGATAGGAAAGAGGAAGGTTGGGAAGTACCTGGCTATTCAGATCTGGTCACCAAGCACGGCTAAAGCCATTTCAAGCAACGTTTCGATTCTGAATGGTGGTCTTTCACCAGGGTGATACTTGGAGTATCTGTTACTCTGGAACGTGCCGCAAATACATGGCCTGTTCAAAAGAAAATATGAATTTTGAATTTTCGCGGGCTGTGTACATTCGATCATCGATTTTTTTTTTGTTATGTTGGTACGCATATGTTTATCATATTTTAGCATTATCAGCCATTTTGAATTAGTGGTTTGTTTTTGACTACTGGAAAGGTTAGTCACGTTTTTGTGTGTTCTTCGATTCTTTACTTTTGAAAAAAATGGATCAAAGAATAAAATCCATGATTTGTTTTTCCACAACTCCAGGACGCTCATCGTCATTAACATCTTCTCGGCCTTCTGTAAAGCGCTTGTACCACTTATAAACACTTTTTTGAGACAAAGTAGACTCGCCGAATGCCGCAGTCGGTGAGTTTTTAAGTGCGTTGGAGCACTTTATTCCATTTTAACGCAAAATTTGATACATATTCTTTGATTCATTTTTTTTTCAAAAGTAAAAAATCGAAAAACAAACAAAAATGTGACTAACCTTTCCAGTTGTCAAAAACAAACCACTAATCCAAAATGGTTGATAATGCTCACATATGATAAACATATGTGTACCAACATAATTTAAAAAAAAACCGATAGTCGAATGTATACAGCCCGCGAAAATTCAAAATTCACCTTTTCTTTTGAGCAGGCCTCGTATATTTTTTTATTATTTTTATATGAATTAAATGTGTTGTGAACCATATTAATTAAATAAAAGTTATTGGCGAAGAGTCTTTAATACAGGCGTATTTTTGTTGTTTCAGGCTGAAACTGGCGGGTAGCCTGGCGCTGGCCAGCAGCGGGGAGGCTCCGCTGCTGGGGCCACCGCCCCCCAACCCCTCTAACCACCTCTCTCAGACGGAGGAGAGGTACGTTATCAACCCTTTTCCACACATATCGACTGCGTTTTGGTCAAAGGCGTTTATCCACAATTTTTCGCAAGGAAATTTAGGTCTTAGTGAGATAACATGACGGTCATGCTGTTATGCTTGACACCTGATCTTGATTTTGATCAAATGCTGAAACGGACCGAGAATTGGTGGTTAACGGAAGTTTTTGTTTGAAATGGTAACAGTAACTAACTAACTTTTTGATAAGAGTTGTAAACCTATTTAGTGTCCGTAAGTTTTTGGTATTTTGGGTATCAGGGTTTTATTAGGGCTTCTTAACGTCTTAGTCTAACTAACTAACCATCCCGCCGTTTCCCCGCAAGGGTAGGCAGAGAGGACGGACCGCCATACAACTCTGTCTAGGCACACACTCCTTGCTTCATTTACATTCATACATCGTCTCATACATACTCTTCTGTTATTTTAACTCTTCACATGACCCGATTCAAGTATTTAATTAACTCGGCCGTCCATGTCTTCCTCAGGCGTCCCCGATTTCTTCTTCCAGTCACTTTCGCATCATATATTCTTTTTACGCTCCTTTCTTTGTTTATTCGCTATACATGCCCAAACCATCTTAGTGTCTCTTTCTTGATCCTATTCATTACGCTAACATCAGCCTTGCATTTATTCCGGAAATCCACGGAAATTCACGGTTTTACCGCACATTCGTCTCAAGGATCTCATTTCCACAGCATCTGATAGTATTAATACGCTAAGCCGTCTTCTGTACATGATTCTTCAGAACGCTAATGTCTGCAAAAACAATACTGATAATTTTCACTCACACGTAAAAAAGTTATAAATTTTATTTGTATTTCGCAATTTATTCACCATGTCCTTTTTGACGTGCGTATCAGGACTAAACTAGTTTAGTCTACTTTTGTCCTTCCTCTGCCAGTTCCGTGCCTCAATGTTATACTTCAGTGTCGGTATAAGCGCTCCATTGTGGACTGCCAGCTTCACTTCTTTGGACAATTTCTTATTTGCACCAACAGCGTTCAGTCCTCCATTAATGGAGTTCTTTGGTAAAATACTCATAGTGACGCTAATCATCGATTTGCGACAATGTAAAATGTGACAGTGGTTCAAACCACTAGGCCTAAGTTTGCCTACAAACAAATGTGGAATAACACCTTTAACCTAAACACAGTCGATATGTACATGTTTCAAAACTATATGTGATTCATTATTCTTTGATATATTAACTGCACAGAGGTTGATCTTACAACCACTGTGCAGTTAACTAACTTGATGAGATATATAAAAGCGCAGAGTAAAAAAGTCCCCGTGGCTTTAAGTAGGGAGAGTGAGTAAAGACATAATTTATTATATTTTCGTGGAAAACAATACTTTGTTTGACATATTTAAAGGAATTGAAAAAAACTTTTGTAAAAGACCACGGATATTATTTATTTTTTTATGGCCGACCGGTTTTGCGTAACCATTAAAATTAATAATCAGGTAAATTTATCCAGTAATCCAATATTATGTTTATTTTTCGTTAGCTCATAAAATTTGTCGTTATTCGTCAATCACCTTTTCAGTTGACGTTTTGTCTCTTTCAATTCAAATTATCTGTCTCTTCCTGTGTTACAATTATAATTATTTTTTTTTTAATTTAAAAGTAAGACAAACATTCCCGGGTTACGAATAACCTGACAATATTTGAAAAACTCCTACTGCCATCATAAAAAGCGGAAGATGTTGCTTGTGCAATGATGGAGGACTTAGCCAGCAGAGGAATTGAACGCACGACGCCCGGGTGGGAATCCAACGCGTTCTACACCCAGCTACCGACCGGTCAATATATATATATATATATTGTTCTCCTTCTGTATTAATGTATAACCGCACACTTATTTTTTGTTAAGTTTAATTTTGCGGTCGGTCATAAAAATTAAAATAATATCCGTGGTCTTATAGAAAGTTATTTTTTCATTTCTAACGAACGACGAAGTGATTGTTTTCTACGAAAATATAAATTACTTACATCCTGAGTACATTTTTGATTAACGATTGATCAGAAACAATTCAAATTTGAATCTCGGGCGATCTCTCGTTTTTGTTGGCTGCATGGTGCTCATTATAAAACGACATCTCTGCAATGACTTATAAATTTCACATAAGCTCAAAATAAGATTCCGTCAAAGCAAAGAGACGTTCCTTGAAAATACTCAAAATTTGTGGCAAGATTCTTAATTGACTAGGTAAGGTGTAACTAGATAATACACTTACTAGGTAAAGTGTTCATTTGTGTTTAAATTATGTTAAAACTTACGTAATTATTATTAATGGCTTTAAAGCTGTTATAAGAAACACACATTTGAAAACAAACACGTACTATGAATTAATATAAAGTTTAAACATGTATTAAGCTAGGTGTTGTTATGTTTGACAAACATTATATACATTGCTTTGAAGCTTTTGTAAAAAAACGTGAAAGCATACATTAATAACCTCGTATTTATGTTTTTAAAATATGGCTCACACAAAACTTATGCTGTCTAATTGTAAATAATAAACTTAATTTATTTATCATACATTTAGTACAGAAAACAATTACATACTACGATTTGAATAAATAAAGTTTTCTATTGGTGTACAACTTTACTTTCGCTGTGTTTTTTTCCGAAATTCGAGGCTTTATTGTAAAAAATTGGTTATACATTTATGATTTAAAAGTATTGTCCATCGCTGGTCCATATTTTCTTCTACCTTTCGAGCAGCGTAGTAATCCCGCGTTGAAAAAACTGGTCGTCTTTTGAAGCGATCCACGAAATGATCCATTTTTTACTTCTTCATAAGACCGGAAGTGCTGGTCAGCCAGGTCGTGTGCCATTGATAGAAACAAGTGATAGTCAGAGGGAGCAAAGTCTGAGGAATACAGCGGTTGGGGTAGGACTTTCAGACCCATTTCAGCACTTCAAGTATGTCTTGACCGACTTCGCAACATGGGGTCGAGTATTGTCATACTGTAAAGTCACTTTATCGTGTACTGGGGCTATTTTTCTTTCAGTACTCATCTCAAACGCATTATTTGATTTCGATAACGTTATTTTTTATTGTTTCAAACTGACATTTTCTAACGAGAATAACTTAATGATGCAGACACAAATAAACTAATGTTTCTATGGGGTTATGTTGACAGATGCCTAAGTTTATTGCATGATGTCTATGATTTATTTGTTTTGACTACTTTAAGAAAAAAAAAGAAAAACAAACATTACCGGGTTACTAATTACCTGTCAATATTTGAAAAAAACCTACTGCCATCATAAGGAGCGGAAGATGTTACTTGTGCAATTGTGGAGCCAGCAGAGGAATTAAACGCAAGACGCCCGGGTGGGAATCCGACGCGTTTGTCCACTCAGCTACCGATCGCTAAAGCCACCTATAGGAAAACGGCAGAAATAAAGTTGTGCACCAATAATCACAGCGTTTCGTTTGATAGACATTATGTACTTAAATGGCTTTATTACTATTCAAAGGAACAAAATCATTATTTAGATAAACACAAAGTCGTTGGTATTATTTTGATTGCCGTTGGAGTATTAATTTTCCGAAGGGTATAAGAAATTTCAAAACCATCTGTAATACAATATTTTACAAAATTTCCAATCAAAAGAATCATTCTAGAAAATAAATTTCTAAGTATTGTACCTAAAGGGAAAACTTCTTAATTGTGTTCGGGCTTTCTGTGGCACGAGTGGTAGAATTTATGAATGGGTCTTACCTATAAACAAGTATTGATTTGCAAATTCAGAAAATACTGAGTATAAACGTTTGTGTATTTATCCATATTTCAAAGGTTGTTTGATCAAACGCAACTCTGTAAAATCTGTTCGCTTTTTAATGTTTCAGAATACTCGTACGTGCACGTGATATATCATGGTTACCTAATAACTATACCAAATGATATGTTTTTGTTTGCCTAGTATAAATTTCAATTAGAAGTTATCATATTTTTTATTGCGATACTTGTATTTGAAATTTAGTACCATTATTTTAGCTGCCGGAGTCGGTCAGATTGTGGTATTAATTTGAAGATTGTAAAGTGGATAAAAAAAGACAGATGAAGATGAAGGTTTATGAAGTAACTGTCTATTTAGACCTGGTTAGACTTTTCGATTCTAAATGGCGGTCTCTCACCAGTGTGATGCCGAGAGTATCTACCACAAAGTATTTTTTTAAATATTTTTACAGTGAGTACTGCTTCCAACCGTCCGGAAACCTTAATTATAATATTTTGATAATTTTGTATTGTGCCGTTATTGTGGAAAATCACCTGAAAAGCGTTTTAGAAATCTTAATTTCTAGTTAATATTGATTCCTACTTTATATTAATATTTATTTAAATCAATTAACAGACAAAATATTCAGCAACATACCTACTTGACAGGTCACTTCTGGCAAGACACAATCACTTTATTGTAATAAATAAACAATAAAAAAACTGATTTATATATTTTTTAAAGAAATACAAACATTCCAGGGTTACGAATAACCTGACAATATTTGAAAAACTTCTACCGCCATCATAAAAGATCGGAAAATGTTGCTTGCGCAATGATGAAGGACTTAGCCAGCAGAGGAATTGAACGCACGACGCCCGGGTGGGCATCCGACGCGTTTGTCCACTCAGCTACCGACCGGTCGGCAGTTTCGTTGGTATTATAGCATCCACGATTGGGATATGTTGTGAGGCTGAAGGTAGTGGGAGGGGAAGGAGATGGTGAAGAAATGAAATAGGAAATGTAAGTTGGGAATTACATGGATATTCAGAGCTGGTCACCAAACACGGCTAAAGCCATTTCAAGCAACATTTCGATTCTGAATGGTGGTCTTTCACCAGGATAATACTTTAAATATCTATCACTCTGAAACGTTGCCGAAAAAATACTAAATATTGTTTTATATTAATTAAATGTGAAATTACACTTTTTTTTTTGCGCACGCCGAGATTTGTACCCGTGACCTCTTGAATAGTAGTTGAGCGTCTTAACCACTCGACTACAGAGGCCGTCTAAAACAATATGACAAGAGAATTGTAATCGATAACTTTATTTCGTTTTATATATGAGGGGCTTAGAAGCAAAGGCAGCAATCTCCAAAAACGGTTCTGTAGCATTGTCAACTTTTGAATCATTATTTTAAAGAAATGGTGAATGAAGTGTACAAAAATGTTAGTGCACATTAAACTAAGAACAATTTAAAACAATTATCTCTAAATTTATCAACATATTCACAAAAGAAAAGTGCATTAAACGTTAAATCAACTTTCCAAGAAATAATTTAAAATGATGGAGATTGCTGCATTTGCTTCTAAGCCAATCATATATATTATAATCAACAAATGAAAGAGAATAATATGATTTGGAAACCCTATATCCTTTATATTTGTTTTAAGTCAATCACACAGGTTGCGAGTAAAAACCGTTTGGTTCCTCTGACTGTCGGAACAAAGCTTGGGGCGTTCATGGCTGGGAGGTGGAAGGGGTGAAGAAGAGAAGGGGGAGGTGGTAGGGTGGCTCAGGACACTCAGTCAGCGTGGATTCACTCTGATTGAAGTGAGCCATCTGAATGATTTAGTTGTCCCGAAGTAACGACACTTTGCAACACTGCTGGGATTTACAGATGATCACTGGCTTTCCGAAACCAAATTAATTTTGAAAGTTCTATAAAACAAATGTTTTCATTGTTCCTGGATGACTATATGGTTTCTTATTTTAAATCTGACAATTCGTGATGGAATTCCATTTATATATGGATATTTTTGAATAAGAAAAACAGTTTTGACCGGTCGGTAGCTGAGTGGATAAAGGCGTCGGATTCCCACCCGGGCGTCGTGCGTTCAATTCCTCTGCTGGCTAAGTCCTCCATCATTGCCAAAGCAACATCTTCCGCTTCTTATGATGGCAGTAGGAGTTTTTCAAATATTGTCAGGTTATTTGTAACTCGGGAAAGTCTTTCTTAAAAAAAATAAAAATTTGGAATCCTTAGACCGGTACAATTTAAACTGAATCTATACCGACTATATATTTTACATACACAATTATTGGAATCATATTTGAAAAAATTACTATTTATAAACTTTAAAATATTTATTTTGGAATGTTAACAAAATATACTAACATTAATGGTTATGGCAAACTCATTCTCGAATTTTAAAAAAAAAATTAAGAAGATTGTCGATAGCAGTAATTCCTGCTCAATTTTACATAGAACCGAGGTTTTATTTAAACTAGAAAATGTATTTCAATAGTCTGTTTTCTAAATTTATTCCCTTTTAAAATCTTTGTAAAGCTCCCATCGGGACTTCCACCATGAGCTATGAAGCTAAATAATGTCATTTTATCTGTCAAACTGAGATAAGGCAGTGAATTGTTAGTTGAATACTTTAAAACAACTTCATAACTAACTCCACTACTTTTCCAGAATGATATATACTCTTAGTTTCGCTTTGGTGAAAGACCACCATTCGGAATTGAAACTTTGCTTGAAATGGTTTTAGCCATGTTTGGTGACCAGATCTGAATAGCCAGATACTTCCCAACTTCCCTCTTACCTATCTCCTTCCCCTCTCCACTACTTTCAGCCTCAAAACATACCCCAATCGGGTATTCCAGAGTTCCACTGTGTCTAGAAGGTTGGGATCAGATGGAACCCTTGTGCGGCATTAACTATTATAACTAACCATCATGCCGTTTTCCCGGAGGAGTAAGCAGAGAAGACGGACCGCCACATAACTCTATCTTGGAACACACGCCTTGCTTTATTCTCGTTCATAAATCGTCTCATACATACTATTTTGTTATTCTGACTCTTCACAAGGCCTAAATAACATACTCTAAAATATTCATAAAAAAAGGATCATTTAGATCCATTGCGGAAAAAGTAATTCCCTTAGGTAGTCAAGTAGCAAATCCTATTTATATATCCGATTCGGCAGTTGTGTAGCTTCATTGTTAAAATGACGGATTTAAGTGAGTGTCGACAAACACAAAGGGAAAATTTTATTATTCGCTCACATAATCGTGTACAATATGAAATGTCCCATTGAAAATATCTCGCAGCCGAAATAAATTATTATATTCTGTTGGCAGAGAAAACAATCCATACTAAACAATTCATGTAAATTTAATTCGAGACAATACAGGGTTACCGGTAATTGATGTGAAAAGTTATAGGACACAATAGAAAGACATATTTCATCGAAGTAAAAAAGTTATGCATTATTTATAATTGTGAAACTGTCGTGATGTATACCTATTATTATTATTATTATATATTTTACCTTTCCACCAATGTTAATTTACCTTATTTAAAATATGTTAAGCAAACAGAGACAGTTAAATCAAAGAATAAACTCAAAAATGGCAAACTGTCAAAAATAAATCTGAATACAATAGATATTATATGAATTTTAAAAAAAAAACACAGATGCATCATCAACTCATCACTATGTAACCCATCTCCCAGAACAAGAAACCTTATTTAAAAAATAATCGCACATTATTTTATTTTCTGACTCACCTAATTTTTCCTTGCTAGATATGTATCTAAGGATCAATTTTGCATACTTAACTATAAACTTGTTTTTTTTACTGATTCCGTTTTTCTTTTCGTACATAGCATCGTCCAATTACAAAACATACACAAAACGAAATGAGAAAAAAGAACAACAAAGAAAGAATAACACATACATAATATTTGAATGAAGCAATGACAAAAATATACATTTGCTAGAAAATTCAAGCCAAAGCCTGAAAAAGGTTTTGGTAGAGTCGATAATATTTGACATAATAAATTGTATGTTTTCGTAGAAAACTATCACTTTGTAATAAGACATATTTATTTTCAAAATTAAAGAATAACTTTGTATAAGACCACCGATTTAAATTTGTAGTTTTATACAAATTTATTATATCATTTACACAATAAATCATTAAAATGGAATTCCACCACGAATTAACAGTTTCAAAATAACAAATAACAAATAAATTGTTTTCTTCAAAGATTATTTCAAAAACTTCGAAACATCGGCTTGTTTTACTTGTACCAATATACTGTGTTCTCTTTAACTACCACTCCCCCTGTATTTATTTTAGATTTTAGACAAGAAAGGCGACAATTTAATTCAGAGAGATACCCTTCTAGAGGCTTCCAAAGGTTAGGAGTTAAATTTCCGCTGCATTCAATCATCCTTTATAAGCCTTACTAAATAATAATTTAAAATACTGTCCTATTTGAAGGTACAGAAATGTCCCGAAGGTATCATAGGTCCCTTAATAATAAAATCGGTCCCTCGAGGCTTAACCGCTTTAAACAGGGTTATCACGAAACGTGGTCTTATTACTATCGTATTTATGGGTAGGTGCAAATTTCCAAGTTAGCGGTAACCCTCGAACGTGCTTGAGAAGAATCTATAGTTTGTCATGTGTATAATATTATCATCTCTCGGGATGCTGTGTAAGGTCGTTTCAGGAGGGGGAGGGGATAACGCGAATGCGGTCAGATCGTTACGCAGCTGATATCTTCAGCATTAGATTGACTCGTTCTTATTAGCACGCGTTCTCCTAACTGTGAACCGATAAATTACGCTAATTTACAACCTCGATTGCGTAGTGGTTTACGCATTTGATTTTCAATCTAAAAGTCAATGGTTCAATAGTCTTACATATAAGAAGATTGCGTAATCATCATTACATCATAGTGAAATAAACTTACCCGTTTAAATAAAATTTTAAAATCGACTGATTTGTGCAAACCTTTCAACAAGAAAAAACATATCTTGAAAAGGGAGTAAGTTAGGATTCGATTTTTGAATCCGATGGATTTAAAAAAAAGGAGTGTTATAGAGATAGGTTTTAAGCTGCCGGGATCTTTCAATCGTCGGTTTCTGAAATGGTGACATATATTCAAAACAAACACTTTGACTCAGTTCCTGCAATATTTTGGTTTTGCGCAATACCACTCGCTTGATATAATAACACCACTAATACCACTCGAATTTAGATACTCGCTTGTACCTAGATTGCATACAGTGGGTAATTCTTTCGCTGAAATAGTAGATATATTCAACTGCACTGAATCTAGTTACATGAAGGCTATAATAGCATACCTCTTTCAAAAATATTACTTTTAATTTATTGCATTATAATATTTCTATTAACTTACTAATGTTTTTGGGTGCTAATCATTTACTCTATGTTATTTTTATGCCACTTTTACTTTATGTCATATATTACACTGCAATGTAAAAACCTATAAGGGCGTATATAATTAAATATATAAAAAAAACCCAAGCTGCCTGTAACTGTTTGAAGCTAAAGAAAGTGATCAAAAGAAGAAGATAGATTAAGGCTAGGTTAAGATATGCTTTAACATCAAATCTGGTAACTAAGCATAGTAAAAGTCATTTTGAGCAACATGAATGATGATATCTCACCAGGGCAAATTAGAAAGTATTTTAAACTTTTGAATTAAATGCATTTACCTACGCCATATTTTGATATAAATGTACATACTCCATATTTTATGAAAGGTACCCCCTTTTGTACTTGCTTGATCTGCTTAATTGTTTCTTTAAACTGTTCGTGTGATACGAGTAACAAAACAAACTTTTTAAAATCACGAACTGGAAAATATCAAGGCGCTATTTACACCACTTTTTTATTTATTAAAAAAACTTTATTTTCTTATTTGTAATAACCCTGTAAAGAAAACACCTGTATCGGGTAACTACGCAGGTAGGGGGGGGAGGGGCTGTGACAAATTCGCCACATTAATTTCCTTTTAAATTAAGATATTTTGCTTTGTGCCACCGCGGGGCCTCCGACCGTATTTTATTCCATCAAGTGGAATGGATTACCTGAAATTAATTGAACTAATTTCAATACTAGACCTGAGGGTCCCAATATTCATTCTGGTACTTAAGTTTTGACCTTTGAATTCGTAAGGGCGCCGAGTCCCAGCATTAATGTGAATTATTTAAGTGCTAATTTATGAATAAATTTAATTATGATTATATAATTCTCCAGGGTAGGTTTGATCTTTAAAAGGTAGCTTTAATTGATATTTTTATCAATACAGCCTACGTATCTACGTATAAGCAACTTTAGTAGCAGTAAGTAAGTTTGAATTTAAGTTCAACGGGTAACTAGTTAGATGATTGGTTTATTTGATGTCGTATAATATAAGCTTAATAGAAACCATAAGAGATGTTGTTTGACGGCCTCCGTGGTCGAGTGGTAAGTCACTCGACTACGAATCCAGAAGTCGCGGGTTCAAACCCGACGTACGCCAATAAATTTTATTCAATTAATATGTGTCACAACTTATTTAATTCATATAAAATAATAAATAGTATACTTGCGGCACGTTCCAGAGTGGTAGATACTCTGAGTACCGCCCTGGTGAAAGACCACCATTTAGAATCGAAATGTTGCTTAAAATGGCTTTAGGCGTGTTTAGTGACCAGATCTGAACAGCCAGGTACTTTCTAACTTTCCTATTCCCCATATCCTTCCCCTCCCCACTACCTTCAACCTCACAACATACCCCAATTGGGGATGCTATAGTGCCTCAGTGGCTCCAGATGGTTAGGAGCAGTTGAGACTCTTGTGCGGCATTAACATTAAAAAACAAAAATAAATAAAATTACAAATGAAGGGCTTAGAAGCAAAGGCAGCAATCTCCTTCATTTTAAATTATTTCTTGGAAAGTTGATTTAACGTTTAATGCACTTTTCTTTTGTGTATATGTTGATAAATTTTGAGATAATTTTTTCAAATTGTTCCTAGTTTAATGTGCACTAACATTTTTGTACACTTCATTCTCCATTTCTTTATAATAATCATTCAAAAGTTGACAATGCTACAGAACCGTTTTTGGAGATTGCTGCCTTTGCTTCTAAGCCCCTCAAATGTTCTCTACAAGAACAGTAAAATATTTTTATAAAAAGAAAATAAGCATTTATAGATCTTTATGTAAAATGCAATTTAATAATACAAAATAATTATACAAGTATAGTAAAAAAAAAGCTTTAAGGTATAATTTTTTCTTACAGTTAACCCCATAAAAAAAACATATTTAAAATGTTAGCATTATAAAGTGTATACGTTGATATAAAATATATTTATTTATACAAAATTATGAACATTATAAAGTTTAAGCATCGATAAAAAATAAAATGTGTAAAAATTATAAAGAAAGGAGTGTAAGAAGAATACATATATTCCGTAGAAGCGAATGATAGAAGAAGTCGGGACGCCCGAGAAAATCATGTCACAATCGAGTGAATCAAGTACTTAGTCGGCCCATGTCAAAATCAGGATAACAGAAGAGTATGTACGAGACTATGTATGAATGTGGATGAGCCAGAAATGTATGACGAGAAAAAGTTGTATGGCAGTCCATCTTCTCTGCCTACCCCTGGAAATGGAGTGATGGTTAGTAAGTTAGTTATAAAGTGTATACTTTGATATAAAATACATATCGTCGCGGGAAAGGGAAAAAGGCTGAAACGCCATTTTAAAAAACCTTACTACGGATCACTTTAAAGTTTGTTTGTTTGTTTTACAATAAAATTCATGAGTGTTAGGTACCTGGATGGATTTTGAAAAAAAAGTTAACTCTGGTAACTCAATGCTCTCACTTAGTTGAGTTACCTGAAGCGATTAAAAGCTACAAAAGTTCCAAAATTGTGTCGCTTGAGTCAAACCTTCTCCTAAATGGTAAATTTATTTTAGATGGCTGAAGGACCACAGAAGTCTTCGGAATCAAACGAGAGTCAGAGCATTCGATGCAGAAAAAAAACTGATCAAAACTGCATATTTAACTCATTTTTTTTACCAAAGTGTAGCTTAAGCTTTTTTGCCTTTCCAGCGTCGATATATTGAATAATAAAATGTGAACACCATAAGGTGTAAACTTTGTAAAACTAGCTAACCATCATGCCGTTTCCCCGCAGGGTTAGGCAGAGAGGACGGACCGCCATATAACTCTGTCTTGGCACACACTCCTTGCTTCATTTACATTCATACACCGTCTCAAACTCTTCCCTTATTCTGAGTCTTCACATGACCCGATTCAAGTGCCCGATTAACTTGATTGTGCCATGCCTTTCTCGGACGTCCTCGACTTCTTCTTCCATTCACTTTCGCTTCATATATTCTTTTCACACTCTTTTCTTCGTTCATTCGCTCTACATGCCCAAACCATGTAAGCGTCCCTTTCTTGATCCTATTCATTACGCTCACATCAGCCTTGCATTCTTTCCGAATATCCACATTTTAAATACGGTCCTACATGGTTTTACCGCACATACGTCTCAAAGATCTCATTTCCACAGCATTCAGTTTACTTTTATATTTTGATATTATATTTACACATATATTTATATAAATATATACTCGTATATATGTATGTAATACTAATAACGATGTAATCCGTGGTTTAATTAGAATGTTTCATAAATATAACTTGTAGCTTTTAAACATATTTCTCATCCGTACAAAACAATTCTCGAATATGTTTTGGTAACTTTTAACAATGAATGTAACATCCTAGGAAATAATTAAAATAAACGCTGGCGCCCAACGTGGGGCAATTCAGTATCCCTAACGTCATCTGCATATCATTGGAACCCCCGAAATTTAAAACATAAATTGCATTTCGTCTGGCCTGATGGCTTCCGGGCCTTGCCGGAGGATTATTCAAAATGCTGTGAGGGGATTTATCCGCCCCGTATCGGCTCGGAGCAAGGGTTGCCATAAATGTCACAAACGGAGATAGGTGAAACGGGACGGTGAGACATTCGGAAAAGGATTTCGGGTTTGTCTGAGGGTTAAGAGGAGATTAAATCAATATGTTTTTTTACAAAGCTTATGATTTGTATGACTCTTCAAATCGAAGCTTTTTAATATGTATTAATGGTCAGCACTCAGGAAAGATGCTAAACGTTTTTTTCTAGCATTTTAGACAAGGAATACTACAAATGATTGATCTGTTAACTTTCTTTCTTTTTCAACGTAATCTATTAAATTTTATGAAAAACATACTAAAATCTCTGTAAAAGGTGCAATTTAAAAACCAGCCAAGGCATTTTTGAACGTTTTACCTAAAATTCTAGTATGAATTTCACATAGAATTTAAAAGATTACTGTTCAAGAATTGTATTTACTATTTTTATTTATTATCTTTGTATTTTTTTTTCCTTATCTTTCTATGTATTATATGGAACTCATGGGATTGCACCACCCTCCCTGAGATCTGGAATAAACTATAAAAAAAAAAAAAAAAATAAACCTTAAAAAATTCTAACGAACTCCTATAGAATAAACAAAGTGTGTATTTTTGGGTGATGGTCCTTGATCTTAAGTTGGTTAAAATCGTAAAGTGCTCTAGTACATATACTAGAGTGGTAGACCCTCAAGTATTTCCCTGGTAAAATACCACTATTCAGAAACGGAACGTTGCTTGAAATGGCTTTGGTCGTGTTTGATGACCCGATCTGAATAACCAGGTACTTCCCAACCTCCCTCTTCCCAATCTCCTTCCCTCCCCGCTAACTTCAGCCTCACAACATACCCCAATTGGGGTTGCCATAGTCTCACTGGCTCTAGACGGTTGGGAGTAGTTGGGACTTTTGTGCGGTGTTCACTGTAAAAAAAAAACAACCTTACAAATATTCGTAAATGAACATTACTGGTTATTGCAAACACCAACTTACCAATTGTCACGCCGTTTCCCCGCAAGTGTATGTAGAGAAGACGAAGCGCCATACAACTCTTTCTTGGCACACACTCCTTGCTTCATTCACATTCACACATCGCATCATACATACTCTTTTGTTATTCAGACTCTTCGCATGACCCGATTCAAATATTTGATTCACTTGATCGTGACATGTCTTCCTCGAGCGTCCCGACTTCTTCTTCCAAATGCAACCATGTTTTCATATTTTTTTTATTTAAGAGTATTGTCTATTCAAGTCATTTCCCTTGAGATTTTCTTGCAGAGTTTTGGTTGAGTTTTTAATGGTAGTGTTCAAGATACAATTATTATGACTATTCAAAATATGTTATGTGTACAAGTAGTAGTTTTTTATAAATCAAACATCATAGGTCAAAAGGTTTTATATGTATATACCTTGTATATACCATATTATAGGAACCCATAATGATTAGGGTTTTGGTGAATATATTCACTACCTATTAAACATATGCATATTATTTAATACGTGCATTTTTTTAAAATCGTAAATGGAAAAGGGGGTATTGAAATAAAGTTTTCCTCAAGATACTCTAAAATGTTGGTTGTTTTTTTTAGCACAATCTCGGCGTAAGCGTGATGAACCAGATAGGACAAGTCAGGGATGCCTCAGAAAGACAGGATACAATAAATTGAAACAAAAACCACAATAATAATATAATGATATGTATGAGGCGATCGTTAAAGGTGGCTGAAGTGTAATGAGTGTGTGCAAATGTGGAATTTTATCATCTTTGTCTATGGTTGACAAAGTATTGCATTCGTCAGTCTTTTCCGCTGAAATAAAGGATTTCTACTGAGAAGTGACGTGTTGATTAGTTAATTTACTCAGATTTGGCTGTAAAAATAATTTTGAAAATCTCCAACAAATGGCATAAATAAATACTAAGCCAAAAAACAAATGCAATCTCTCCAACTGCTTAAAAAAAACATTAATTCTTATAAACTATTCATAAACAGTTTTATGTCTATTGTATTGACACATGTACACAATATACAAGACATAAGCTGTGAACCCGTCATTTAAAAATACAATGGTGTGAATTAAAAAAAAACATATTCGCAAAACAGTCCTCTTCAAACCTTCTTCCTTGAGATTTGTTTGAATAAAAATAACATACATTCAACGTAAAAAGACGGGATAAAAACGGGACGGAAATAAATACGGGACTGATAGTGGCAGCCCTATATATACGAGTATAAGCTATGGTTATATGTCTAACCTCGAATGCCGGCTTTGCTCACTTCCCCTAATCTAAAAAATCGCTTTTCCTGAACCGCAAAATAGAACACACGTAGTTTTGGTATTCGGGAGTTTGGAAATAAATACGTATTTTATATGAATGCCACTCGTGTTCACTTCAATATGTTTGTTTGCAAACGCTTTTAACCCCTTGAGATTCGATTCGATTTCTGTGTGAGAAAAAATGCACTCTAATTATTGATTTTTTTTTAACGTGTGTAAAAAACTTTTACTTAAACGGTTACACGCGTAAATCACGCTATATAACGTTGTCGTACATGAATTTTCGCGGCATGAACGTGAAACATGTTTTAGATTTAGATATTTGACGGCTCCCGTGGTGGAGTGGTTAGACGCTCGACTACGAATCCGGAGGTCGCGGATTCGAACCCGGCATGCGCAAATAAATTATGTTTTTATTAACATGTGCCGTAATACATACAATTTATATATAATAACACACAGTGAATTTGTATATTTGAGGTACGTTCCAGGGTGTTAGATAATAATAGTATCGCCCTAGTGAACGTCCACCATTCAGAATCGAAACGTTGCTTGAAATTGCTGTAGTCGTGTTTGATGGTCAGATCTGAATAGCCAGGTACTACTCAAACTTCATCTTCTCCATCTCTTTCTCCTCCCTACCCCCTTAAAACCGGACGTGTGCACCGAGTCTCACGAAGATTCCGTTACGTGTCACGTTCAGAATCCTATTTTTTTCAAATGATTTTATCCAAATAACTGCTAAAAATATGCGCTGCTTTGCAAAGTGATGGATATTCTATGTATCGTCTGAATAAAATATCACCATTCAAAATCAAAATGTTGCTTGAAATCGCTTTAACCGTGATTATAGACTAGATCTAAATAGCTAGGTAAATTTCCTCCTTCCTCCTTCCTCCTTCCTCCTTCCTCCTTCCTCCTTCCTCCTTCCTCCTTCCTCCTTCCTCCTTCCTCCTTCCTCCTTCCTCCTTCCTCCTTCCTCCTTCCTCCTTCCTCCTTCCTCCTTCCTCCTTCCTCCTTCCTCCTTCCTCCTTCCTCCTTCCTCCTTCCTCCTTCCTCCTTCCTCCTTCCTCCTTCCTCCTTCCTCCTTCCTCCTTCCTCCTTCCCTCCTCCTTCCTCCTTCCTCCTTCCTCCTTCCTCCTTCCTCCTTCCTCCTTCCTCCTTCCTCCTTCCTCCTTCCTCCTTCCTCCTTCCTCCTTCCTCCTTCCTCCCTCCTTCCTCCTCCTTCCTCCTTCCTCCTTCCTCCTTCCTCCTTCCTCCTTCCTCCTTCCTCCTTCCTCCTTCCTCCTTCCTCCTTCCTCCTTCCTCCTTCCTCCTTCCTCCTTCCTCCTTCCTCCTTCCTCCTTCCTCCTTCCTTCTTCCTCCTTCCTCCATCTTTTTTTTCTCCCCACTCCCTTTAGACTCCCAACATATACTAATTAGGGATGCCTAATCCCACAGCCTTCAGGCAAAATGGAATCTTGTGTGGTTTTCAGATAAAGATATTACAATAAAAACTACCTGAATTTTTTTATCGCAATATTTCGCACAGCCAACTAGCAATCATTTTACATTATTTTTTAATTATATTCGCCCTTATGGTATTTTACATAATATAAAGTAATAATGACATAAAAATAACATGGAGTAAATGATTAGCACCCAAAAACAAAAGTAAGTTAATAGAAAAATTATAATGCAATAACTTAATAGTAATATTTTTAAAAGAGGTATGCCATTATAGCCTTCTTGTAACTAGATTCAGTGCAGTTGAATATAATATCTACTATTTCAGCGAAAGAATTACCCACTGTATGCAATCTAGGTACAAGCGAGTATTTAAATGACTCAGTCCTGATATTATTGCTACATTTAAAAATAATTTTGGATCGAGTGGTTCTGCTAGGTACATGGAAGGTAATTAAGCTAAGTAAATCAGTGCTGTCTATAATACCATTAACAATTCAAATATCACAATTTTTGAGAAAAGAGAGAAAAACCACTACTTGTTCCTCCACACTGTTGCCCCATCATTGATCTGTGTTCCGAGTGAAGCAATCATAATGCTTCAGGCACCTCAAAATTACTAGATTTCAATAGATCTTATCTGTCAAAGTAAACATCCATAAACAGAGCAATAGTTCATTCAACGATCCATACGGTAATAATTCAACATGCCCATAAAATAAACGATATACCATAGACAAACGTGTTTGAAGAGTGGAATTTTATAATTTAAATGAATGAAAAAACAAATTTATTTAAGACCACGAATATTATTTTATTTTTTACAGCCGATGGTTTCGCTTATCATAGGCATCATCAGGGTACAAAATTAAACTAAACAAAAAAAAAAACAAAGTTTGCGGTTATATGTACATACTCGTACAGAGGGGGAAAAAAATAAAATAACAAAACAATGAGAAAATAATAGAATAACATTTGAATTATAACAAAGAAACAGAGAGAAAGAGAGAGGTGGGTAAAAAGACAAAATATCAACTGAGAAGGTGATTAAAGGATAGTGATAATTTAATAAGTCTACAAGAAATATACCTAATATTGGACTGCCGGAAAAAAATATCTGTATATTAAGAATATGACAATTAATTTTAATATTCCTTTCTTTGAGTTACGCTGCTCTATGCGACTCCCTTACCCACAGTATTACTCATCTTCGAGAATGTTCTAGGTGGGCACTAGACGGTTCAAAATATTGCTAAAAGGTAAACATGAGTAAGTGGAGCTGTGTTTACACGGGGTATATTTGTCATACCCAAGTTATGCACGAGTGGGGTAAATTCGAGCCCCCGACCATTTAGAAAGATGATCTGATAAGCTGATGTACGACAAGGGTTGGTGGATGTAGCGTATGCTGGGGTAAGTGTGGGCGAAGTTGCAACAAAGCGTGCTAGGCGATTACTGCAGTCAAAGTTTTTTTTTTTAATCCAATCATTTTCAATGAAACAACGCAAGATATTTGTTTGTATGTCCAACTAAAAACTCTTTAAATATGAGCTCTGGCGTCATGAAATTTTCACTGTTTTTCTTTTTGAATTTTTTTCATCAGTGTGAAAATTTTAAATAATTGAACGTAGTTATGCAGAAAGCATCCAACCCCAAAAAGAAAACTCAGAATTGCGTTTGTAAATATGACGATAAAAAACACATGAACATGCGTAATCGGCATTTCTAATGTGAATATTAGTGTTTTTTTCTTTATGCGCATTATTATTAAACTACTAATGTGTTTATAAAAAAAAAATCTCATGTTGTGTTACATTTTATTATATTTTTAAACTTCAAATATCTGCAATGTGTTGGTAAAAAAATATTTACCAAGAATCTATTGCGTTTGGAGCTTGAATGTTTTCACCAGATATAAATATCGTATTTATCTATGGCAAAATATTAAAAACTCGATTTTGGCAAATTGTGGGTTGGACGCTTTCTGCATAACTACGTCCAATTTTGGGATAAATTTATAAAATCACACACAGATTGTTTGGTCTAAAAACATGCAAGAAAGATATTGATATTAAGATAAAAATATAAGTTTAAAAAAAAAACACATTATTACCACGAAGTTCAAAAGCAACACAGGAAAATACTAGAATGTATTTGTTAATTAATATTAATTTCAACATAAAAAAAAACTACACAATGCGGAGGAAATCGAACCTGAAACCTTTAGAGTTTAAACAAAATGCTATGGATAGTATATATATATTTATATTTTTTTTTACAATAACTCCACACAGGAGGCCTTGAGGAAAACAATTTCCCTCAGGGCCTATGTCATCTTTGGGGATGCTGTGTGGAGGGTTTTTTTGAGGAAAGGAAGGAGTGAACTTGGGTCTTGAAGAGGCCCATGTTGAAGGAGGGAGGAAACACAGAGGCTGGCAAATCGTTCCATAGCCGAGCTGTTGAACATAAGAACGAGTCGTAAAAGCGACCCGTTCTCATGTATTGAATGTCAACCGTATACAAATGTTGGGCGCGCGTTTGGCGAGTTTCCCGACTATGCGCCGGTGCCGAAGGGATCAATGACGCAAGTTCCTCGGAGTATCTTCCATTGAAATACCTGTAGAACAAGGACAGCATTCTCACCTGACGTCTGTGCTCCAAAGTTTGCAATCCGTTTGTTAAGATAGGAGAATCTATCAAACGGGCCGCCCGTTTCTGCACAGAGTCAAGGGTTTTTTTCAGGTATTTAGGGGCTCCAGACCAGAGGTGGCTGCCAAATTCAACAGTGGGGCGTACTTGCGATTTGTACAAGGTCAGCAGTTGTGTACTATTGAAGTATAACAGGACTTAACTCAACGGTTTTTTATGTTATATCCTATATTTTTGTTCATAACAATACTGTAAAAGTGGTTATACAAATAAACAAAAACATTTTGTCTACATATGTTATGAATGGATCTTTAAATACCCTAGCCTTAGTCCTAGTCAGGCCCGAGTCAGGCGAAAATCATCAACACTGACTACAAAAGTGCTCCCTCCTGTATGTTATTGTTCTGAGCTCGTATGCTATATAACTAAAAATATAAGAGAACGTTAATAAAATAGTAACTAACTAACTAATTAACCATCACGCCGTTTCTCCGCAGGAGTAGGCAGAGAGGGTGGACCGCCGTGTAAATCTGTCTTGGCACACAACTTGCTTCATTCACATTCATACATGCTCTTTTGTTATTCTCACTCTTGGCATGGCCTCACTCAAGTATTCGACTCACTTGACCTTTCCACGTCTTCCTCGGGCGTCCCCGACTTCTTCTTCCATTCAATTTCGTGTCATATATTCTGTTCACATTAATAAAATAGTGGCTTACCAAATACAGAGGTCCCGGGTTCAAGCCCGGCAAATAACTTTTATTTGATTAATGCGTGCCATTTAATTCATATAAAATAATGTATGGTATATTTGCGGCATGTTACAGAGCGGTAGATACTCCACGTATTGCCCTGGTGAAAGACCACCATTCAGAATCTAAGCTTTGCTTGAAATGGCTTAAGTCGTATTTGGTGATCGGATCTGAATAGTCAGGTACTTCCCAACCATTCTCTTCCCCGTCTTCTTCTCCTACTCACCACCTTCAGCCACACAACACACCCCAATTGGGGATGGCATAGTCTCACTTGCTCTAGATGGTTGGGAGCAGTTGGGATTCTTGTGCGGAATTCATTATAAAAAAAAACAAATTTTGCTTGAAATGGATTTAGTCGTGTTTGCTGACTAGATCTGAATAGTCAGATGATTTCCATACTTTCTATTCTCGATGGAGACTTCACCTGCCGACTTTTTTCAACCTCACAACATTCCCTAAATTGGTGATTTCATACTACCACGGGCTGCAGGCAGTTGGACATCTTGTCGCATTAAAAAGTTCAATCTCACAAAGTTGATGATTTACGAGTAAATTGAAATTTTCTCTTACGCCTACAAATCTTCGGATAAACCGAAGAAACAAACAATTTTATTCGGTACCCATTTATGATTATGAAATGTTACTTTTGTTCTTTGGTTCACAGAGGGCGTAGGAACTGGTCTGATGCGTCTTAAACATGAGAACAATTGAATACTTTTAGGAAAAGCACAAACGTCAAACGAGAAATAGGGATAAAATAAGACTGAAAAAAAAAAAAAAAAAGTCACAAAGTCAAAAGTCATTGATGTACAAAGCAATAAAGATATTTGACAAATTACCAAATGATATTAAATTCCAAAAAATGTTTCAAAAAACCAAATCAAATACTATGAATTCATGCTAAGTAATATAGATTTAAAGGCCATATGAAATTTTTTTTATTAAATTTATAGTTTTTCTGTAAAATTTTAGAACTCCATTTAATGTTTTTGTATTGATTAATATGATTCCCGTTAATTCATAACATTGATCATTATTCTTTAATCACCTTCTCAGTTGACGTTTTGTCTCTTTCTCTTTGTTCAGATACAGGGTTTTTTTTTTGCGCGTCGGTTCGGTTTCGTCTCGTATGTAAGAAGGGGCGATCATAACCTCCATCAGCGTGTTTGCAACAAACCTATTCTGATCCTTGCTACATATTTCCTTCAAAATGATTATGTTATCTGTAAAGAAGCGCACGCGAAGAAGTGAACATGTAAAAAAGTAAAATCATATGTTCGTTTGCGTCTTACACGTATTCTAATTATTCCTTTTGACACATTTCCTTCAAATTGTAAGAACAAAATCAACGGTCTGAATTCGTTCTTTTTAGGGTACACAATATTGTATTTTAACTTCACGGGACCAAGTGACCGCTACACGACCGCTTCTTGCGAATAATTTTCGCATAATGAATTCAATTCTCTCACGCAATCGTTTTTATGTGTTTTTAGTTTTTAGAAAAACCGCATATTACCAACTAAATAACTTCTTTTCTTTAATTTATATGGTAAAAATACTGTAATATTTAACAATTTTTTTACTTTATTTATTACAAAGTTTTTTAGCGCATTAAAACTTGTTAAAAGTTCACCAAGTAGCCTGTTTAAAAAGTATAAATTCAGTTTTAAAATAAATATATATTGGTTAATTAGTCAATTAAAAAAGATCACAGATCAAAGAATGTTCTATTAAAATTATTTTTTTTGAATATTTGAATTTGACCACAGAGGTCGATTGCCGATTAATAGAAAACACCTCTTATAAAGAGTTAATAAAGTAAGAAAAAATATTTTGTATACACTCGCTGGTATAAAAAATACATATACTCATAGCTAATGTCTATTTTAGTAAAACTTTTTTTGAGGTTCTGTTGTGGATACATAAAATGCGCGAAAAACATTTAAAAAAACTGAAAAATCCATTCTACACTATTAAGCCTTTGTCATAAACGAAGTTAGGTAAAGCGGTATCTCCAGTTTCACGTGGCCCAATCTAGTTTAACCCACACCGTTGCATTTCAATTTACTTTCTTTGACAAAATAATGACATTTGTAGAGAGCAGACTCTTTCTGTCGACAGAGAGAATTAAGAATGACACTTGTTTAATTGTTTGACTGCAGCTCTAGTCATTGTGACTTTCTGCGTTTGCCAGAAACTCCGAGGGATGTTTAATTTATAACTAAAGCGTAAGATTTCTTTCGAATTACTTTGATGTTAAAGGGTCGTCGAATAATGTTGAACGCTTTGGGAAACGATTTTTTTACATCTTTCCTTTTTTGCTAAAATGACAACGTTATTTTGAAAAATTATATTAATTTAACAATTAAATTTTAACGGTTCCAAAAATAACAGGTTCCAAAATAACCGGTTAAAAAAAACGGTTAAAAAAAAAACAGGTTAAAAAAAAAAACGGTTCCAAAAAAAAAAAAACGGTTTAAAAAATAACCGGTTCCAAAAAGAACCGGGAAAAGAATATTGACCATCTATGTATGTCTATATGTGGTATATCCTGCCATGCTGTAAGCCGAATAACCTGATAATATTAGAATTCCTCCAACTTTCAATATGTACCCCCGATGCCTGCCAACGGACCCCCACGTTCAATAGTTGTCTGTCGTTGTTCCAGGAATTGTATGCGCCGACGCTCGACATACACGAGCGGGCGGCTGACCCGGGGCACTTCGGGCCTGGCCCCCAGCTGGTCCTTCGTGTTCGACCCTGCCGGCCGCCTCTGCTACTACTGGTCCATGGTGGTGTCGCTGGCCTTCCTCTACAACTTCTGGGTCATCATCTATAGATTTGCCTTCCAGGAGATTAACGGTGAGATCATTTTATACATTCGGAAGATTTGGATGGGCTGATTTCAGCAAACTTAGCCATATCCTGGTATGAAGGTATAGGGTGTTTGGTATCTTTCAACGGGAAAAATAAAGACCTCAAACACCTCCAAACGCGTGTATTAAATAATGCATACTTTCAGCCAATGACATTACAACCAAATCGTCATCGAAAAGGCAAAAGGGCTGAAACATCATTTTTGGAAGTTTTTTTATTTTTCAATAAAATTCATAAGTTTTCGATACCTGGTGGATTTTGAAAAAAAAGTTAGCTTAGATTACTCAATGCTCTCACTGAGTTACCTGAAACGACAAAAATCTGAAAAAAAAGTCTCAAACTTGTGTCGCTTGAGTCAAGCCTCCCCCAAATGGTAAATATATTTTAGATGGCTGAAGGGTCACAAAAGTCTTCAGAACCAAACAAGAGTCAGAGCTTTCGATGCAGAAAAAACTGCAACTGATCAAAACCGCATATTTAACTCATTTTTGATCAAAGTGTCGCTTAAGACCCCTTGCCTTTCCAGCGACGATATAGACAAGTTATCGTCTTAGAATATTTACACAAACTGTTGCAAGTAACAAACACACGTATGTTTCCAGTTAATTCAAACATATGTCATGTATGACAAAGATAGACGTTCAAAAAATTAAGTTCAAAGAAGAACAAATGTGTGTATAGACGAAATAGATATAGGACAGGGTGACGCTACATCAACGACGGATAAGATGACCTACTGCCAGTAGGTGACCTTCCACATACTTATGTGTTGCCACGTTTACTTCGTGAAACAGTGGAAATAATCGTTACATAGTATTTAAAATAATAAGTGATTTGCGTGTACTTAAGAATGAAATGTTATTCCTTGGCTTTCACTAGTGTTTGTAGTGTGATGGAAAAACTTTCCCATCACACACGAGGGCGTTTTGCCACTTATTAATGCTTTATTAATTCGCTTAGATATAGTATACGACCTCGTCATCTTTTACTTGCCACTTGAATGCTTTACAGCGTGTCTATGAGTGTGTAACGTCATTGCTTTTAGCACTAAAGTTCAGAGTGCAAACATAAACTCAAACCAATAACGCTGTGAAGAAAATGGCCACCATACAAAGAGCCATGGAAAAAACCATGTTATTTATCTCCTTGTAGCTAGAGTAAGTTTTAGGTCGGATGATATTTAAATCAATTATCGGAATTTTTCCGGCTTATTTATTGGATATGCATATTCCTGAAGATTCCAATTCGCGAAAGTCAACCCTTAGATAGGCAAAGTTATCGGTTATCGGAAGGTTGAAGGAACCAAAGCGCACACCAAACACTAAGCCTAGAATAGACTATCACATGATCTGAGAATAATAAAAGACTCGACAGAGTTCATGGCTAAACCCAAAGCTCACCTTCTCAGAAAATCATATCCATAAATGACAGAATTTTCATAATTAACGCAGCTAGGGTAACCCGTTAGCATATAAACTCACCAGTACAATAATATCTTTTTATACAATGATCCGGATCCTCAATCCTCGATCTACTGCTAAACAAAAAGTCCGAATTTTTTTCACAGCGCGCAACAAGTGTAAATAACTAACATGTAAATATAAATAAGGTAATTTTAGCTATAATTTTAGGTATTAATATAGTTTTATGGTGAATTTAGCCATAGTTTATTTATTTTATAAAGCGCCTTTGTGGTGATATTTCATAAAAATGGGCTCTATAAATTAGCTAAGTATTATTATTATTTCTTCATCCAATCTAAAGACCAGTATAGCGCAATTAATTAAACCTCATGATTTTGATGTAAACAGCAATCTTTTTCATGTCACACTGTTCCGTTTCAAACTATGACATAACACATAGTAGTGAAATGACCGAATCATCAAATGCACCTAAAATGTTCACATATACCTGGAATATTGCAGTTTGCGGCTGTTTTGTTACCTATGAAAGTCAATAGCCAATATTGCGGTGAATGTTTCCCATATTATACTGCGCTGATGGTTCTCTATAAACTATTCCGAATTATGAGCTCGTTTCCAATGTGAAATACAATTTGCATTCTAGTAAATATGTAGCGTTCCCTGGAAGTGATTCTGATATTCAACGTGTTTTCCGAATTTTTGTTGACATATTTATTAATTTTATTAAATCGTCGCTGATAAAAGAAAAGGGCTTAAGCGACAGTTTGGTCAAAAATGAGTTCAACATGCAGTTTTGATCAGTTATTTTTTCTGCGTCAAATGTTCTGACGCGGTAAATAGTATAGTCAGTATAGGCTGCTGCGTAAGGGTGAATTGTGATTATTTTTTATCAAGTTGGTGAGCTATTTCTGATCTGGAACTCCTAGACACCTGAAAAAATCGATATAGGTACCTACTCCGTGCGTAAACGTGCACTCAGTAAATTCTTATATTCCCAACAGAAGATTGCACTTTTACTTTTTTATACCATCAGGTGGTAGTGCTGTATAATATTTTTTGTGTTTTCTCCCTTCTGCAACATGCGTCTCTTCGAGATCGGGGTTAACTCTTTTCTCTCCTCGCTCAGACCATCGTCACGGCTTCCCCGAATTCGACATAAACAATAAAGCCTACTCCTTGAACTAAGTAATTTCCACCGAAAATAAATGTTTATTGACTAGCAAGTTGACATTTTCTAAAATTAAATATTTATTTAAAATCTTATAGCAAAAAACTAGCAGTCCACAATGGAGTGCTTATACCAACCCTGATGTATGGCAGTGAGGCATGGAACTGGCAGAGGAAGGATGAAAGTTGACTGAATGCTGTGGAAATGAGATCTTTGAGACGGATGTGCGGTAAAACCATGTATGACCGTATTACAAATGTGGATATCCGGAAAGAATGCAAAGCTGATATGAGCGTAATGGATAGGATCAAGAAAGGGACGCTTAGATGGTTTAGGCATGTAGAGCGAATGAACGAAGAAAGGAGTGTGAAAAGAATATATGATGCGAAAGTGAATGGAAGAAGAAGTCGAGGACGCCCGAGAAAGATATGGCACAATCAAGTAAATCAAATACTTGAATCGGGTCATGTGAAGAGTCAGAATAACAGAATAGTATGTATGAGACGATGTGTGAATGTAAATGAAGCAAGAAGTGTGTGCCAAGACAGAGTTGTATGGCGGTCCGTCTTCTCTGCCTACCCCTGCGGGGAAACGGCGTGATGGTTAGTTAGTTAGTTATAACAAAAAACCATAGCTGGTGATTTTTTTTGTTTCTTCATAGTTAAATGGAAAATTAAATTAAGACATGTATCTTTCAACTTTTTTTGTAATGTTATTTTCGTTTGTTCGGGCATCGTAACATTATCGTGTAGCTGCATGCACCGAGTTTCAATTAGATAAATAAACGTTGTTGTTTGTAACTAAATAATTCATAAGCTTTATTGAGTACACCATACGTGTTTGTATAAATATTATAAATTTTGTTTGATGATTTAAGGCTCAGCACCCGAAACGGCGCTAAACGTCACTTTGTAGCATTGTAACATTCTAATTTATAATTATATACATTAATAAACAAAAAATTGTATAAATTTTAATGTTTTTGTTTTAAAATGGCTTTACTTTATTTTCTTTTAATATACACGAGTATATATATATTTTAATTTTAAATTGTTTTATCATATAATTCGAAAAATATCCTCCTCATCAAAGGTGAACTACTATCGTGGAGGACAATGTATGTTCAATATTGTAAATAAACATGTAGGTTAAAAAAAAAATTAAATTTAATTAAATAAAAAACAATACTGTACATGATTTATCTGTAAATTCAAGCTGTAATCTTGAATAAAAAAATTAAGCTGTAATCTTTTAAATTCTATGGAAAACACTCTAAAATCAAAAACCTCAATATAAGTGCAGTTTAAAAAAAAACATCGCAGCCATTTTTGAACGTTTTACCTAAGCTTAATTTAAAGATTACTGTTTAAAAATTGTATTCATTTGAAACCTTAGACATTTGCCTAACTTGCTGTATAGAATTGGCAGATAAATAATTTGTAATATTGCTTGTATTAAAGAGCCAAGAAGTGTCTATTTTTGGGTGCTGATCCTTAATGTTAATATTTTGTTTGCATTTCATAAATAAAATAAAAAAGTATTAGAAAATACCTGTATAAAATTTACAAAGTACCTTCATAATTATGTATTAATAATGTTACCATTACAAGAAAAATATCTACAAGATTAGAAAAAACTTTTCCAATGGAGTGTTTGAATTTTCATTTAATTTGAGTGTTCTTTTTTTAAAATTCATTAGCATCTCGGGGAAAGTTTTTTTAAATTTTTAATTTCAACTTTTGCCACATAAACGTAAAATTAAATGCGAAACGTCGCCTCGTGGCGATAAAGAAGAGAGTGAAACTAAATCGCACTTTTTTGTTTAATATTCCGTCTGAACAAAAGAGTAAAGCCATCTTTAAATTTTCAAACTTACGCTAATTCCACGGAGCCGAGAAGTTGTAAGCTGTCTCGGAGTTCGGTCGATTTCTTTTTGGCTTGTTCGGAAATCATGTGCTCGGGCGTGTACAATGCGCCATTTCGTATTTTCTGTATTCCCTATAACTTGTATGATAATTGATCAATAAGATAAGAATGGGAATAAGATAACGATGAAAATAACTTGGATTTTGCAATTTGAAAAAAGGGTTTATTTTTTATTATTTAGCAAACGGAAAGTCTAAAACGTCTGTTTATTATTTATTGTTTTGAAGTTTTTTTTGTAGAACTCCATTTTAATTTTTGAGGTTTTCTTCTTTTTTAAACAATAATTATTATTATTTAAAAAACGATTTTTAGTCAAAAGTTCTGATTGGTAATTATTTTTACGCGTGACAGCTGTTTCGCCTTCTGAAGGCAAGACACAGTTTGATAATGCCTTCAGAAGGCATCGAACAGCTGTCACGCGTAAAAAATAATTACCTAGCAGAAGTTTTGACTAAAAATCGTTTTTTAAATTTGAAATAATAATTATTGTTTAAAAAAAATACCTAAGAATTGAAACGTCTGTATTTTTCACTGTTAAATGGATATTTAAAAAAATTTAGACAGAAATGAGAATACAAGTTTTTTTACATTAAATCTACACAGAAGGCCTCAAGGAAAATAACTTCCCTCAGGGTCCATGTCATCTTTGAGGATGCTGGTGGAGGGTCTTTTTGAAGAAAGAAAGAAATGTAAATGGATCTTGAAGAGACCCATAATGTAGGAGGAAGGAAACAGAGGCCTACAAATCGTTCCACAGCCGAGCTGTTGAACATAGGAACGAGTCGTAAAAGCGACCCGTTCTCATGTATCGAATGTCAACCGTCTACAAATGTTTAGCGCGCGTTTGGCGAGTTTCCCGACTTCTTGCACCAGTGACAAAAGGATCAATGACACAAGTTCCTCGGAGCATCTTTCATTGAAATATCGGTGGAACAACGACAGCATTTCCATTTGAAGTTTGTGCTTCAAAGATTGCAATCCGTTTGTTAAGATCTTTTCTATCAAACAGTGTTTCTTGTACGTCATCCTTTGATCTCGTCTACACCAAAGGACGCATAATATCAAAGGTAGCATTTTGCAAATATCTACCATTCTCAAAATACGTATATTTCAGAAAACTCACATACACTGCAAAAACTTTAACCTGGTTTAATTTTGTAAAAAAAGATAACTCAATGCTCTCGAACTAAGTTACCTGAAGCGACGAAAAGCTAAAAAAAAGTCGCAAACTTGTGTCGCTTGAGGCAAGCCTTCTCCCAAATGGTAAATATATTTTAGATGGCTGAAAGGCTACAATTTTTTCCAGAATCAAGCGAGAGTCAGTGCATTCGATGCAGAAAAAAGAACTGATCCAAACTGCATATTTAAATTATTTTCTACCAATGTGTCGCTTAAGCCTCTTTGCTTTTCCAGCCACAATATATTTATTTGATCAGAACTAAAATATTCATTTGGTTGGGCAAATGGGTGATATTATTTTTGGATTTTAACTCTGAATTACATTTAATCTTTAATTTCGGTTGATGATTGGAATTTAAATAAAGCACGCTTCAAAAACATAACTATTTATTTTTTAATGGTTTTTACACGCACATAATACCAAAACAATTTAACATCAACACAGGATCAACACAGGATATTGAAAGAAGGTTGAATGCAGGAAACCCCATTAATGCAGGACTGAACGCTGTTGACGCTAACAAGAAATTGTCCAATGAAGCAAATCTAGGTGTTCACAGTAGAGTGCTTATACCAACCCTGATGTATAGAAGTGAAGCATGGAACTGGCAGAAGAAGGATGAAAGTAGACTGAATACTGTGGAATTGAGATATTTGAGACGAATTTGCGGTAAAACCATGTGTGACCGTGTTAAAAATGTTGATATCCGGAAATAATGCAAGGCTGATGTAAGCGCAATGAACAGGATCAAGAAAAGGATGCTTAGATGGTTTGGGCATGTAAAGCGAATGAACGACTAAAGGAGTGTGAAAATAATATGTGATGCGAAAGAGAATGAAAAAAGGAGTCGGGGACGCCCTAGGAAGACATGGCGCGATCAAGTGAATTAAATACTTGAATCGGACCACGTGAAGAGTCGGAATAACAGAAGAGTATGTATGAGACGATGTATCAGTGTGAACGAAGCAAGGAGTGTGTGCCAAGACAGAGCTGTATGACGGTCCGTCCTCTCTGCCTACCCCTGCGGAGAACGGCGTGATGGTTGGTTAGTTAGCTAGTTAGTTATGATCAACACATTTGATTTCGAAAATTTCGATTCCCACCTAGAGATAAAATATAACGCCATGAAATTGTGGTAATTTTTAATTTCGATGAACCTTACAAATATGAATAAACTACAATAAGAGCTATTTATTTTTGGGAAAAATATTGAGCCGCCTAAATACCAAAGTTATTCAATTAAAATCATTCCCAGCGCTAATTGTCACGATGGCGATCCTCTTACAGACTTAAGTTTTTCAATTAATATTAATAATGATATTTAACTAATTTCTACAGGGCAATTTCGGTGAAATATCTCCCCAAGGGCTCAATACAAAGTTAGGGAAAGCCTTTGAAAACCTATTTTTCCAAACAAGGGGATGCTTATAAAAAATCGTTAAATTTCTAAGTAGGTAGCGGGTGTTCCAAATGAAATATATGTGCTCTATATTTCACATTCATTAGAAATGTTCTGTACGTTTTTGAAAATTCAATTAGATGAATGAAGATTTTTAATATAAAAATGTATTTTGAAGAGTTTCTGGAAATTTGCTAAAAGAAAGCACTGGGCAGAAATGAATTACAAAATTTCAATCCATAAAAAACCTTTTTATATAGTGAATTGCTTCCAACCGTCTAGAGCCAGTGAGACTATGGCATCCCCAATTGGGATATGTTGTAAGGTAAAGGTTGTGGGGAGGGGAAGAGGAAGAGATAGATTTGAAAGTAGCTGGATATTCAGATCTGGTCACCGAACACGGCTATGGCGATTTCAAGCAACATTTCGATTCTAAATGGTCGTATTTCACCAGGGCGATACTTGAATATCCATCTCCCTGGAAAGTGCTGCAAATATACTATTTATTATTTAATTTATTTACGCCCTAGTGGGCTTTTAATTTTCTTAAAAAAAATAAAAATAGATCAACTTACACAACTTATAACCAATGGTTATATATGTAATAACAATGAATATTTAAGAATTTATATTAAACCATAGGAGAGAAAGAAAAGCATATACATAAATATGGTATACTCACTATTGTGTGGTAGACTCGTATATTTCAGCGAAGTATTTGTATTACATACAAAACGTAACTTATTAAAATTTAATTTCTTTGAAAACGTTCCTAATTTGCTTTGTTTCGGTTTTCTCCTTTCTTTTATCATTTTAACTCACTATCTACTGAAAACCATATACTCATTGTCATATAATATTTATTTTTCTTTTGTTACTTGTTATATTTGCACTGTTTGCATTTTTAGAATCGTTTACTTATAATACTTGAGTATTAATATTTTAAGTACCAACATATTAATTGTCCTCAATCTTATTTCCTTTTCTTTGATTTGACAAATATGTTAATATGAATTCATACGTTTCATCTGAATTTTTAAACCCTTAGCTTCTGGTAAATTGTTTTTCTTAATCTGTTGATGTACACATGTACTGTTATACCCATATCTGAACCATTTTATCTCATAATTTTTGATAACGATCATGATTTTAGATAGTTTAATTTATATACATATTATCTTTTATTGTCTTCTTGCTAGTTAATCTTACTAGCATAATTAATTAAGTATGAAGCGCACTTGAGGTGAAATATCACAAAACTGCGCTATATAAGTTCACGGTTGTTATTATTATTATTATTATATGGTCAAAAAGAATATGAATTATAATTAGAAACTTTGTAAACTTCAATTTACGAGTAACTAATTTAAAATAAATGAAAACAAAACTAAATTCTGGAACGTGCCGCAAATACAGTTATTTTAATTAAAAAATTTGTTTTGGTACAAAACCATTAAATAAAAGTACTTTGGCGCTAGCCGGATTTGAACCTGCAATCTCTGTATTCGTAGTCTTGTGTCTTACCGGGCAAGCTGTTGTTTCTTTAATGGTGTGTTTGAAAATAATCTTTTATCTTTTACCAACACGCTCTTTTTCCTCTTTCCAGGCGAGACGATAATAGTGTGGTTCTGTCTCGACTACCTCTCCGACTTTCTCTACTTCGCTGACATCATATTCCACTTCAGAACGGGCTACCTAGAAGACGGGGTGCTTCAGACCGACTCCGTGAAACTCAGAAACCACTACATGAACTCCACCACCTTCTACATAGACTGCCTGTGCTTGCTTCCTCTGGACTTTCTCTACCTGTCCATCGGATTCAACTCTATCCTAAGATCGTTTAGACTAGTGAAGATCTACAGATTCTGGGCATTCATGGACCGAACGGAGAGGCACACGAACTACCCCAATCTGTTCAGGTCGACGAGCCTTATACACTACTTGCTGGTGATCTTCCATTGGAATGGATGCCTGTATCATATAATCTATAAGAATAATGGCTTCGGAAGTAAGAACTGGGTGTACCACGACTCGGAGTCAGCGGATGTAGTGAAGCAGTATCTGCAGAGCTACTATTGGTGTACGCTGGCCTTGACTACGATAGGTGAGTGCACTTTAAATATATTTAAAAAAATTACAGTGAACGAATTTTAATTTATTTTTATTTAAAGAAGAAAACGGTTCATCGTTTGCAGAGTAAAAGGTATTTTATATATTTATGCATGTTGAAGGCTTTTAACACAAATATAAAAAAGAAATAATCTAAAGCAATATACTCATAAACAGTGCATAAAATAATATACAAGAAATAAAGAATAGTATTTAAATAACAGGTGAGTCCAGAGTTAAATGTTTCTAGAATTAAATGTTTCTAGTTATACTTATATTAATCTTTTAGCTTCAAGGCTGGTTTTTTGACTTGTTTTTGATGATTTTAAAACCTGGGCGAGGCTAAGACTAAGGCTACGGTATTTATACATCCATTCATATCACAAATCGACATAATGTTTTTGTTTATTCGTAAAGCCACTTTCGCACAGTATTTTTATCAACAAAAATATAGCATATAACCTAAAAACCGTCAAGTTTAGTGGCATGATAAAATGTGGGCGGAGTCCCGCGGTGACCCAGGAGCTTAAGATCATTGCGACAGTATATAGGAGCGGTCTATGAAATTTGTTGTCTCTTTTCTCTCTCAGCGACGTAAAACCCGGAGAAAGTGATTTATCGCAAGTTTTGTAGGTTGGGTAAAAATAATTAGCTCTCCCTCCATATATTGTTACTTCATGGTCTTAATCATTAGATTTTTACGCGCCGACTAAGCGTTGGTTTAGTTACACCGAACGCAGGCCATTAAATTAGACAAATAAGCCGTGGTTTTAAAGTCAAGTTTATTGCTATTCCGACCTTATAAAAACGCGTAATATTTACACCTCGTTTATAAGTAAGGAAAATAGTGTGATATTGACGTTCTAAACAACATAGGAATATTTTTTTCCCAGATGTTGAATTTGCCGCATAGGAGTGTAATATTGTGAGGTTGAAATTGTCACATTAATATGGTGGGTAATAATATATTATAACAATACTATTTTACGGATAATGCGTTCTATACAAAGATCAATACACATAATCAGAGGCGTGCACTCCATCAAGGCACATAAAGCACTGCCTACCCTGCTATACTCGCATAAAAATATGTATAAAATTGGATTAAATAATATGAAATTATTACCACACTTTTACAAAATTTAACTAATCGCACCAATCGTTTTTGCACCCAAGCGTTGCTGGTCAACCCTCTGCAAGGAAAGTCCTTTATCAAATTTAGACCAGTCGGTATCTGAGTGGACAAACGCGTCGGATTCCCACCCGGGCTTCGTGGGTTCAATTTCTCTGCTTAATAGGTCCTCCATCATTGCACAAGCAAAATTTTCCGCTTATTATGATGGTAGTAGGAGTTTTTCATATATTGTCAGGTTATTCGTGATCAGGAAATGATTTGTTTGAAATGATTGTGTTTCTTTAAAAAAAATATGTATTTATCACCAGCAACAATTACCAACTATTATTGGTTTAAGTAAAAAAATATCATTTTTTTAATATTGATGCATTTCGAGGAATTTCTACAATTCACTAAAATGTATCAAGTTAAAACATTCATAAAAACAGCACTTTCTTCGTATTTGTTTTTTTAAAACTAACTTTTTATTACTAGTTATAATTAAATATCTTTCAACATTTTCCCGCGGGGATATACCGTCGCAAATTCCAAATAATATTCTCTTCCGTTTTTTCGAATCTCGACATGTCCCGGCTCAAGTATTTGATTAATCTTGTCTTCCTGGGATGTTCATCTCAAGAAATATGTTTGTTATTTTGTAATAGCAATGAGATGTTCCTTTTTCACTCCTTCCGCGTTTTAATTTGTTTGCATATTAAAGTAACGGGGAAAATTAATATTAATATTACTAATATATATATATATATATATATATATTAATATATTTTATTTTTAGGTTTTTTAATTTTATTTAAACAATAATTATTATTATTTAATTTTGTTTAAAACAATTTTAGTTAAAAGCTCAGCGATGTAATTATTTTTACGCGAGCTGTTTCGCCCTTCGAGGGCATTATCAAACTGACAGTTTAATAATGCCCTCAGAAGGCGAAACAGTCACGCGTAAAAATAATTACATCGCTGAGCTTTTTAACTAAAAAATTGTTTTAAAAATAAAAATAAAAAATAATAATAATTATTGTTTAAATAAAATTAAAAAACCTAAAAATTAAAATGGAGTTCTACAAACTAAACTTTAAAACCATAAATTACTAATATAATATTTAATAACACACATCATCCTTTACACCTTCACACCTTCGCCAAAGAACACTAGTTCTCACACCTCACACTCACACATACTGAGTCTTTCAGATATATTGTACCTTGTTTGCATGTAGTTAGTAATAATATAATATAATTTATGGTGTTTTGCAGAAATAAGGCCCAATATCCTCCATTCATATTTTTACTTGTATTATTACAATTTTTTTTATTTTTTTTTCTTGTGAATTTCTGTTAATTTTAATTTTTTAATAATATTATTATTGTGTGTATTACAACTTTTATGTTAATATTATTATGACTTTGTGTTAATATCAATTGTGGAAGGGATTGCACTGCACTACTCCTGCATACCTTCTGGAATAAAACTTTATTATTATTATAATAACCTTTATCGGAAGAAATTAGAAAATAATATTAATAATTTTCAAGTATGAGATCGATTAAAATGTCGGTTTCTAATAGGGTTTAGTTTCTGGCATTTTCTGTTTCAAATTTGCGTCGAAGATTATTGATATTATTTCAATAATCTGATAGTATTAATACGCTAAGCCGTCTTCTGTACACGTTAAACAATACTGGTAATTTTCGCTCACACGTAAGAAAGATAGAAATTTTATTCCGATTTCTCTACTTCGCGATTTACTCATCATGTCAATTTTGACTTGTGTATCTAATTAATATTAATATAACCACTTCTCTCCAATATCTTACCACTAGTACCGACTGCCATATTGATTCTACCAGATACAACCTTATCGAGTCCTTTTCCTGACTTGCGTTCCATATTTATAGACTTCTTTGACCTATTTTGACTTCTTTGACGCCCTGCGTTGTCGAGGGATAAGACGTTCGACTAGGAATCCAAAAATCGCGGGTTCAAACCCAGTGCGCGCAAATAATTTATTTAATAAATATGTGTCTTTACACATCTTTATACATACAAATAATATAAAGCATATATGCGGCGCTGTATCGCTGCAAGACCACCATTCAGAATCAACACGTTACTTGAAATGGCCATAGCCGTGTTTGGTGACCAGATCTGAATAGCCAGAAACTCCTCCACCTTCCTTTTCCCATTCCCCATCTCCTTTCTTTCCCCACTATCTTCAGCCTCACAACATTGGGTGTGTCATAGTATCCATGGCTCTAGACGGTTGGAAACAGTTAAGACTCTTGTACGGTATTTACTGTAAAAAATATACAATAAATATAATTTACCCAGCATAAAATAACAATTTTTTTATCATATTCCAAACACCAACTTGAAAGCAATATCAAAGAAAACCACAGTTATTTTTTATTCCCTCTCGTGCATACATAAATATTCTTCAGGAATATTTTTTTTATATTTTTATTGATACTTACTCATAAAATTCCAAGTGGAAGATTAAATTCTCTTCTAGTAATCGGATTACATTTTTTTTTACATAAATACTGCACAAGAGTCTCAACTGCTCCCAACCGTCTAGAGCCAGTGAGACTATGGCATCCCCAATTGGAGTATGTTGTGAGGCTGAATGTAGCGGGGAGGGGAAGGAAATTAAGAAGGGGAAGGTTGGGAAGTACCTGGCTTTTCAGATCTGGTAACCAAACACGGCTAAAGCTATTTCAAGCAATGTTTCAATTCTGAACGGTGGTCTTTCACCAGGGCGATACTTAGAGTATCTACCACTCTGGAACGTGCCGCAAATATACTATATTTTATTTTTATTTCAATTAAATGTGTTATGACACATATAAATTAAATAAAACGTATTTGCGCACGCTGGGTTCGAACCCACGATCTCTGGACTCGTAGTCGAGCGTTTTACCACTCAGGCCGTCGTATTAGATCATTATCAGTATAAAAATAATTTAAATAATACCACTTTTCTATTCAGTTGTGGCGTACCAACATCGGATTTGTGTGAGGCCATTTATTATTAATACATTGTATAAACCATGAATATAACAGGTTTTTCTGTCATATCTAATCTAGTATTAATGTTAACTCTTCGTTCCCAGTACAAACAATTACCATAATCACATCTTCCTCCTTAAATTTCTCCTTCTTATTTAAAATGCACTGGGATTTCAATTTCTCCATCAAATTAAACAGTAATCAACGTCTTAAGAATTCTTCAAGCAAGCTGCAGAGCTTAATTTAATTTCTGGAAAAGAAAATGGCGCCAGCGTTGACCACGGACGATGCAGTAATTAACCAGAGACTATGGAAATAAGACAATTTTCACGTACAAAAAGGATGAAGATATTGTCCAGAGAACTCACAGAAAGAATACTAATTGAATTAAAAATTATTCCAATTGTAATCCGGTAATAATTGAGTACCTACCCAACGAGATACTAGAAACATACATACGAAATACGCAGTGCAGTATTTCGTATAAAGTATAGCAAATTATAAAGGCTTTTCCAATATTATTCGTCCAACATATCTTGTTGAATCCTTTTCTCACTGTTAATATAAATGGCTATTTTAAATATCTACTTATTAATTTACTTTGTAGGGTCGTAAAGCTTTAGAGATGTTCCAAGAAAAGTTTGTCTGTTAATCTTCTACATTTCAGTTCGATCACCTAGCTTAGTTGATAAAAGCATTGGGTCCCACCCAGACGTCGTGGGTTCAATTCTTCTGGTAGCTAAGTTCTCCATCTTTGCACAAGCAACATTTTCAGCTTATTATGATGGTAGTGGGAGTTTTAAAATATTGTCTAGTTATTCGTAACCCAGTAATAATGGTCTTTCTTTAAAAAAAATATATTTAAATACTATGTTAAGTGTTTTCCTAATATTTTCATACGTAAGCCGCCTCTCAAAATAAAGGACATATTCTATGTATTTTATTCATGAGAATAAAAAATAAAACGTTTAAACGCAGAAGATGTAGGGTGGTAAAGCTAGTAATGATAATGGCAAACCAAAAAAATAACACCATTTAAGCTTGTGAAAAAGATCATTAATGCTTTTTTGTGTTTTATTGTGGGTTCTTTTATGGTTCCCCATCTTCAACCCTAGCCCAAACTTATTTCTTCATCCATAGATATTAATCATTTGATTTTTCTGACAATATGTGAGATTTCCTATGTATATACTCGTATATATATTTATTTATAAATATACTCTTATATGGAAAAAATGCAAGGCTGATGTAAGCGTGATGAATATAGCCATGAAAGGGACGTTAAAATGGTTTGGGCATAGTGGAGCGGATAAACCAAGATAGGAGTGATAAAAGAATATAAGAAGCGAAAGTGAATAGAAGAAGAAGTCGGGGATGCCCGAGGAAGATATGGCACGATCAAATAATTCAAATACTTGAATCGGGCCATGTGAAGAGTCAGAATAACAGAAGAGTAAGTAAGTGTGAGACGATGTGAATGAAGCAAGGAGTATGTGCCAAGACAGAATTGTATGGGGGTCCGTCCTCTCTGCCTACTCCTTGGGGGAAACGGCGTGATGGTTTATTTTTAGGTTAGTTAGTTGTGATATTTCCTCTTCCAAAGATTTTTTTTATTTAAACTTCCATATTCACATTCATGTTAAAATGAATGTGTTTTAAAACGTGTGTTACCATATCTGATAAAAATATTGTCAAAGTGTCATTAATACAATGCGTTTATCGGATGGGATATCCAGATAATAATGATATTATTTGAAATGCGCGTGTATTAAAAATTGGCGTACGTGTTGAATTTAACAAAAAAGCATTCACCAAATGTGACAATGCAAAATAAATTAGGATTAGAGATAGTTTTTTATTGTTTGTAATTATTTAATGTATATGGGAATGAGAAAGAGCCTTTCAATGGTAATTTTGAAGTTAATGTTTATAAAATCGTCTGAAAATCTATAATTTAAAAAAAAATCATATCTTATGAAAACATTCAATCAAAGTGGTTATGGGAATGACATGGATTTGAACTAAAAACATTCGGCTAGCCGGGCGTCTGCTTTAAATACTGAGCTGCTTGTAGCTAGATAACCTCGTTATTCTCCTCTATAAATGGGGTTTTGAGATAGTTAATATATTATCTACAATGTTGGTATTCACAAACATAATGCGAGGGTATGCAACGAAATCAGACTACCAGAAAATAATAAAGCCAATACACCAAATAGCTTACTTTAATAATAATATTTGTATAACGCCGTTTTTGTGGGGCGCTGTACAAATCTTAATTTCTACTGAATATTAATTTTTAGTTTATATAAATATACAGTAACATACTTACCTGGCAGGTCACCTCTGGCAGGACACAATCACTATATCCTAATAACTTTAAATTTAGCTGTTTTTGTTTTGTTTTTTTGGCATGTGAGCAAATTTAAAATATAGCATTTTAGAGGTATTTTTAATTTTTTCGAAGTGAGGAACAGATAATGGTGAAAATCTTCTAATGAATTTAAGGAGTGAGAGTCTAAAAAGTTGTCTTGGTTTAAACAGAAATTCTATTGGGCTTGTTTTATAAAAGGATGAAATTTTATAATGCGCTGCCGGAAGCGATCAAAATTATGACAGTCAAAAAATTTTAAATAGACCGTAAAAACTATTTAAAATACAAACAAATCAAAATAATAAGTAGTACTCGTATATACGTTAAAATAAAATTAAATACCTATATATACAAGTAACCCTAATAAAATAAATAAAACATAACATCCACATTTTTTCGCATGCAAACTTAGGCCTAGTGATTTGAACCACTGTCACATTTTACACGGACGCAAATCGATGATTAGCGCCTTTGCGTTTTTTTTAATGTCACCACTCTAAATAATCGTCCCCGTTAAGCACAAATTCCCGGCCCGTTCCAGAATTTTATCAAATTATGATCAAGTGTCAAGTATAACAGCATGACTTTATCCTAAACACAGTCGAAATGCTAAAATTTCGGTTACCCAAATTAAATAATTTCTTGTTGGTTTTCTAATAAATGTGATTATTCAACGATTATGTATGTTGTTTTGATACTTGATTTGCAATTTTTAATCTTGTCCTATCATAAATTTTGTATTAAAAATACAAATTCCCTCTCTGATTCAGTGTATAGACGTTTAACAATTAGGGTTTATATTTCCTTGGCAAGAAAATAAACTAGGTAAGCAAACTTCCTCTGTTTACGCTTAAACCACCTGACGGCAATTACGCCGTATTTGACGAAACTCATTTTAAAAAGGCTCAAAATAAATTAATTGCAAAAATTTTACTAACTGGAAAACTTTAAATTGATGTAGAAGCTCTTTGTCTCAATTGAAATTTAATGACACGAAATTTCAACTTGCAATTCAAGCAAATATTTTAACGACAAGTTGACTCGAATTACTGCTGTAACAGCAGCTTTGTTTACAGTTACTAACTGAATATTTGAGTTATAAGTTAACTCAAGGATGAAGTGTTTTAATAGGTGGCACATTTAAATGTTAAAGTTATTTTTCCTTTAAAACTAATCGTTAACAGCCTCCCGAGTAAATTCTTCCGAAAGTATTGCGTAATCTATGTTTCAATCTAAGATACATAAAAATTGAATAGGCAGTTCTATTATCCTAACATTAAGACGTTTCTCTTTTGATTTTATATGCATTTATTTAATTACTTTGTCTAAAAAGTTAGTAAAATTTTAAAATGTTTATCGCAAGGTATTAAGCATTTTTTCTTTCTTTTTATTTAGCGTTCTTCCTTTCGTTCTTAGATTACATAGTATAAACCGTTATTAAAAACATGTATATGGTATTATGCGTAATCACTTCATATATATAAATATATTTATTTTATTTTATTTTCGCCTTAAAAGCTTTTACATAAAATACATTTTAGTTAAATAAAGGAGTACAATAAAGCAAGAGTGTAAAAAAAAAAGTTAGTATGTAAAACGCAAGTATACTCGTATATATAGCGTAGGATTTACAATTAGTTATATTATCATAGTATATTTACAAAATAGTGTAATACTTATATAATACTACAAATTAATAGCATTACAAATTTCAAAGAAGTTAGTAAGTAAAGTGTAAGTATGTTATAATACTTATATAATACTACAAATTAATAGCATTACAAATTTCAAAGAAGTTAGTAAGTAAAGTGTAAGTATGTTATTCCAGCGTAATGTAGTTACAATTAGTTAAATTATTATAGAAGATTTGAAGAAAGAATACAGTACATGGCATAATAATAACAACAAAAATTAATAATATAACAATAGTATTAACATAAAATTAGTAAGTAGGTACTGTGTAAATAGTAAATTTCAGCGAAATGCGCAGTATTTTAATTTTCATTTAGCAATTATAATAATAATAATAAATGGATAACTTTTATAGCGCCGTTTTTGTGGGAAAATCACACTAAGGGCGTTAACTATAAAAGGTGCAAATAAATAACTATGACATATTCGTAAAATTTAATTAATTAATAAATTAAATAAATTAAACGCAACTTAATAAATTCCTTCATTTAATAAATTCTTTCCATAAAAGCACACAATTTACTTTGGAAATAGGCAATAATTCATCAATTGATTTCTTAGATTTAACACTATCTTCAGTAAATAATAAAATCGAATTTAACATGTATCGTAAACCAACATTCACGGATATCACCATCCATAATACTTCAAATCACCCGGTATCACATAAACATTCAGCCTATCACTCAATGGTACACAGGCTAGTACAGATTCCCCTATCACCAATTAATTTCTCAATTGAATTAGAAAAAAATAAACAAATAGCTTTGAATAGTGGTTATACCATAGACTTCTTAGAAATTTTTTTTAAATAAAAAACTTAAGCTGCTTGCGACTAATACATTTTTATATAAAAGTAATAACAATATTTTAAGGGATCCCTTCCAATGACGTAGAATCTTATATATATCTAATTTCTCTTCACTTAGTACCCGAAACTTGCCTACCCACATTAAGCCCGCGTTCTATACAAATAATAGCATAGGTATATTATTGAAAAATGCTAAAGATAGGGATAATAAATTAAGTCGATTCTGGCATTTATAAAATTTCTTGTAATAATTGTCGTTCATATTATATAGGTAAGACATCTCGTAGTGTAAACATTAGAATAAGTGAACATCTAAGATGCTTAAAAAACAACAATTTTTCAGGGTTTTCCAATCACCTCATTACTACTAATCATAATTTTAATAGGGATACAGGGGTTAAAATTCTTCACCGTTGCAATAAAGGGATAAAATTAGATAACTTGAAGCACTATAAATTAGAAAATCATCAAACCGTAAATGCAATATTTTAAACAATCAAATTAATTTATCTTATAGTCCTATCTTAATATTTTTCCAATAAACCGCTCGGTTATTCCCATAATCCCCTCAATTACCCCTTCTCCTTCCAACTCCTAAATATGTATAAATATCTCAGCATTTTGTATTTCAGGTTAATTTAATATTGTCCTGATGATGGAAGGGTACTTCCAAAACCGGTAGACATAATATTGAATAATAAAGTGGTTATAAACAAAGTGGATATGTTCTATTTATAAATAACTATGACTTTATAGTTCTATTGAGAACATTCAAATAAGGTCAATTTAAATTTAGAAACAGTGTTGTAACGGTAAACATCTAATATAAACTTATTTTTTATATAAATTAGTTATTAATTTTGCTGTGCAGCAGTTCATCTTCTCTGCCCACCTGAAACAGCGCGATGGTTAGTTAGTTAGTCAGTTAGTTTTAAGCGAATATAAATTAGAAATTGAAGCACGAATATCGGCCGTTAACCACGGTCTAAAAGGGAGGTAAGGGCGGGGCGTCATATTGGCTATGTTAGAAATACTTTCCGTTCGATGAAAATCCGTTCATCCGTTAACGATACTGGGAATAAGGGGAAATGGAATTTAATATGGTGTTCAGGTAGAGCTTAGGTTAAACGTGTTTTCCGTTTAACCGATGATGAAGTTGGAAAAGTATCTGAGTGTTAGGTAAGGTTTCACGAAAGGTGGTTTTCCCTTCAAGTTAAGGCGTTTACGATGTTTGGAAAAAATGATAAAAAAGTCATATTTTGGATAGGTTTAATCGATGTTTTTTCCGTTCATAGATAATCCGTGTATCCGTTTTTTTTATATAAATACCGCACTAGAGTCTCAACTACTCCCAACCGTCTAGAGCAAGTGAGACTATGGCATCCCCAAATAGGGCATATGTGAGGCTGAAGGTAGTGGAGAGGGAAAATAGATTAGGAAGAGGAAGGTCGGGAAGTACCTGGCTATTCAGATCTGGTCACCGAACACAGCTTAAGCCATTTCAGGCAACGTTTCGATTCTGAATGGTGGTCTTTCACCAGGGCGATACTTAGAGTATCTACCACTCTGGAACGTGCCGCGAATATACTTTTCATTATTTTTATATGAATTAAATGTGTTATGACACATATTTATTAAATAAAAGTTATTGGCGCACGCCGGGTTTGAACCCGCGACCTTTGGATTCGTAGTCGAGCGTCTTACCACTCGACCATGGAGGCCGTCAAAATCATCCGTTGACAATGTTTAAAAAAGGAAAAAAGATTATCGGAGTTTGGTTAGGTTAGATTAGGTTTTAAACATATTTAAAGTTCATTTTTTTATAATAGGAAAAATAAATATCAAAGTGGGTTGGATTAGGTAAGAGTATGAATATTTCTTAAATATTTTGCCTAAAATTAGAAAAAAAAAAATATTAATACTTTTAAATATGAAGTATGAGATCGTTTAAAAATGCCGCTTTCTAATGAGGTATTGATGAATCAATTGACACAGTGTTACTCCCGGATAAAGTAGAGGTTCCGATTTCGAGTCTCGGTCGTGACCATTGTTCCTATTAGTTTCTGCCTTTTTTCTGTTTCCTATTTGTGTCTTTTAGATTATTGATATTATTTAAATATTAATAATAAATATGTATAAATACTTTAAAGTTAATTCCAATTTTAATAAAAATATTTCTGATTAAAAATTGCCAAGGCAAAAATTTGAAAGTATTTTTCTTTACAGATCCTATCAGTTATTTCTAGCTTAAACAATGGTTCTATTCTAAACTGATACGTTTCATCAAATATATGATAAAATCCACTTCGACACACCAAATTTACGCAAGCTGAGTATCACTGACAGTTAAGCAATTTCACGAAGTAACCTCCGCTAAACGTTAAAATGTCAAAGTGACCTTCGAAAAATAATTAAAAGATTTTTATCGTCATCATCACTTCCTTGTAAAGTGTATCTAGTGCTCAAGCCTTTTCGTCCGGTTCCAACCCTCTTCCACCCAGTTAATTCGCCTTTTTCTCGGTCTGCCTCTGGATGGCTCCCACTGGGTCACCCACTTGGTCATGATTTTTGGTGTGCTGTTTTCTGGCATTCTTTTATTACTTATTTACATGTACAGCCCGTCGCAGTTTTGGGTACTAACTGATATTTACTTATTTTAAAGATTTTCTTCAATCAAATTGTTTACTTTCGATGACTACTAAATAACTGAGTGAACGCTAAGTCATTAATGAAAAATGTAAATGATCGTGAAATCTTATTGAGTAATGCTTCCCGTGGAAAAAAATCGTGTTTACTCAGCGTTCGCTCAGTTGTGATTGGAGAAAGCGACCGAACGGGTAATTTACCACGTAATAATTTTTTCACATTCAATTGTTTACGTAATATAAATCTACATGTAAATATAACCCAGCGATTTGTTCGGGTTGTTTCTCTATATGGGATTATTATAAATATACTGTCTTCATCCCTGTGGGGGCTCGTTACGAATTCAATGGCACATGATTTATTTACTTTGCTCTGAATAGATTTTTTTGTCATCCTCTATTTGTAAGCAATCCAAATTTAACCGAAAAAGATCTAAAATTTGTTCATTTTAAACCGAAAAACAGTAGAGAATTTGTTGTATTATTGACTAGAAATGTTGAGACCTTGGAGGACGTGGAATGGTACCTTTGCGAAACAATGTAGTCAGGACAGTTGACTTTATACTGACTCGATAGAAAGAGACAAAGATATATTAAAAGGATGTTAGATAGCCTTTTAGTTACCGCCCACATGGAATTCGGACATTTTTAATAAACATATTTGAACACATTAAACAAAACAAAATCAATACACGATTTAAATGATTTAAATAGTCAAAATATCACACAAACACTTATAACAGAAAGTTTGCCCAAATAATGATGGAAGCTTTTTGTCGATTTTATGTTTTTATATCTTAAAAATTGAAAATTCTAAAGTTCGGTCAAAAATATTTAAAACTGTTGAAATACCTCTGAAAAGTGATATTTTTAAATCTTTGTTTGGTATTTTTTGAACATTCACGCATAGCACATACCACCATCATGTTTGATTTATTTGTATAACCACTGCAAGTTTTTTAATCAACACAAATATAGGAAATAACCTCAAAATCCGATGACGTTGTTTATGCATCTTGATGATGTGAAGTAAGCGCGGACGGAAAACATTCTTAGATACTTAGAAGTGCTAAAATACTATGTGACGACTTTTCTTGTCTCTTTCTCTATCATGATATATGACGTAAAAACTCAGAGAAAGTGATTTATCACAAATTTGTATAAGTTGGGTAAAAATATATTTAGCTCTCTCTCCATATATAATATATTTTCTCTACAAGGTTAAGACTAAAATAATATTACTCATTTTAATGACTTATTTCAATAATCTTCCGGCATTATCTCTTTAACTAAATTATTAATACTCAACAGTTTCAAGGAGGTCGATAGTATGGTGGGCAGGACGCTTGACTGGCCAAGATCGATAATAATAGCGGGTAACCTACTTACTTCTTTCTTAGCACGAGTTATGCTAAGTGAAAAGGTCTATTACAATAAAGTTAAGGGTTTTGCAGCATCTTTTGAAAAAAAGTTGTTCATAAATCTAAAAATATAGAACAGACAACATGGCGTCTTGTCAGATTTTTATATCTATGTTTAGTGTTTATTTTTTTAAGTATTATCAATTCATTCTATCAATGAGAAATTTTGTAAAACCAATAAAAGTAGTTTTGGAAGTATTTTTTAAACAAAATATTTATTTAATGAAAATGAAATAATAACTTTGTGTAGGACCACATATTTATTTTTATTTTTTTATAACCGACCGGTTTTGCTTAGCTCAAGCATCATCAGGGTACAAAATTAAACTAAACAACAAATGATAAAAAGTGTGTGGTTATATATACACACAGATGGAGAACGAAATGTAAAATAAAATAACAGAACAATATGAAAACAACAGAGTGACATTTAAATTATAATAAAGGAACACAGAGAAAGAGACAGGTAATATGAATGGAAAGAGACAAAACGTCAACTGAGAAGAGATTAAAGGATAATGATAAATTTTATGAGTTTACAGGAAATTTTTTTTTTTTTTTAAAGTAAGACAAATATTCCCGGGTTACGAATAACCTGACAATATTTGAAAAATTCCTACTGCCATCATAAAAAGCGGAAGATGTTGCTTGTGCAATGATGGAGGACTTAGCCAGCAGAGGAATTGAACGCACGACGCCCGGGTGGGAATCCGACGCGTTCTCCACCTAATATTGGACTACTTCCCAAATTTACCTGATTATTAAGAATATGACTTTTAATTTTAATGGGTTTCTTTATTCTATATTTATCTTTAAATATATTTTCTATGTTTTTAGTACATCCGTGTATTACGTGTATGCGTATATAATCATTTTTACATATTTTATTTAATAAACCACCAAACAAAGTCTTCCTTCCACAGGGAGGGAAAAAAGGATGCGACGGAAAATCGAGATAGATTTAATATTTTCTACTGATGCTGTTTTTATAAGCAACCCCTTTCTATTTTTATAAGCAAATCTTTTTATACATAATCCCCTTGATTAATTTCTTCTGCCTTGTAAATTTTCTATAAATATCACAAGTATTTTTTTTTTATTTGCGGCAAACGTTGGCAAATCCCTATAAGACATCGGTCAATCTCATTCGTGGATGACCTCTGTTTCTCATCCCCAACCAAATTATATCTTCGTTCCCTATAATATACCTCACAGTATCAACACAAATTTCATCTGTTTTTCCCAGTATTTAGGATCAGGGAGTCTCTCTTCGCTCAAGAGACGAAATCACCCTTAAATTTCCGACCCACCACTTGTGCGTTTGTTTATGCTATATATATATACCCTTTATGTTCCCATCAGCTACTGGTGAAGATTCGTTTATTTTATAGTGAATACCGCACAAGAGTCCCAACTGCTCCCAACCATCTAGAGCCAGTGGAACTATGGCATCCAGAATTGGGGTATGTTGTAAGGCTGAAGTTAGAGAGTAGAGAAAGGAGATAGAAAAAGGAAGGTTTGGAAGTACCTGGCTGCCCAGATCTGGTCACCAAACACGGCTTAAGCCATTTTAAGCAAGTTCTCGATTCTGAATGGTGGTCGTTCACCAAGGCGATACTTAAGAGTATCTACCACTCTGGAACGTGCGGCAAATACATCCTTTATTATTTATTCAATTAGTTAAATATGTCGTGAAACATTTGATTCATATAAAATAATATAATTAATAATTTATTAAATAAAAAATATGTTTGAACCTGCGACCTCTGGGTTTGTAGTCGAACGTTTTACCACTTGACCACGGAGGCCGTCACCCATTTTTATTGATTTACTTTCCGTATCTCATCTGTTACCTACTTAAAGACCAAAAATATATATATCGTCGTTGGAGTGGTAAAAGATCTTAAGCGACACTTGGGTCAAAATTAGTTAAATATGCATTTTTGATCAAATGCTCTGACTTTCGTTTGATTCTGATGATTTGTGTAGCCCCTCAGCCATCTAAAATAAATTTGAATTAAATAAAAATACACTTTCTTTGAATCCACTTTATTTGTTATAAATATGTCGACTAGTTTCGATTCAACTGAATCATTTTCGGGACTTAAAAATATACTGTATATTTATACAGTATATTGTTAATACAGTATATTTTTAAGTCCCGAAGAAGGTTCAGTTGAATCGAAACTGGTCGACATTTCTATAACAAATAAAGTGGATTCAAACAAAGTGTATTTTTATTTCATTCATCATGCCAATCCACAAAGTGTTTGCTTATTGTGAAATATAAATATATTTACCATTTGGTAGAAGGCTTGGCTCTAGCAACACAAGTTTGTGATTTTTTTAGCTTTTTGTCACTTGAAGTAACTCAGTGAGAGCATCGAAATGCCTGAATCAACTTTTTTTTTCAAAATCCAACCAGGTACTGAGGACATACGAATTTTATTAAAAAACAAAAAAAATACTTTAATATGACGTTTCTGCCCTTTTATTTTATATATATATTACGATATTATAACGCCTATTTTGGCATATTGTAATATGTATTTAAATGGCCAGAAACGGGGCGCACCTAACAGCCTAGTAGAGGAAGGTGTTTCCCGCGGGAAAGGTGATTCTAGCAGGAAAGGAGCAATTATCCCGCTGTCACTTCGGTTTACCCTGCGTGACAGAAAACACCTTTTGTTTGTGATTACTTACGTCAGCGTGTTTAAATTTGTAAATAAACGTGATCTACCTAACCTTAAAGACTATCATATAACAATTACCTACTACACTTAATTATTATAGTTCCTTAGTTCTACGATACATAAATTTTACCTTCTGTAAATCTGTAAGTTCTGTTCTCATCTTACGACTTATTCCTCGCTGGGTATCTGCTCTGAGCTACTGAGCTATCGAATCAGCCTATAGAACAAACCAACCGTGAACAATGATTCGCATTAACTATGCTATTATTCAAATTCAGTAGAGATTTTGCCAGCCTCATCTGGCAGTGATATCGTGTGCCCAAAATTTTCGTTAGCATTAAATAAAATGGAGGCAAGATTTTTCGTTGAAAAGGGATGAATCGATGAAAATTTTGAAAAAAGCCTCAAACTGATGCATTTTCCGCTCTCTTTTTCAATATGTGATGTCATTATGCTTTTATCATGACGTCATTGTGTTTTCGCCCGTTTGGCGCCTTTTTGTAACAGTTTTTCCTCGCTCCATAAATTTACATAATGGATTTTTCACTTTTTGAGAGCGAGGACTTTGTTTGAAATGAATAAAAGTGTTTGGGTTGTTATTATAGGAATTCAAAACATTCGAATTTCAAAAGAATAATTTCAAACTTTTAATTTTTTTCAATAGAAATGCAAACATGCATCGAATAAATTTTGAAAACTAGGTAGTATGTTATTTAATGTTCCTATTTTTGGTTGATTCAGACATAAACAAAAAAAATTAAGAAAAACTTTATATTTTTTCTAAAAACTTTGCCAATCATTTTGGTATTGTTTGAGTGGCATATAATATTCCCAGTATCGCCCTGGTGAAAGGCCACCATTCAGAATCGAAACGCAGCAGCTTGACATGGCAGTAACCGTGTTTAGTGACCAGATCTGAAAAACCGGTAACTTCCTAACCTTCCTCATCTTCTCATTCCTCTCCCCACTACTTTAAGACGCACAACATACCCTGATTGCAAATGCCATAGTCCCACTGGTGCAAGGGAGGTTGAGACAATTGTAATGAGATAATGTTTTAATAAAATGAAATTCATAAAATACTTTATTTTCTCTGCAAACAGATTTGATTAAAAACATACTTTCAATTTACTACCTTCATAAGATACAATTTTAAGAAACCGTTTTGTTCTTCTCTTTTCTGGTACCTTCTCTTATCGGGGGTTAGATATCATCAGATTAACATTCCCCTTGTAGACAGTAGCTCGGAATAACTCACGTCTTTTTGCGTCAATAATTATTTTCTTCTCAGAAATTTTTTAATTGCCAAAAAAAAGTTTTTTATAAAGCTTCTTATTTATTTCATATAAAATACAAAAAAGATATGTACACGTACTTCATAAGTGAATTAGTTATATAAACTCTCTTAATAAAATTGATTTATGGTTTTATAAAGAAAAAACGTTAAAGTGAAGTAAAAAAATACTAAAACACGGAACAAAATAAATGTTTAAATGGAAGCTTAAACCATATCTACATTGGAAGTTTTTTACTCTTAAAATTTTCAGATATTTATTACTTTCTACAGTTTTAAATTTTCTTATAAATCGTGCTACAGAGGGTTGTATTACGAAACTTCAATGAAAAAGTTTTAATGATCATTTTTATGAAAGTCTAAATAAAAAAAAAAGTAAAAACTATACCGCCCAATACAGGCGGTAATCTAACGCTAGTGGTTCGCTAAATGCAAAATACGTTTGACCGACCGGAACCTAACGATTGATTAGCTATTTTTGTTCCTGGGTAACCTTACCTAACCTAATGATCGATTAGCTATTTATGTTCCTGGGTAAGTATTTTCTCCCACCTGATGTTAGCCATGACGTAATAAACGATTAATTTATTGTAAAGCTACGACCAGAACATAAGCTTTCGACAACTTTCAAAGTTTATTTTTATTTTTATTAAATTTGCCCTGTTCGATGTTTGAATGTTTTTTTAGAATATCAAATGCACCAGGGTGATGCTAAGAGTATCTACCACTAGCTGCAAATATACTACATATTAATGAAATGTGAAATAACACATTTAAAAAAAATATAATTGAACTGAATCTGTCGGAACGAACTGAAAACAGCGTTTACTCGGAAAATTTTATGTAACTGCTCGTTTTAAACTTTTTTTTAAATGTTCGTATTGTAACTCCCGCTTTAATGTGCGAAGTACAAATTCAATGCGTTTTTCTAGAAGCTAACTTATTTGTAAAGCACGTCCGCGTAAAAATGTCTCAAAGTTATTTGAAAATGCAGACATTTGATATTGGCAAAGAGAACGACGGCCATTTTAGTAGTTTATGTTCGCGCTGCAAATTTTTACGCTTGGCATATTTCAATTGTGTTCTTTGGCCAGACAATAGAGAGAGAGACAAAGAGATTTAATAAAGGGACATGCAATTATCTTCGTTATGACAGAATGTGCATTTTTTTCAATCCAGAGTGCAGAATAAAGGAAGAGAGTGGATGAACTATTTACAAAAATGGATGCTTTCATCAATATAAAATGAGCGACTGCCTATTTACACAATTCTTTTGAGCCGTTTGTAATAAAAGGCTAAAGACCTCAATGCAAATTAGAAAATGGTTAAGAGTCACTAAAAAATATGCACTTTAAAGAATTGTAATACAAGCAATACTACAAATGATTTATCTGTTAATTCTATACAGGTAGTTAGGAATATGCCTAAGGTTTTCAGTGAATAAATTTTTTAATCTGTGATCTTTTAAATTCTATATGAAAGACGTTCTGAAATGTTTCAACGATCTGAAAATCACGCTACTTCCCAACCTTTCCTTTTCCCATATCTTTCTCTGCTTTTCTCCATTTAGCCTCAGATATTAATTGAGTCAATAAAATACCTTCCTTTAATGTATTTTGGCAGATAATATTCTATATTTGAAAAGGGTGGATTTTTAAATTGAATTTTTCCTTGGCAAGTCAAACTACATCCAACAATTTTTCACTGGTAACAACTGTTTTATAATTAAATGTGTATTAAAGATATATATTTTCAAATTTATGAATAGTTGGGAAGATGCCTAAGGTTGGCAATGAATAAATTTCTTAACCTGTGATCTATTAAATTCTATATGAATTACGTTCTGAAATTTTACAACGTTTGAAAATTTCTTCGCTATTTTTTTAAGCAGTCCCTATTGCACACATTTGAGAGTGAATTTCATAAAATTTAAAGCATTCAACAACTTATTCACTGGAAATTTGAAGCATTTTCTCAACTACCCGTATAGAATTTACCAATAAATCATTTGTTATATTGCTTGGATTAGAATCCTACAATTTCTCTATGTAAATGAAAACTTTTACAAGAGGTACATTTATAGAATTTCTAGGCAACCAATAAAAACTTCACCATACCAAGTCCTAAGTAATATAATTAATTACCTTTGTCTAATCATTGGAACGTCAAGTACAATTCCATTAAACGCTGTGAATAAATCATGATTAATATACAATCTCTGAAGAGATTTTATTGGCGTGTCGGGGTGTCCGAATCAATCTCAATTCTTTTTCAAAGATCAATATTATTTTTTAAGCACATAATATATTTTTTACACTTTTCTGGGGCTTAAGAGTAGAAAAATCTTATGAAAACTGAAAAAAATAGTGTCCTTTCAAATCAGTATAGATAACACTTCTAAAGGTTTTTTGTTAAGGTATTCAATATGTGACAAAAAATATATTTTGCGATGACATGTAGTTACTACCCGGTTTTTACTTGTTATTTATTTATTTATTTACGCCCGTTACAGGCTTTTACATACATGTTACATACATTTATTTTTAAAACAATAACCTCGTAAGTGCAAAAAATTAAAGGCCGTGTACGCTTTCTTAAAATGTTAATGATTTTTCATATTGTTAGACAAAATGATTGATGTTTAGGGATTAGAAATTGGATTTTTACAATGAGATGTAATTTTGGCAGTAATACTGGAAATTATGATTATAATTCAATTCGTAAAACAAAATTGAAAAACTTTTTGTCAAAATTTCGAAATTAGATTTTTTCCGTTTGCTCAGCATTGTACGTGAACGAAATTCAGATTTTCCGCAATTTATTGACGGATTTTCACATTTTATTATGGAATCCAAACTAAAATTACTGTTTTTATTTTATTTATGTGAATACCGCACGACGACGACGGCCTCCGCGGTCGAGTGGTAAGACGCTCGACTGCAAATCTAGAGGTCGCGGCTTCAAACCCGGCGCACACAAATAAAATTTATTAAATTGATATTTGTCATAACGCATTTACTTCATACAAAATAAAACATAATGATATTTGGATAGTTTGAATAGCGCCGTTTTTGTGAAAAAACGCTTCAAGGGCTATACTCGTATACTATCAATATTTGTGGCACGTTCCAGAGGGGTATCGCCCTAGTGAAAGACCACAATTTAGAATCGAAACGTTGTTTGAAATGGCTTTGGCCGTGTTTGGTGATCAGATCGGGATGACCATGTACTTCCCAACCTTCCTCTTTCCTATCTCCATCTACTTCTCAATATCTGCAACCTCACAATATACCTCAATTGGAGATGTCATTGTCTCACTGGTTCTAAAAGGTTGGGAGCAGTTAGGACTCTTGTACGAAATTCTCTATAAAAAAAATACATATATAAAAATATTTGGGCTATGTTGAGAGGCTGAAGGTGGTGGGTAGGGGAAGAAGCTAAAGAAGATGAAGTTTTAGAAGCACCTGGTTAATCAGATCTAGTCAATAAACATGGTTTTTATGATTTCTAACATCGTTTTGATTCTGAATAGTGGTATTTCACCAGGACAATACTAAAAGAATCTTAATTTGTTAACAATATATTCTCAAGTGAATCAAATATTTGAGTCGGGTTATGTCAAAAGTCAAAAAAACAGAAGAGGATGTATGAATGTAAATGAAACAAGGAGTGTGTGCCAAGACAGAGTTGTATGGCGGTCTGCCCTTTCTGACTACCCCTGCGGGGAAACGGCGTAATGGTTAGTTAGTCATATGATCTCCTACGTTGTAGTTCGCACGTGCGAGTAAGATATTTTCAAAATTGTAAGCTAGTAATTTCACATATTCAAAATTATCAAATAACTAGTTGTTAATTTTGAAAATATCCTACTAAAATTATATATAACTATTATGTAACGAGTAGACACATATAAATTTAAGATTTTCCATCCAAATTCACACTCTATGAACAGGGTGGCTTAATGTACTGCATTAGCAAAGCATTAACAGTTCTCATGGCACAGCCAGTAGCAGTTTTCAGTCTGTTTCCTTAGAAATCCGTACCACAGTTATTTCCCTGAACGAGATGGCAAATTGCACATTATTTTATAGGAAACGGCACTTAGGACAATGCGATGCGAGAAATAGGTCAACTATCGCAGCATTAATAACTAATTTTATGTTTCTGCTGTCTTCACAGGGTGTTTAAGAAATGATTCGCATTATAAATAGTTGTATTTAAACATGATTAAACGTCTTGTTCTATTTACGTATAATCAAAGTGATTACACTAACGTACTCTGTTCACACAGAAAAGTGTATTAATCGAACAATATTAATTATTGAAATAATTTTTTAACGATATATTATTATTATTAAAAATAAACTCAATTGGCAGAGACTGAACTCCCGGATAAAGTGAGGTTCCGATTTCGAGTCTCGGTTGCAACCTTAAAATTGTATTTAATTTATTTTCCTTTGTTCCATATTTCATAAAAAATTTGTGATACTATTTCAGTAATTGATATCACAGTTAGCTTTAATAAGTTAATTATTTATTTTTTAATTCAGAAAAGAAAAAGAAGATTAGATAGCGACTAAAACTTGAAAGAACCCGGGATGGACGCATTTGCCAGTTTGCTACCGAAACCTTTTTCCTCATTGTCGTTTTTATGAAACTTAATATTTAAAAAAAAAAAAAAAAACCTTACCCTTATGTGACTAAAGAAAATAACAACTTTTAAAAATTGATATAAAGGTTTCTTTTAAAATACATAATTTGCCAAAGTTTGCTGGACTATTATTATGACGTAACATATTTGGACTCAGTTCAATACTTGGGGATGTTTTAACTAAATAGATAATTAAAAATAGTATTAGGGATATAGGTGATGTACTTTGAATACAACAGTACATCATATTTATCATTTAAAATAAGATAAAATGATTTATCAATACGGACAAGCTTCAAATTCCATATAAAACAAATGTACCGGGTACTCTTTCAGTCATTAGAAGTTGTAAATTATACTTGCGTTTTCGCTCACATACCACCCTCCACATATCCAACGGTTATGTTCAATTGTTCATTTTCACTATTGTGGAGAAGTCGGGAAGAATCAGCCGGTTAGACTTACTGAAACATTAATAAAATTTATGTTGAAAACCGAAAAGGGTACCCGGGTACCCTTTCAGTCACATAAAAATAAATGATTTAAAAAAATATTTCAATGCCTTGATGCAGGTGGGGGTTGAAACTTGTGGGCGCGTTAGTTAAAATGTGATGTTCACAAAGTTATTGCGGATAATTTGAAAAATAATCAAATTAATTAAACGCAAAGCCTCGCAAACTTGCATCCTTAATGGAAAAATACGGCTCAACGACCCCCCTGTCCATGTTTAAATCTTAAACTTCATCTTCGCTAATTACCACATAATGAACATCTTAATTCAGTAAGCTCTCTGAGGTAGTGCTGAAATTTTAGATTGTCCATCATAAATGTAATTAATAAATTTAATTTTATAAAATTTATTATTTATATTTAGTCCTGCTTTTTTTGTGACGGCTGTTTCGGCATTCAAGTCCATTATCAAACTGTGATTAAGCTACACAGAAACAGCTTACTCATATGATTTTAGTTTACTGTTTAATTACTAATTTCGGTAAAAACCGAATTATCCTGGAATTCTTATTCTGTGAGGTACTTAACTTTAAAACCTGATTTTTTTTTTTCATTTTTTGATTACAAACTTTACTTTACTTTACTAAAAGCAGGTTTTTCTTTTTTGTTTTATGATGTGAATTGACATTAATTTTACCATTATTTATGAAAATGAGTGACATTAGTTTATGAAAATGAGTTATCTGAATAGAAAGAAAATATTTTTTAATAACTTTCTTGATTCTTTCTTTTTAGTGAAATATTTTAAGAAACAACATTTTTAGCGATTTATTATTTTTATTATTTGTTATTTTAAACATATTTAGAAGTGGAGATGAGAACATTTATATTTGTCTATGAAATAATGTTATAAATGAAATAATAATGAGAATCGATTTCTCTCCTGGGCTGGGTACTCTTGTGAAAAATGTAAATATATATAATAGCTTAGAGAACATTATGTACTGTTTATTTTATATAAATAAAAATTATTAAAAAATAAAATAAAAATAAATAAATAATTTTGTATAAAACCACAGATTTTTTAATTTTTTATGACCGACCGGTTTCGCTTAGCCTAAGCATAATCAGGGTACAAAATTAAACTTAACAAAAAATATTTAGTGTGTGGTTATATATATTCATAGATACCGAGGGAGAAGACAATATAAACAAAATAAGAGAACAGTAAGAAAACAAAAGAATAACATTCAAATTATAAAAAAGGAAAATAGAGAAAGAGAAATATGAAATGTAAAAAGAAAAACGTTAACTGTGAACGATAAAATAGAATAATGATAAATTTTACGGTTGTACTGGAAATATACCTAATATATGACTATTGATAACTATATTCATATTACTATTTTGAGATCATAAAATGAAAAATTAATTTTTATTAAATATGCCAAACCACAAAGTGATTGCTGTCTACAAAAATATATTAATATATGTTTATAAATTGTAATAAACACAAATACACTTAATGGAAAATCTAACACCCAACTTTTGAATTAAAATCAACCTCTTATTTTCTCATACGAGAGCTTTTGCAGAAATTTTCCATTTAATATTATACGTAAAAAGAAGTTTTACGGAAAGTTTTGAGGTCGCCGAGCGGAAAAGCATGGATTATTCTGCTTTTCAATAAGCACCCTTGATTAATTATATTATCATACCACCCTATTACGGACCCTTTATAATACAGGGTGACCGGTAGTTGATATATCTCATAGAATTTACAAACATTTAAATATTTGTACATTAAAAAAAATAATGTGGGGCAAACAGTTCATAAAGGAGTGTTGATACCAACCCTGATGCCTGATTTATAGCGGGAGCATGAACAAAGGTACAACACTAGCGGAGAAAAGGCAAGAATATACAGAATTATGTTTAATTTTAATTCCCCAGGCGTATGTGCAGTAAAACTGTACATTTTTTTATGTTTTGCTTTGTTTTTGGTTTAAGATCAGAAAATATTTCAAAGCTGATGTAAACGTAATTTACAAGATTTTTAAAAAGATAGATGGTTCAGACATGTAGAGCCTATGAATAGAGAAAGCAGTGTAAGGCGAATAAATAAGGAAGACATGGCGTGATCAAGTCCATCAAATACTTTAGTTCTAAATTCAAAAGTCAGCGTAATTAAAGAGTGCACAACAAAATTGTGTTGCGTTTCATCCTCTCTCCTTAACTCTGCATTCAAATTTATTTTTTATGTGAGCTCTGCGTCAACTTCAGGAAGAATAAAATTAAAACCCTTAGCGTAATTTCTTTCATAAATAAAACAGATAAACTTTGTTTAAAACCACTTTTATTTTCAATATTTGTCGACCGGTTTCGGAAGCACCCTTCCATCTTCGGGACAATAATAAAATTAACCTAAAATATAAAATACTGAGACACATACGAGGCTTGTTCAAAGGAAAAAGTGAATTTTGAATTTTCGCGGGCTGTGTACATTCGATTATCGATTTTTATTTTTGTTATGTTGATACACATATGTTTATTTTTATTTTTTTCAAAAGTAAAAATCGAAGAACACATAAAAACGTGACTAACCTTTCTAGTTGTGAAAAACAAACCACTAATCCAAAATGGCTGATAATGCTAACATATGATAAACATGTGTACCAACATAACAAAAGAAAAATCGATAATCGAATGTACACAGCCCGCGAAAATTCAAAATTAACCTTTTCTTTTGAACAAGCTATGTATATAAATATTTAGGTTTCTTTCAAACCATCGTCATATTTGATATCATTATAATTCCGTCAAACGCCTATTGTCGATTCGCTTCAGCTTTTAGACAAATTGTAATTACTATAAAAGCACAACATCTATGCTACTTTTAAGCTGATCGAATTTTGCTTAAAGGCTGAAATGGACCCAGAATTGACGTTTAACACGAACTATTCAAATATAAAAATAAACAAAATGGCAATAGTTAGTAAATATGATGAAAGTTTGAAACATTCCAGCTTTAGTGTACAATACAACAACGGAAACCCTACGATGTTTATGTTTCCGAGATACAGTAAAGCTTCTTCTATGTATAGCAGGGGTGGCCAAGCCGTCGACCGCGGTCGACTGATCGACCGTATAACTATTCCTAGTCGCCCGCCTATCTAGTGAATGGAAATCGCCAATTCTCAGTAAACCTGCGTTCGCTATCGCTTATACGTCCACACTGCTTCGCTATTCTTTGTGCGCATGCATTCGCCGTGTTCCGGCAAAAATGTAAGCTGCTGACAACCCCTGTCAAAAAATGTCTGATGATCCCAAAAGGTTCCCACAAGCGTGATGTCTTTCTACAAAGGTCTATTAATGAAAGTAATTTGTCACTTGACCACTCCATATTTTAAAATCTTGCTTTGCCAATAAAAAAATTGAGTGCACATAGAAATTTCATATTTGTGTAGAGAAATCATTAATGCCTGTTATTAAAACAACTGGGTATTGAATAGGAATTGGTAATAACTGTGTCTATTTAAAATTTATCGTAATTTTTGGCTTTAAAACCAAATGCTACTTTTATTTTTAACACATGCGATGTTAGTAGACACCGCCAATAATTTAAAAAGCAGGTCGCCCGTAGTGTTCGAAAGTTTGGCCACCCCTGATGTATAGAATGCTCACAGAGAGGCGAATAGCCTAGGAATTAGAACTGAGGGATGGAGAGTAAGATATTCATTTACCTCAAAGAATTCCCTCTCAGTCCAGATTCCTGCATCAAAGCATACTGGCGGAATATATTGGCCCCATCAGAGGAAAGAATCCTACTGAATTCTTCACCCATCTAGTTATATTCTAAAACTTTTAAAAACTACCTCTAAAGACGTGTATATATTTGTTTTTTAGTTCCCTCGTTTCGACAAAGAGTCGCCCTCCCAACGTTTGAGTCAAAAGACATTATTGAACTTCCGAGAGATTTTGACGAAGCCTTCTTGCGTGAAATTCTGGTACAAGAATTCTTTATAAAAAAGGCTAAAGCCCTAAAGTTTCTTTGAAAAATGACATATTTGTTGGTTTCGAGAATAACACACGTTAAGCTATCCTTAAAATAAACCTTATATTTTATTAATAATTTTATAATGAAAACCGAACAAGAGCCCTAACTCCTCCCAACCTTCTAGAGGCAGTGAGACTATGGCGTCCCCAATCAGGGTATGTTGTGAGGCTGAAAGTAGTGGGAAGGGAAGAAGATGGGGAAGAGGTTATTCATACCTGGTCATCACATGGCTAATGCCATTTTTAAACAAATTTTCGATTCTAAATTGTAGTTTTTCACCAAGGCGATACGTTGAGTATCTACCACTTTGGAACGTTCCGCAAATATACTTATTTTATATAAATTAAATATGTTATAACACATATAAATTGAATAAAAGTTGTTAGCGCACGCCGGGTTTGAACCCGCGATCTTTTGATTCGTAGTCGAGCGTCTTACCACTCGACCATGGAGGCCGTCAAAAGTAATATAAACAGCACCAGAGTACAAATAACCTGACAGTATTTGAAAAACTCTAACTACTATCATTATAAGAGGAAAACGACGCCTGAGTGGAAAGCCGACGCATTTATTCACTTAGCTACGATTACGCTCAAGACGCATCGTGTCTATCACATTAACTGTAATAGGATCTGGCTTTCGCTTTCAAAAACCTTGCTTGGGAGCGTTGAGGTTCTATTAATACTGCCATAAAGAATGCACAATTGCTTTCGAAACTGATAAAAAAGAATATGAGCTTTTTTAAGCTCACTAGAGGTGAAATCGGATACAGTGACTCCACTTAAAATTCTATTGATATTATAGTGTTCAAAAAAATCGCTTCGAGTACCAACCACCCTGTACAAAGCCATACTAATTGCTATTCATAGTCACTCTGTAAAATTGTTCAACTTTGTTGACTTCACCCTTCACAATGACGTCATTAAAACAATATTGTCATTCGAGTCTCGTGTTTGAAATTATTTCGTGCGGCCCGTTGATAATAACAGAGAGAAGGCATGATTGACCTTTGAAATACGAAAAACGAGCACATTTTAATCAGTCTGGTTAGTATGAGAACGAGACTAACGAATCACGTATAGTGTTAGATAAATGCATTCATCTAAAAAAGTTAAATTAAAAAAATCGTCGAAAGCAATCACTTTGTTGTTTGACATATTTAAAGAAATGAAAAAATAACTTTTAATAAGACCACGGATATTATTTTAATTTTTATGACCGACTGGTTTCGCTTAGCCTAAGCATCATCAGGGTACAGAATTAAACAAACAAAAAAAAAAATACAAAGGGTGCGGTAAAGAACAAATTATAAAATATAATAACAAAACGATAGAATAACATTTAAATAAAGAAAGCCATTAAAATTAATATTCACATTCTTAATAATATGGTAGATTTGTCAAGTAGTCCAGAATTAGGTATATTTCCGGTAAACTCATAAAATTTATCATTTATTTATTTATAAATTAACGAACTAAAGTCCAATTACAAAAAAGACATAAAACACGAAATGGAAAAATAAGAGCAACAGAGAAGGAATAGTACATACTCGTACATAATAATAAATGAAGCGATGACAAAATAGGACAAAATAAACATAAGAGAGAACATTCAAGCCACGGTCTAGTCAAAGTTGTAAGTCGTAAAGAATGCCAAAAATCATTTAGACTGCTACCAAAAATTTCAAGACCATGACTTGAATTAACAAGTCTTGACATTCTGAACATTGGAGAATTATACCCACAAATAGTATTGTGATGATTGAGGAACAGCAATTCATTCTTTAATCACCTTCTCAGTTAACGTTTTGTCTCTTTCAATTCATGTTTTCTGTCTCTTTATCTCTGTTCCTTTGTTATAATTTGAATGTTATTCTATTGTTTTCTCATTGTTTCGTTATTTTATTTTATAATTTGTTCTTCCTCTGTATGTATTTATAAACGCACACTTTGTGTTTTTTTTTAGTTTAATTTTGTACCCTGGTAATGCTTAGGCAAAGCGAAACCAATCGGTCATCGGTCTTGTACAAAGTTTTTTTTTCATTTCTTTAAATATATTTTAGATGGCTGAAGGGCCACTCAATTATTTAGAGTCAAAACGAGAGTCAGAGCATTCGATGCATATATTTTGACCAAAGTGAAGATTTGTATTTTTTAATACTTATCTAAACTTAAGCATTTCTGGTCAAGTTATTTTAAAGTCGATTTACAAAATGTTATTTCTTTCTATTTGATGCTGTAATAAATTTATACTTTTATTCAAAGTTCTACGGACGTTTTTCGTCTTTTCTTTTTTCCATTATTTCTTATAATAATATTTGGATAATTTGAATAGCGCCGTTTTTGTGAAAAATCACCTCAAGGGCGTTGTACAAATCTTAATTTCTACTTAATATTAATTCTTAGTTTATATAAATATACAACAGCAACATACTTACCTAGCAGGTCACTTCTGGCAGGACACAATCACCATATCATAATAACTTAAAATTTAGAATAACTTAAATTTTTATTTATTTTTTATTTTTGTTTTCTTTTTTTTTATTTCTTTATTATTATTTTTCATTTTTAGGGCATGAGGGCAAATTTAAAAAAAAGTATATCGGAGGTTTTTTTTTAATTTTTCGTAGTGAAGAACAGATAATGGTGATAATCTTCTAATGAATTTAATGAATGAGAGTCTGAAAAGTTTTCTTGGTTCTATTGGGCTCGTTACATTTTGATTATGGATACGATTTTCTGAAAAAATGAGTTTTGAGTGACTCATCTAGGGGAACCTATTTCAATTATTTAAAATTATTTGGACCTTCGCAAATAACTAAACAGCGGATGAACGTAGAAATGGAGGTGCGGTGTGACCTTTAGGAACTAGAGGCCAGTCCGCACCACCAACCCGGAGCATAATATTATTAATTAATACTGTTGCCAATGGTCGTTGTCTTTTCCTTTCTTATAAAGGAGAACGAAGAAAGTAATGCTTTTGTTTTATTTGGAGTTTGTTATGTTTTTACAATATTCTTCTTCTCAAGTAACCTTATCCAATCAGAGGTTAGCTATCATCGGCATAATTTTAACCCTGCAGGTTAGGCAGAGCGAAACTACAGTAGTAGATTTCAAAACCGTGCGACATCTTTTTCCACACAGCGTCTTTTGCCATTCTTCTCCTGTATTATCGGTTGGGTAATTTTGTCTTTTTTTTACCAGTTGGGTTAAGGGTTAAGATTTGAAAAGATAATTTTAATTTTTCATTATTCTTTAATCATTTTCACAGTTGACGTTTCATCTCTTTCAATTCATATTAGCTGTCTGTTTCTTTCCTTTTTTATATGAATACAAGAGTTTCAACTGCTCCCAACCGTCTAGAGCCAGTGAGACTATGGCATCCCCAAATAGGGTATGTTGTGAGGCTGAAGGTAGTGAGGAGGGGAAGGAGATGGGGAAGAGGAAGGTAAGAAAGTACCTGGCTATTCAGATCTGGTCATCAAATACGGTGTAAAGCCATTTTAAGCAACGTTTCAATTCTGAATGGTGGTTTTTCAACAGGGCGATACTTTGAGTATCTATTGCTCTGGAACGTGCCGCAAATATGCTATATGTTATTTTATTTAAATCAAATGTGTTATGACACAAATTGAATTTAAATTATTTGCGAACGCCTGGTTTGAACCCGTGAACTCTCGATTGGTAGTAAAGCGTCTTACCACTCGACTACGGAGGCCGTCGAGTACCAGTCTAATGTATACCGGTTAAGCTTTGGAAAGATAATTTTTAATTATCATTATTCTTTAATTACCTTCTCAGTTGACGTTTTGTCTCTTTCTCTATGTACCTTTGTTATAATTTAAACGTTGTTATTTTGTTTTCTCATTGTTTTGTTATTTTATTTTATATTTTGTTCTATCGTGTATGTATATATAATCCCGCACTTCGTATTTTTTGTTGACGATGCTTATGATGATACAATTTTTTTTCATTTCTTTAAATATAAACCACAAAGAAAATAAATATGAATAATTTTAATTTGGTAAAGTTTCGTCAGTTGGTGTTGGTAGCCCCCGCATAAATACTAATACATGTATGTTTGTTACAGGTGATCTGCCACGTCCCAGAAGTAAAGGCGAGTACCTGTTCGTGATAGCGCAGCTGTTGTTTGGTTTGATGCTGTTTGCGACGGTGCTGGGTCACGTGGCCAACATTGTGACGTCAGTCAGCACTGCACGGAAAGAGTTTCAAGGTAGGAACCAACATTTTATTGCACGTGTAATGTGTGTATTGATATTTGAAAGGTGGAAAATTTTGTAGAACGAAGTAGTTAAGTGAATCATGTCCCAGCTATGCATGTATTCGTTGGATGCAAACAGGTTAACATTTTCGTGAAAAAATCAAACCAAGGGCGCTTACCAACTTGATTTTTTTTTTTTTTTGATTTTATGGATTCTTTCGTAATCCTCGACTAACTAGCTGGGGCTTATACAAATACCCCTCATAATGTCTATCTAACTAGTACTGCGGCTCATTAGGCCTTATTACTATCACCATCAGATGGTTTTATTTACTTGACTGAGTTTATTTTTACATTAGTGTTTTCTTAGGGAAAACATCTTTACTGGATTAAAAACCCTAAGCAAGGAAAAAGATAAAAAGAAATACATAAGTTCTGAACTTGTTACTGTTTGAAAAATTTTATTTGACTGAAGTTAAATATTTCATGTTTTTTCTACTTGGAGCTGCATCCTTTTTCATTTACGGGAACTTGATTTATCTAGCTTACAACTTGTCACTAAGGCTTACAACTAGTGACTTGTAACTAAAACTTATTACTGGTGGAACTTATTACAAAAGGTACGTACCTATCTGGTAAAACTAATCCTACAAAAATATGAAAGCCTGTATTATGCACCATATAACGTTTTACACACCGAAAGTCAGAACTTCCTCATACAGAAACAAGCCAATATATAAAGCGATGGAACTATTCAATGAAGCTGCATCTACCTTAGATATATTTAGATGCACATCAATAGAGTTCTGTCATTATCTCTCGATATACGTACAAGAGTGACCGTTAGGTACATAACGATCTACATACTCTTAAATAAAATATTTTTTACACTTGCCGATTCAATAATTATTATCTCATAACATGTGTATTAGAATGAAACGCTCTTATATCTTATCTTTTTGTTTTTCATTGCTTACATTGTTTGCGTTATTATATCATACACGATGCGTCACACTACTTCAGTTTGTACTCATATAACTCCTTCGGATATATAATACCTTGTCTAAGAGTGGGGTGTAAATAAATGTTTAGTTTATTTTATTACACTATGCATGTATCTACAATATTTTTTTTATTATAATTTATCTATTTATGTATTTGGTGAACAGCTGTTTTTATGAAATATTTATTAAATAAATGAATAAATATTGTTTGATACGTATGTATTCGATATTTCATAAGAAAAAAAATTTTCTAAACTCAAGCGTAGCCGGATAGTAAAGCTAGTAAAATGTAAAGGCGTAGCTTATCTAGCCTCGATGCATATTTTTCTTTATGTGTGTTGGTGTTGTATCTGTCATTAACATGTTATTATTCTCTAAAACTCACACTGATAATTAGTATGATTATCGAGTTACACCCTAATTGCGCACGAGAGCCAGCTTCATTGCCCACGACACAGACAGCGGTAATTATATAAATTATAATTTCTAATAATGCCTTTGGCGTTGGACAAACAACTCGGTCAAAATTGCACAGCGTTCCAAAGGGAATTATTAAATTTCAGCAAAATCAAACTACCGAATGCAATACGGAGAATCTTTTATGGAGATTTACCAAATGAAAACACGTCCGATTGATGCAGAAATTCGTGAAATTTTAATTTGAAAACATATTAATAAATAAATCTTATTGATTTAGATTATATCTTCAATAAAAGCCCCGGTGTTCTCTTATTCTATACACAAACTGATCATGACATCAGAATAAATAATTTGGAAACCCTACAAATAAAGAAAACCATTAAAATTAATAGTCATATTCTTAATAATGAGGTGAATTTGGCAAGTAGTCCAATATTTGATATACGAGATTTGCTGTAAACTCATAAAATTTATCATTATTCTTTTATCACTTTCTCAGTTAACGTTTTGTCTCTTCCAATTCATTTTATCTGTCTCTTTCTCTCTGCTTCTTTGTTATAATTTAAATGTTATTTTATTGTTTTCTCGTTGTTCTCTTATTTTATTTTATATTTTGTTCTCCCTCTGTGTGAATATATAATCGCACACTTTGTGCTTTTGTTCTAGTTTAATTTTGTACCTTGATGATGCTTAGGCTAAGCGAAACCCGTCGTTTATAATAATTAAAATATTATCCTTATTGGTAAATTATTTACCTGCGTTGTTCACGATCGATTTTAAGCGTTCCTTAAAAAAATCACAGGTTTTCGGTAAAAACATCAACAATTTGAAGAGAAGCGTCGTTATTAAGCATGATTCTTTTGATGTTTTTAACCTCCCAACAGCAAAATCATTATTATTCGCTTTGATAATGTTGGCAGTCCAATAGCGTTCTCTCCGCAAACAGTACAAGTGATTATAGCACCCCCCAATGCCTTAATTGGTTCTTTGTCAGCGTCCCCGATCGGGTACGCTGAGGCTTAGTTCGTTTACGTACTAAAAACTTTGCGGCAGCCAACCGGTTAAAGGTAACGCACTGGGGGTCTGTTTTACAGAATTTTTTGTTTTCGATTTAAATTTGAAATACCCAAACAAACTGAATTACTTTGATATCAATCAAAAGGTGAGCTAACATATCTAGACGTTATCTTAAACATAGGTATAAAAAAACATTTGTTTAAATCAATGTTATTTTATGTATTTTTTTCAGTTCAGTCGACCATATTTAATTGCTTTTTTTATAATGTGAATACCTTACAATAGTTCCAACTATCCGGAGCCAGTGGAAGTGTGGCATCCCCAATTGGGGTATGTTGTGAGGCTGAAGGAAGTGAGGAAGGGAAGGAGACGGGTAAGATAATGGTGGGTAAGCACCTGACTATTTAGATCTGGTCACCAAATACGGTTAAAATCATCTCAAGCAACGTTTAGTTTCGGAATAGTGGTATTTCACCAGGGCAATACTGAGAGTATCTACCACATAAATATACAAACTGTACATTATTGTGTATTCATTAAATGTGACATAAAACATGTTAATATATTTTAACATATAACTTAACGAATATATTTTCGTTGAAAGCCATCACTTTGTGATTTGACATTATATCTTAAAAAATAACTCTATAAAAGACTACGAGTATTAGTTAAATGTTGTACTCTGATAATTTTAAAGCTACGCAAAACGGGTTGGTCATAAAAATTTAAAAAATATCCGTGGTCTCTTAGTACAAAGTCATATCTTCAGCTCTTTAAAATTTATTTTACTTTTATTTTATTGATATGGCCGGAAATTGAAGTGGTAAATTTTTATTTCTCGGCACGGAGGTAGTCGTTGTATCTCGGCTGAAATAAAACTAGCATAACTTGTTTAAAAATTTAAAAAAAAAATGTTTCTGTCCAAAATATCTCAAACATAATATCTTGTCAAAAGAAAATAATTTTTCAAAAAACATCTTAGTGTATATATCAGCTATCGTGGAAAATCACCCGAGCAACGCCGGGTACTGAGCCTAGTCAAAATCGAAAACACGTAAGTTTATTCGAATACGAAGTATTATTTCGACCAAATGCGTATTCACGATGTAAACATTAATGGTGGGGTCATAATGAATTAGTTTGGAAGCCAAATTAGCAGTAGAATTTAATAATTTAATCTGTAAAGGGGTTAATGTAACTTGTTTAGGAACATAGGCTTAAACGTTTAACTGGTTAAGGTCTAAAGCTGGACTGTCTGAGACACTAAGCTTTGATTAAGCTAATGTTTTATTGTAAATATGTCTGTTATTTGACAAGTGTGGTCATTGTAGATGTTTCTCATGTCCCTGCAAAGATTCCGTGTTGTTGAGCTTTTGGGTTGTTTTTCGACGTTAAACGTATTTAAAATTGATGCTGGGTGAGCGACAGTTTCTGTAGAAGTAATTTCCAACTTCAATAACAATAATTCGATTAAAAATAGATATAACGCTCCCCTTCTTAGTCTCTAGTTAAGGTCTGAAGCTAGACTGTCTGAGACACTAAGCTTTGATTAAGCTAATATTTTATTGTAAATATGTCTGTAATTTGACAAGTGTGGTCATTGTAGATGCTTCTTTTGTCCCTACAAAGATTCTATGTTGTTGAGCTTTTGGGATGTGTTTTGACTGGAAACGTCTTTAAAATCGAGCGGGTGAGCGACAGTTTCTCTCGAAGTAATTTCAAACTTCAATAACAATAATTCGATTAAAAAAAGATGATGTGAAAGTCTTAAAACATGATCCTGGGTGAGCGACAGTTTCCATAAAAGTAATTTCCAACTTCAATAACAATAACTCGATTAAAAATATATATAACGCCGCCTTTTTAGTCTCATTTTAGAGAAGAAAGATCAAAAAAGTATTACTTTGACATTCGTGGAACCTGAACATCACAAACTGCTCACGAGCAAAGTAAACCCACAATTTTCGACTTATCCATAAACAGATACACATAGTGGGACTATGGTTCTCCCAATTGGGGTATGTTGTGAAGTTGGAGATAGCGGGAAAAAAGGATATGGGGAAAAGGAAGAATAAAAATTATTTGGCTGCTCAGATCTGGTCACTAAACGCGGCTTAAGCCATTTCAGACAACGTTTCGATTGAGAATGGTTTTTTTAAATGACTTTAGCCGAATTTCACAAGGGCGATACTCAAAGTATCTACAACAAACCTGCACAAATATACTTGATATTATTTTATAAGATTAAATGTGAAATGTCACACTGATTAAATACATTTTATTTGCGCACGCTGGGATTTGAACCCACGATCTTTGAATTTGAAGTCAAGCATCGTAACCACTCGACCACAGAAGCCGTCAAATAAGGCTTAAATTCCGAAAGGAATGCAAATTGCATGTCTATAAATAAAACCCTTTTTTGATATCTGAAAATTTCGGAAAAGGTTGATTAAATGATATTCTTTTGAAGTTTTAATTCAATTCGTTTAATATTTTTTTGTGACGATAAAAAAGTGTTTCGAGGTATGGGACTTAAGTATTTCAATCAATTTTTCAATTCACTTCTTGCACAACAATGTAACATTATTATTAATGATAACCCTTTAAAAACATAGACATAAAATACAAGACACGTCATATTCATAGAAATCGAATGATAAATGTGGCACGGTCTTGATTTATGAAAAGGATAGCAATATTAAAAAGAATGTGTGTGAACGGTTGAGATATCTATATGAACATCCCGCATTTCTGTTATAATTTCTCTTCCCCGACAAACTTACTGAGCGACTAGCCAAGTAGAGTACGACGTACGGAAACGGTTGTCTTCCACACACCCGTGTATATCTGCATTCGCTATCTCACATTATTTCGGTTGAAGAGCTCCCGTTTTCCCGTGACAGCTTGTCTGTCGAACGAATGTTTGTGTGATACTAAACGCAATAAATCTATAGTATGTCTCTCGGACTCGGTTTAGTGCATTCACGTGCGTTGCCTCAGTAACATATCAACATTATTTAATTCGTCTAAGTTTAAAAATAAATTTCAAGTCAGCGGACAAACTTTCTTTGGTATTTGAATAACTCAACCAGCAAACGCTTACCAAAAACATCTAGCACATATTTTAAATAAACCGAAAAATTATGCCTTACTTCGGGCAAAGCTGACAAAAGTCCTATCATTAGTCGCGACACACCCACTGAGGGAAAAAATGTAGGGAACAAACTCTGCTTCTTTCGGCATTCTCAAAAATGTTAAATAATTCTTAAGCTCGAACAAATTGCCTGGCTCTAGACATAATTAGACAATTGGCATTAAATATCCAAGATTTGCTAGCGCGAGGAAACATTTTTACATGTTTACGACTTTTTTCCTTACATTTTTCACAAGACGATGTTGCCAGTTCTGGTGTCTTAAATAATTCACCTTGACAACGATAACTTTGCAGTCAGTGGCAAATTAAATACGTGGACGTAGCTTCATTTGAACTAATTCAATTTAACTCAATAAAACATTGGACCTGAATGACAAAAAAAGGATAAAAAAACTCAACAGTCGCTTAACTCTTAACACCGAAATGATGTGAACCAATCGCTGTGATATTTAGAGGAAGTGTTTTTTATGGTTAATACCGCACGAGAGTCCCAGCTGCTCCCAATCATCTGGAACCAGTGAGGCCATGGCATCCCCAATTGGGGTATGTTGTGAGATTGAAGGTAGTGGAAAGGGAAATGAGATGGAGAAGAGGGAGGTTGGGAAGTACCTGGCTATTCAGATCTGGTTACCAAACACGGCTAAAGCCATTTCAAGCAATGTTTCAATTCTGAAGGGTGGTCTTTCACCAGGGCGATACTAGTATCGACGAGTACCATTCTGAAACGTGCCGCAAATATACTGTATATTATTTTATATGAATTAAATGTGTTATGACACATATTAATCACCGGTCGGTAGCTGAGTGAACGAACTCGTCGGAATCCCATCCGGGCGTCGTGGGTTCAATTTTTCTGCTAAATAAGTCCTTCATCATTTCACGAGCAACATCTTCCGTTTATTGTGATGGTAGTTGGAGTTTTTAAAATATTTTCAGGTTATTCGTTACCCGAGAATGTTTGTCTTTTTAAAAAAGAAAATTGAAAAATCGCACGTAAGTTTTGAACCCGCCACCTCTGGAATCGTAGTCGAACGTCTTATCACTCGAAAACTAAATCACTCGAAAACTAAATCACTCGAAAACTAAATCACTCGTTGTGTACGCTGTGGTCCATTACGTCATCCCTTGACTAACTAGAGCATGGTTGTTTTTTATCTTAATAATTAGCAGTGCTTTGTTTCATAAATATGTTACTTTTATTTAGAATGCACACCGCTATAATACGGGAATATACCTAGTTTGGGAGGTTTTAATATGTCATTTTTTTATTAAATCTGTACCATATTTAATAATTTTGTAAAATATTAAGAGTAATGAAATTATGTTCTGGTTACTGTTTTTTTTTAAAAAGCTTTATAAATAAATATAGGATTTTTTTTAGCCATTAACTTCACTCCATCAGCAAAAAAAACAAAATTAAGCAAAATACAGTAACTATTTTTTGCAAAGCTGCCAACACAATTAAAACTAGCTAAAACTTAATTTTCGGGACTTTATGTGTTTTCAAATTCCACGAGTGCCGAAATCTTAAGTGTAATATTTCGTACGTCGATTTTCATAGGTTTTCCCATTTTCATGGCTAAAATATTAACAATTAAGTTCGTAAAAACCCAGATGAAAGTATTTTAACGGTAGGAAACAGTAGCTTTGGTTCCACTTTTGGCCGTCTGAAAAATATATCTTCTGCACGGAGGAGCTGAAGGGGGAAATTTTATATAGTTTCGAAAGACAATTAATAATTTCGTTTTCAAGAGGTGGCGTTATCTGTAATCCTTTATATTCTATAAAAAACATACTAAAATATTATTTCTAATTTTGTAACTGTTAATTCATTATGGAATTCCATTTTAATAATATAATAAAACAAATTTATAACTTTATTCCACTTTTTATTTTTTGACTGGACCGGTTTCAGCCTATAACGGCCATCTTCAGACTAGTACAGGTTGTTCTGAAGATGGCCGTTATAGGCTGAAACCGGTCCAGTCAAAAAAAAAAAAAAGTGGAATAAAGTTATAAATTTGTTTTATTATGTTGTTAAAATGGAATTCCATCGTGAATTAACAGTTACAAAATTAGAAATAATATTTTAGTATGTTTTTTACAGAATATAAAGGATTACAGATAAACAATTGTATTCGCTGGAAATCTCAGACATTTTCTGTACTCATAGAAAATTTGCAGATATATTATTTGTAGTATTGCTTGTATTAAAATGCTACAAAGTGAAGCTTAGCGTCATTCTTTAGTGCTTAAACTTCTTTCTTTTAAGTCAGTCATATAACCACAAAGCCGTACACAAGATGTACACATACACTGTTATACCCATATCTGAACCTTTTCTCTCGTGATTTATGATAACGATCATTATTTTAGATAGTTTTAATTTGTATACATATTATGTATTATTTTCTCCTTGTTAGTTAATCTTATTAGCATAAAGCGCACTTGAGGTGAAATATCACAAAACTGCGCTATATAAGTTCACTGTTATTATTATTATTATTATTATTAAAGCCACGGCAAAATCATAAAAAAATACCAGAGTAACATGCATAATAACTCTAATTGAAATTAATTTCCGCCATAAAAATAAATACGTCCAAACAGTTTTTCCAGTAACTTTCATGTTACAAAAGTTTTAAATATGCAAGAATAGTGTAGCCAATTTAAAAGCGCTGTATCCGCGGATCGCTGAAAGTTTCATAGTACCGTTGAAAAACCGCGTCAACAAAAATAAAAGCTGTTCTCTGGATGTCAAAACTAAAATGGATACCGTTGGGATTGAATTTTTTTCTTATTAGTATTACGAAAAATTGAGTAAAAACCGATACCAGGCGATACTACACTGATGCCATATATGTTACTGATTGGTCGAATGACGATTCACTATATATAAGAAAGTCAAATCTACTTTTTAACACTTAGTAGATATTTATGGAAATTTGTCCAGTAGTGCTATTTTAATATAAATAACATGTATCATTGAATACATATTGAATTTATACAAAAATAATATAAAGTGTATTTGCGGCACGTTATAGAGTGGTAGATACTCGTAGTATTGCCCTGGTTAAAGACCACTATTTAGAATCGAAACTTTGCTTGATTGAAATAGCTTTAGCCGTTTGTTACCAGATCTTAATAGCTAAGTACTTCCCAACTTTCCTCTTCCCCGTCTCCTTCTCTTCTCCACTACCTTAAGTCTCACAACATACCCGATTAGGGATGCCATAGTCCTACTGGCTCTAGATGGTTAAGAGCAGTTGGGACTCTTGTGCACTATTCACTATAAAAAATATAAATAAAATGTCATGAAAACGCTTTAATAAACAAGTTCAAATGTGGTAACCTTTGTCCCCTCTCTTTGGATAAGGCGTTTGATTATTACTTTTAGGTACGAAATACGCATGTGCACACTAAACTATGAGCTTATTCTGATGATAGTCAACCTCCATTAGGAGATGGCGCCAACAGAATAGTGAGAATTACATTAAAGAAAAAGAAAAAAAATCTTACCCTAAGTTATTTTTTCATTTCTTTAAATATGTCAAATCACAAAGTGATTGTTTTCTACGAAAATAAAGAATAACATTTACATACCCTTGTATGTGTTTTAAGTTTGATGTTGCTTAAACAAAACACTGCAGACGTTATATGGCATAAATGAGAAATAATTAAAGAGAGGCTACCTCTTTGTAGTACTCAGCCACGGGTAAAAGTTAACCGCAACATCACCATGGCGTTATAAATTCTGTTTATTTTTAATACCGCAGCCGAACATCGCCACGCCCGGCGGTAATTCACAACAACATCGAGAATTTTCTCTGAAGTTTTTCTAGTATTTTTTTTAATGAATGCTGAAATAAGGTTATTTTTTAAATACGTTATTAAAGAGAAAATTCTACGGTTTTCAAAGTTTCTGTTGGTGTTTAATCCAATTTTGAGGTGCGCATTTGAAAATAGATAACATAAAAAATGTTATATACACTAAATTTTGACCTGTACCGGGAGCCAATTTTCGACACACACCAAACGGCTATATCTACTTGGAGGTTTTACCATACGTTTTTTTGAGTTTGACGTCCGGAGCCGAAGTTGAATTGTTCCATAAGTTGATTGATATGGTGAATGAGTAGCAAGACAAATTTGTGTGGCAGCATCCTTTCTTTTCAGATATTTAAGCTTATTTAGTTAAATATTATTTTGAAGTAAAATACTAACATTGCAGATTTTTAATAAAACTTTTTTTTTTCATCACTAAATAATATTTTTATTAATTATTAATTATTAAAAATATTATTTAGTGATAAAAAAATGGTTTAAAAAAAAAAATCTGCTTTGTAAGTATTTTTACACTTTAAAATAATTATTTAACTAAATAAGTAGTTAAATATCACAAGGGTGGGCAGAAGGATATACTGCCACACAAATTTGTCTTGGCACATACTCCTTGATTGATATTCATACCATATCAATAAGTTTTCTTGCGGAACAATATCGGCACTGAGCGGAACCGGACGTTAGTGTGAATCAGGCTTTAGAGATTTAATTTAATTTTCCTGATTTCAGGAATGTTTCATTATTCTGTTGCCAGTTCCATGCCTTACTGCCATACATCAGTGTTGGTATAAAAATCACATTGTGGACTACTAGGCTTGTCGTTCTTTATTTATGTAATTGTCTTTATTCACCCCTTTCTCAGAGTCCTTAAAAGCCTTTCCGTCAATTTTGACTTATTCAAGTAAAAATAATTTTTAAAGTAACGCAAAACTGGACTTTAAGTAAAATGCATACATTACTCACAAAAAAGATAAATTTATATCTTGTCAATTATAAAAATACATTTTCAAAAGATTTCTTTTTTTTTTTTTTAAATAGTAAATACAGTTTGTTTTTAATTACATTTTTTTGATCAATAGAAACGTTATTCTTAAATAATTTTGAATAATACCTTTTTCTTGTAAAAACATATTGTAAATTCTCACCAGTGATCTACCCAATGAACTCCCCAGTCCAAGGGTCACATAGGCTTGGAAACGAATTTAGTTCTGTTGATATTTTTCTACATTCCATAATGAAATTCAAATCATAGTTATATAACATAATTAGGAAAATTGAAAATGTTGTTTATCACACATAATTGAATTTGTTGTTTCTTTTTTGTTATATTTGTTGTTTCCTTCTTATCAATTTTATAATTATTATCTTCATATATAATTCTTGCTATGTTATTTTATTGTTAAATTTGCTTTTAAATGTATTCTTTCAATAAAAACCAGATAGGCGTTTATCAAATAAATAGATAAATAATAATCAAGCATTACATACAAATATTCATCAACTTATGTGTAGGAAATAATATTTCTAGAGAAAATGAATAAAATCAGTCTAAAATATCCAAGTACATAGTTGTAGCTAACAACTCGCAGTTTATTTATTATTCAAAGTGTGTGTTCTCGTAATAATTTTCTAGCCATTGAACTCAGATATTTTACATCATAAAATTTAAGTACGCCCTACTTACCGCCTCTTGAAACCACCCTCCACCCTGTAAGTGTTTACGTAGTGATCCAAGAGGCTGCAGACTAAAGGGTGAAATAATCTCAACCCTTGGCGCCAGGCTGAGTTATGCTGTAGGCGTTATTAAATATGGTGCCCTTAAATGAACACAACAGCCTGAATTGCAATCATCATAAATAAAGGACTCCTGCTGATGAAAATATCGGCACTGTGCGGATAAAGGGTGCAAGGGTGTGTTGGGATTGTAAGAAGGGTAATGTTTTGTTTGTTGTTGTAAACAAAATAAAAATGAAAATGATTCGTATCTATATTATTACTAAGCACGTACGAAGTGTTCTGGTAAATGGTGTAAAAATTTCAAGATAGGTTTTTCTTTGTGTCATGTCATACGGAATTTGTTTTCTTCCTAGGTAATTTTACCAAAATAGGGAGGTCATTCTTAAAATAATAATGGAAATTTATACAAGAGATGGCAAAATAACTTCTTTTAAAACCACGAATATTATTTTAATTTGTATGACCGACCGGTTTCGCTTAGCCTAAGCATTATCAGGGTACAAAATCAAACTAAACAAAAAATAAAATGTGTGCGGTTATATATACATTCAGAGGGAGAACAAAATATAAAATAAAATAACAGAACAATGAGAAAAGAATAGAATAACATTTAAATTACAACAAAGGAACAGCGAGAAAGAGACAGATAATATGAATTGAAAGAGACAAAACGTCAACTGGGAAGGTGATTAAAAAATAATGATAAATTTTAAGAGTTTACATGAAATATACCTAATATTGGACTACTGGACAAATTTACATGATTATTAAGAATATGAATATTCATTTTAATGACTTTCGTTATTTCTAGTGCTTTTTAATTATTTAATCTGATGCCATCAAGAATATGGGCACCGGTAATTTTATTAAATGTGTGATCTTTATCAATAGGATGATTAGCGAATTCAGAAAAACCGTGGTTATTTAAACATCTAAGATGTTCCTTGGTTCTAATATTGATGATGCTTAGGCTAAGCAAAACCGGTCGGTCACAAAAAATAAAATAATATTCGTGGTTTTAGACGAAGTTATTTAAAAAAATATATTTAATTATGTCAAACCACAAAGTGATTGCTTTCTACGAAAAAAAAATACTTCTTAATACCTTATTTTCGTATTACTTTCCACTCCAACACTTATTGATCAAATGACATAAATTCTATCTTACTTTGATTTTAGTTTATCCATTATTCTGATGAAGAAAGGGTGTTTGCCAAAACAGTCGACAGTGTAAATAAACTACAAAAATGTATAATATAAACTTAATAAAGAGGAATCTATTTCCTTCTCGATTAACCAGCCTAAAGCTTCTTACCCAACTGGCGAAATAGCATTAACATATTATTTGTATTTGATTTTTTTTTTAAATGTTTTATGATGCTTAGAGTATCTGAAAAAAACACCTGTTGCGAGCTAAACATAGTCGTGTTAAAATCCATAAAGGTAAATTTCTTTTTAATTTAACGACTCCAGCTCTAAATTTTAAGGGTGATTATTGCTCCGTGACCCACAATATTCTGCTTTATCGTGATTTTATTTTTCAAAATTAATTTTGCATTTCCCCGTACCCGTATCAAAACCCAAGAAAGTTTAATCAATGATTTTTCTTTAGGGTCGTGAAAAATGAAAAATCTATGGTTTATACAATTCAGTGAATTTAATGGCGGTTAAAAGTGTTGGAAGTCACTTTTCAAGTCGTGGGAGTTTGGCTAGGAGCCAAAGACCTATTTCGGTTGCCATATTTTGATGGTGACAGTCTAATTAATCACAAGTTATATTAAAGAAAATAGGCATTTCCTATTGTTATACTGTTTGGAAAACACGAATATTATACGTCTTGGATAATATAATTGAGTTATTCTTGTGGGAAAAAATTATTTGGTTATTTAGAAAAACACACAAAAAAGAAAATACTAAGTTACGTGTTGCGACCGAGGCATGAACTCTGAACCTTCCTCTTGTTGAGAAGATACTTTTGACGGCCTCCATGGTCGAGTGGTAAGACGCTCGACCACGAAACCGAAGGTCGCGGGTTCAAACCCTGCGCCAATAACTTTTATTTCATTAATATGTGTCATAACAAATGTAATTCATATAAAATAATGAAAACTTTATTTGCGGCACGTTCCAGAGTGGTAGATACTCTATGTATCGCCCTGGTGAAATACAACCATTCATAATCGAAACGTTGCTTGAAATGGCTTTAGCCGCATTTGATGACCAGATCTGAATAGCCAAGTACTTCTCAACCTTCCTCTTCCTCATCTCCTTCCCCTCCCCACTACCTTCAGCCTCACTTGGGCTCCAATTAGGGATGCCATAGTCTCACTGGCTCTAGATAATTGGAAGCAGTTGGGACTTTTGTGCGGTATTCACTATAAAAAAATGCTCTTACCAGTTGTGCTACCAAAACCCATTTCTTTTCTGCCGTTTTTAACAATCTTATATTTTTCTAAAACATTACATATGTTTTTAATTATTTTTTCTGTCGGTTGTTACCTTATGTTTGTTTAGCTGTATGTTTTTTAAAGTTACTTTGTTGAGAATAACTAATATTGTTTCAATAAAATTAATATCAACATGAAATGGTCATTCAAAAAATTTCAGAAGTGGTTTTCCCCGGAAAATGTTTGTTCATTATTGAGAGGACACATTTGCTAATTAAAAGTGCAGTTCGTATGAATTGCATAATTCAATAAAAATCTTTCTCGAGCACAAAACTTTTGATTGTAGCTGGAATCAATAACACACCGATTTTTTAGAAATCTGTTATTGATTTTGCGTGCATTTGACAGAAGTTATATGAAGATGGTTGGTAAAATAAATGTAAATATCTAAGAATTGAAGTGATAATCGTAATAAAGCATAAGTAATTAAGCGAAATGATTTAGAATGGAAATCAAAATAAGCATATAAGCATAGTAATGTAGATTGGAAATCAAAATGAGCGAAATTAATTATAAAAGAAAAATAACGTAGATTGGAAATCAATATATATATATATATATATATATATATATATATATATATATATATATATATATATATATATATATATATATATATATATATATATATATATATATATAAGGGAAATGATGTATATTAGCAAATATATATGGATTGGAAATCAATATGTGCATATAAGCGAAATGAGGTATATGAGCAAAATGACGTCGACTGGAAATCAATATATGCATGTGAGCATAATACCATAGATTGTATATGAATATGTGGATATAAGCAAAATAACGTAGATTGAGAATCAATATGTGCATATGAGCGGAATGACGTATATAAGCAAAATGACAAAGATAAAAAATCAATATTTATATGGACTCAAAAACAATGAATAACTGTTCCTCAATCATCACTCTACAAATTATGGGTATCATTTTGTCCACTGTCCAGAATGTCGAGACTTGTTAACTCAAGCCCTTGTCTTGAAATTTTTGGTGCCAGTAAATGATTTTTGTCATTCCTACGACTCTACTAAAACTTTGACTTGACCTTGCCTTTGATATTAATGTTCTTTTTATGTATTTTTTATCCTATTTTTATAATGGCTTCATTTAATATTGTATATGTGCTGTTCTTTCTTTGTTTCTCTTTTTTACCATTTCGTGCTATATTTTTTTATAATTGGACAATAGTCCGTTAGTTTATAAATAAATATGAGCAAAATGACGTACATTAGCAAAATGATTTAGGTTGGAAATCAATATGTGCATATGACCGAATTGACGTAGGTGTATGAGCAAAATGACGTCGACTGGAAATCAGTATGTACATGTGATCATAATGACGTATATCTGAGATAAATATGTGGATATAAGCAAAATTACGTAGGTATGAAATCAGTATGTGTATACGAGCAGAATGAGCAAAATAACGAACATTGAAGACATATTTTCATTTTTGCAAAACGACTTAGATTTCATTTCACCGCCGAAACAGATAGGTTTTTTATTTACGTAACCCGCTTCACTAGACAATATCTCTTCCGAGAAAATCATAAAAGTACCAGGCCAAGAGTTCGGTTGGAGATCAACATTTTCAGATAAGTTAAAAGGCAAAGGTCGGAAGTACCTATATGATATATTCAAATTGAGAAAAAACGGTTCTATAATATTATGGTATATGAAGAATGGAAGGAATTATTTTTAAATGAGCATTAAATTGAAATACCTCATTGCCATGTAAGTGAAATAGAACTATGGAAACCATAAACGTCACAGGGATAGTGTTTCAAAATAATTTCTCGATCTTAATTTTACTTTTACAATATATTTTTCTACAGAGGAGACTTTATTTATTTTTAAAATCACAATTCTCACTGTCATCGCTACTATTTTCTCATTCCATTATTATCTAAGCCTTACATTAGGATTCTATTATAGAATTGGACATAATTATGCAGTATAGGGCCAACCCAAAATAGATGAAACTGAGAAAAAGGGGTCTGAAAATATGACGATAAAAAAAGCATTAATATGCTTAATCAGCATTTGTAAAAAAAATATCAGTGATTTTTCTTTAAAAGCATTATTGTAAATGAGTAATTATTATAATGTTTTTAAACATTTATTTAAATCAAATATATGCAAGGTGCGTAACTAAAAAAATGAATGACCAAAAATCTATTGCATTAGGAGCTTGGATATTTTCAGCAGATATAAATTTCGTAATTATCTATGGGAAAACATGTAAAACTCGATTTTGAAAAATTGTGGGTAAGACGCTTTCTCCATAACTATGTCCAATTTATTCTTTTGTAATTTTTTTGTTAAATTTCATGGTACAGCTCTATAAATAACATGATTATTTTTTTATTTACTACGAAACGGAATGAAAAGTCGGGTCAAAGTCAACAAATTTACTTAGCAGGATCACAAAATTCAGACAAGGATAATCATGACAGAAAAATATGTTTGTCTAGAGCGTGTGCACTATCGTTATAAATTTTACAAAGTTTTAACGGTCGTTTCTTGATCCACGCAACGAGCGTCAATATACTCATATCGCTGTCGGAAAATTAGACTGTAAATTTGTTTCGTATTTTTAAAAGCCAAGACTTGGGCGAAGCCAGATAATTGTAAAGCTTGTTTATTAAGAAAATCTTCCCCTATTTTTTTATTATTTTTACTTGCTTAAATTTATTGGGAGTATCATAATTATACACCCCTCGTCAGATTATACATGATTTTTTTTACATTTAAAATGTATGTTTTTTTTTAAATTTAGTTCATGAATAAGCACTCAAAATAAACAGGATTTTGTAGGACTTACCCGACATGCTTTAAACAACACTTTCCGAGTTAATTTGGAGTAAAAACTGTTGATTATATTTTGGCCTAGAGTGGCATTTAAAAAAAAATAAAAAACCAATAAAACATGTTTCTGTCACGTGTCGCCACTGGTCACATATTCGGAAAAATCGCCCGCAACCTGCCCCGACCCGTACTGCTCAATGCTGTGTGTACCACGTGGTACAAATGGGTGTGCGTAGGTACATATTTTATTCATAGCGAATATATATTTTATTACTTCTTTAATTAAAAAACCCTGACGATCAAATGATCACATACAGCTACTATGTACGAGTATATACATTATTCAAGTACTACAAATTCACCTAGGTATTTGAATATAATATGTGAAAGAACTGACCCCTTTTTGGCTTCAAACCTGTGTATTCTATGCCTTAAATGTCTTGTAAATACTCTCTCCCGTATACATCATCTATTGGTATTATATTTCTTTGTCTTGTGTAGGTTCCACAAATGTTATTTCCACTCCCATTCAAAACGCGATTAAATAAGCGCATTTATTCACGTATAAAAATATTATTAGAAACATCTGACCCCTTTTTGCACTCGACCCGGATGCAACACCGCCCAGTACTTAATCCATCCCAGCGTGCAGTGTTATTTTTAGGCTGCCGCATGCGCGCCGATCAATAGGGGTGCCGCGGCCGTCTAAATATAGCCCGCTCTGGCCCAGTAACCCCGGTCCACGTGGCCGGGCCGTACCTACTCGACTATACTACCGCTGTGTGATATTGTTATGAATATAGGGGTGTGTTGTGGCACACTGCGTCAAGGCCTGCAGATCTAGGCGGGCGCGGTACAGCAAGTAATATTATTTAGATTAGAAGAGTTTTGGAATGTTGGTTTGAATCTAGTACAATTTGGAACATTATGGATTATGTTGTCTTCCATAGGGAATGAGTTAGAATTTCGGAATTTGAATATTTTAAATGAAATTTGTCCTATTTAAGTTCGAATAGTTTGTTTAAATTCATAAATATCTTTAGAATGAATTTAAATAATACATCACGTTCTAATGATTCTTTTTTCAAATTCTTTAATGAAAAATAAATTAACTATTTCCACCCTCTTATAATCATATTTTTTCTTGAAACCCTAAACCTTCAGTACTTATTCTAAAATAATAACAGTTTTTTGATAATTTTTATGCCATTTTGTGACGAATAACTTCAAATGCGGCTTACGTTTCGTATAAATCTAACATAAACAGTGCTCGTTTAATTGATACTTTTTAATAATTAATTAAATCTACCACAAAACTATCAAAAAACTTATTCATCAACCTTTGAAACCCAGTGTTAATTCAAATTCACACGAACTTTGTAATTTTTTTCCCGTAACCATGGTGATTTCAAAAAGTCTCCTTTTTGTTTTACAAAAGCTGGCAATCATCTCTATGGTGTATATTTTTTCCGCTAGGTTGCAATCCTTATTCCTACCACAAAAACCGCTAATACTTTGACAGCTCTCATTTCGGCGATTGACTTGGTCTGAGTAACGTTATCCGTTAAATAAGTTTCTTTTGACGGCCTCCGTGGTCGAGTGGTAAGACGCTCGACTACGAATTCAGAAGTCACAGGTTCAAATCCAGCGTGTGCAAATAAATTAAATTTAATTAATACGTGTCATAACACATATAAAATAATATACAGTACCTATATACGTTCCAGAGCGGTAGGTGCTCTTAGTATCGCCCTGGTGAAAGACCACTATTTAGAATCGAAACGATGTTTGAAATGGCTCTAGCCGTGTTTGGTGACCAGATCTAAATAGTCAGGTACTTCTCAACCTTTATCTTTCGCACTACCTTCAGCCTCACAATTTACCCCGTTTTTTTTTTTTTAATCAATTGTACAAAAATAAACATTTTTACTTAATACTAATAGTAGGTATAATATTAATTCAGTTTATATACAATGTCTAGTTAATGATTAATACCTCTCTAATTGAGAAAATTCTTGTGCTTAGGGAGGGAGTACTATCATGGGTTTCTTTAAATTATTTTTTATGGTTAAAAATGAATATCATATGAATATAATATATTTTAGGTTATTTTATTGAAAAGTGTACTCTGAGTTTTTTTTTTAATATTTCGTAGTTGTTTACATCTATTATGTCTTTGGGAAGTTTGTTGAAAATCTTAATTGCCGAGTAGGAATAGCGATGTTGTGCTGTTGTTGTATTGAGTTTCGGAGTAATTATTTGGCCTAATGTTCTTGGTCTGGTGCTCACTGAATCCAAATTGCTTTTTTCTTGTGGATTTGAAGTCATGCATTTTATATATATATTTTTTTTGAACCTAAAACTTTAAATTCTGTAAATAATTCGTCAATTGGGGGTGCCGTAGCCGCATTGGCTCTAGACGGTTGGGGATTATTGTGTGGTATTCGCTATAAAAACTAAATTAAAGTTCCCGTTTTTACAGTTATTTCATAATCCATTCATAAAGTTTCTTGATGAGTGTAGGTACTCAACAGCTTACCCAGAAGTGGTGAAAAACCCCTTAAGGCTTCCGGTAGCAAAATATTATTAGGTATATTTTATACATTATCCATTAATCACGTAAAAAAAGTTGTGCATCAACTTCGTTTACCTTGTTTTAACTTTGCATAATTCGTTTGCAACTCACTGCAAATGAAGCCAATATAATGCATCAGACTCTATCAACTTCTCATCATATTGATTAGCGAACGTATTTTCTCCTTGAACGAGCCGTCTAATTAGTTCAAAGTTCCGCGCCGCTTTGAACTCGGCAATACTAAAAGTTGAGCTCAGTAGTTTTGTACTGTGCACCTCACTGTAGAAAAAGTTTAAAATACACAGTATTAGAGAGGGTCGATTTCAGAATTGGGTGTACCTGCGGTTTGAGTTACCGGTGAACGGTGAGAAACCGGTTATTTATCCAGCTCTTTTTGGAACCGGTTTCTGGTGCGAGAAAAGTTCCTACAAGAAATTCGTTTTACTGTATTATAGGAAAAGAAATTCTCGTCGCCAAAAAAAAAACTTTCATGGGGGAGGGGGGATTACTAGAAAAATTCTGAAATGAAAATAACTGCAACTGGTTCATTGAAAAACTAAACGAACGGACAAACGATATAAGATTTTTTTATTTGCAAAAATTAAGAACCGGTTCCAAAAATAACCGGTTCCTCGGAGAAATAATATCGGCGGTTCCAGTGACCGGATTGGAACCGGTTCTTTTAACCGGGACAGGAATATCAATCATCTCTACCCAGTATCGCCCTGGTGAAAGACCACCTTTAGAATCGAAACATAGCTTAAGCTGGCAATAACCGTGTTTAGAGAACAAATCTGAAAGGCCAGGTACATCCTGGCCTTTCAGATTTGCATATTTCCTTCTCCTCCCCACTTCCTCCAGCCTCGCAACATACCCATATCGGGGATGCTATAGTCCCGCTGGATTTGAACCTTGTAGTAACGATGTAAGAAGGTATAGCTAATAATTTTACTCAACCAATACAAATTTGCGATGAATCACTCTCTCCTGGTTTTTACATCGTATACTATAAGAGAGAAAAAGACAAGAAAAGGTATCACACAATATTGCAGCACTTCTATGTAAGGATGTTCTCCGTCTGCGCTAACTTCACCTCATCGAGTCGTATAACTTACGTCAACTGATTTTGAGGTTATTTCATATATTTGTGTTGATTAAAACACTTGCAGTGGTTATACAAATAAATCGAACATGATGGTGATATGTGCTATGCGTAAATGTTCAAATAAGACCAAACAAAGATTATAAAACATCACTTTTCAGAGATATTTCAACAGTTTTAAATATTTTCGACCGAACTTTAGAATTTTCACATTTTTAATAATGTAAAGACATAAAATCAACAAAAAGCTTCCATTATTATTTAGGAAAACCTTCTGTTATTAGTGTTGGTGTGATATTTTAACTTTATAAATCATTTTTATAGTGTATTGATTTACTGTAGTTTTGTTTAATGTGTTCAAATAAGTTTATTAAAAATGTCCGAATTCCATGCGGTAACTAATAGGCTATCCAACTTCCTTTAATATGTCTTCGTCTCTTTCAAGTCAGTATAAAGTTAACAATCCTGACTTCACTGTTTTGCAAAGGTACCTCTCCATGTCTTCCAAGCTTCTTGATAATTTGTATTTACAACCCGGCTTCGTCTGAGTTTCAAGATCCTTTTTTTCTTATTGGACTGTTAAAAAGTTTGCACGATTTATAGATATAAGCATCTTGTCGCATTGTATCGACACATAAACATTGATTTAATAAACTGCAATATTTGTAATCTCTCAAGCCCGTGATAGAAATGACGTTACTAGCTGAAAATTGTCGATTTGACTTATAATTTAGAGACAGATAAAGGTCTAGTAAAAATGAGTAGATTATATGGACAATTAGTACGTATTTTAAAGGTCCATACTTACCCACGATAGCGATGACGCTGCAAGTTGAAAATAATGACGTTCAACTAAAATTTCACGACGAAAAAATGTACTTTCACGATATCTTAATGAAGTTGAAAACGTATTTCAAAACTCCCTAATGCAAACTGAAAATGACGCTGTTCAAAGGAAATATCATGACGTCAGAACTCACTTTTCGAGTGAATTTGATAATTTTGAAATCAATAATTATCACTTTTAAATACATTAAATAATAGAACATTTAATCACCTAACTAATTTCCAGAAGGATTGAATAGCCGCTTAATATTAAGATTGGATTTTAAAAGTAATTTGATATTCGTGGAACTTTAAAAATTCATCAACATTTTGAACAGTGAAGGGGAGTGAAGGAAGTTTTGTTCCTTGATATTATTAACACTAGTTTTTATCTACTCCCATATTTTCAAGAGTTTAAAATTGTCCTACTGAAATTTACTGAAAAAAAATTAACTGTTCTTAAAAAAACTTTTTTTTTCAATCAATACCCATTTTTGTATCATGTCCAAATATATTTTTTTAAATCTTCCACCGCTTTGTTACACTATACATAAACTTGCAAGAGTATAAAAAAAAAATTAAAAAAAACATCACAATTTCCTTAAGCGTACTTGCGTACGTAAGAGAGTGGCATTTTTAGAATTAGAACTGATATTATTTGTCAATAAAATTATCAAATTATAAAAATAATCTTTTCAATTACAAACGTGCGATAAAGTATCTACGTATCTACCTAAAATATATTTTAACAGACGATTTTTTAAAATTCTACATTAGAAATATGCGTCAATTTAGATTACTTTAGCAGAGCATTTTAAATGAAGGTGGATTAAATCAACTAATTTTTTTATTATTAAGTCATGTTACAAAGTATGCAATGACATAAAACGCAATAGTAATTTGTTTTATGGATCACTGCCCTTTAATATTATCTCCCCGGTAGCAATGTTGCCAGACGTCATCTTTCACAGAGCGATAATAACGGCACTTCCTATTCAGGGCACAAACATGACGACATGTTTCGCTCCAATTTGAATTTGAAATTCGAACGTCGAACTGGGCCGCTGCCTTCCCCTGGCGGCGGCGCGCCGAAGCTCTCCGCCTACGTCACAGGAATAATAATCGTTAATAATCCGATATTGAAGAAAATGTCACGGATACAGCCTTTAGTTACATTGGGTGGTTTCAAACCTTCGTCACATTTTTTTATGAACATCAAATGGCCGATCGGCGCCATTCTTATTTTTCGATTTTTGAACGGTCGATATCAAACACTCATCCTCGGCCCGTTTCAGCTTTTGATCATAATGTGATCAGCTGTCACGTTATGGACACGTTATTATGCTTGGCAGATGATCATTTTTTTCAAAGCTGAAATGCACCGATAATCGGCGTTTAACGAGTATCGTTCGAATGTCATAATTTCAAAATGGCGTTGATATAGCTATTAGAGGCACCATTATTAAGGAAAAAAAATAATAATAGAAGAAATATATGCATAAGGAATTCATACCATTTACAATGAGATATACATGTCAAATGACTCACAGACCAGCATGACTCTTTTTACGATTCTTCTAATTAAAACATTACATTATTAATTCAACACTCGTCACACACCAACATTAAACTTGAATTTAATTTCGTCATACGCCAGCACAAAACGCAATCAAATACACTTTAATTAAATAAATTTGTAATTAACTCCTTACAATACATCGCACATTCTTAATACAACACATTACCTATAAAATTAAAACTTCTAGTAGGGAATAAAAATGTATTGGCAAAAGCACTAAAAATATTTTCTTGGGATAGTTAATTTTTTGAAAACCTTTTATGTCTGCATTTCTTTCTTTATGTATTCAACGTTTAATAATGATTTATTATTTATTTAATTAATATTAACAATCTTCAACGTAAATGTGAAACAGAAAAAAATATCGGTCGCGACCGAGAATCAAACTCGGAACCTCTACTCTATCCAAGAGTAACGCTTTTGCCAATTGAGCCACTAAGACCTTAGAAGAAACCGGCATTTTTAATCGATCTCATACGTTATTTAAAATTTAAATACCGATTTGGCTGCCAATACCATTTTTTCAATTTTAAAATCGAAAAAAATGATATGTACAGTGGCTCAATTGGTAGAAGCGTTACTCCCGGATAGAGGAGAGGTTTCGAGTTCGAGTCTCGGTCGCAACCGTTATTTTTTTCTGTTTCATATTTACGTTGAAGATTATTCATATTATTTCAATAATCAATATAAAAATAAATGAGCATTATGGCTTTAAAATTAATTCTAGCTCAAGTTTAATTATGATTTTTTCATAATCTACGAGTATATACTTTTGAGTATTTTTTTTAAGTGTCTGTACCTTTTTTTCTTTTGAGGAAGATACGAATGATTTGATGTACCTGGCCATCCAGATTTGATCATTATACGTAGCGACATTTATTTCAAACGACGAATTACCAGGTTGACACCGAGAGAAATATCGTCTACTTTTGACGTGTGAGGCATAATAATTATTGATACGTTTTAAAACAGTTGAAAGCGTTTTAAATCAATCCGACTTCCGCGCCGTTAGATACGTCCCGGCGAGTCGTTAAAAATATTCAACACAAAACCGAAAAACTTCCATAAATTGACTTGTCGAATTTTGGAGCCGAGCGTTTCAAAAGAAAAAAAAAAAAGTTTTTTATTAAGTGACTTCATGCGAACGAATTTCTCTCACTTCTGCAGCAGATCACGTGGAAAGTGTAGTGGAACTTTCACAGCGGAAGTCTGATCCATTATATCGAGTTCCACTTAGTCTCTCTGACTGTTTGAAGGGTTCGGTAGAGTAACTGCCAAGTTCTAAAATACAGGGATTATAATTAATTTGTAAAACTTGTAATCATGTGTTTGTGTGATTCTATATATATTATGATTCTAACTATTTTTTAACGTATAAGTACATTTTGGGAGTACATATATTTTGATTGAAGAAAATGCATACATACATGTTTATGATTTATTAAAGAAATTTAAAGATTTACAGGTTACAAATAAGAGTTCTAACCGGTCTTTACTCTCTAAAGCCAGTGGGACTATGGCATCCCTAATGAGGTATGTTGTGTGGCTAAAGGAAGAAGGCATGGGAAGGAGATAAAATAGAAAGGTTAAGAAGTACCTGGCTATTCAGATGTGGTCACTAAACAAGGCTAAAGCCATCTCACCAGGGCGATACTTATATCACCACTCTGGAACGTGCCGCAAATAAAAGTACCAAGTATTATTTTATATATCTTTGAATTAAATGTGAAATAATAGGAATTTATTCAACAATATTTATTTGTGCTTGCCGGGCTTGAACCCGCGACCTCTATCTCATACATACTATTGTATTATTCTGACTCTCGACATGGTCCAAATCAAGTATTTGATTCACTTGATCGCGCTATGTCTTCCTCGGCGTCCTCGACTTCTTCTACCTTTCGCTTTCGCGTCATATATACTTCTCACACTCCTTTCTTGGTTCATCGGCTCCACATGTCCAAAACATCCAAGCGTTCCTTTCTTAATCCTATTCAATCACATAGTTTTACCGTATAAATGCCTCAGGGATCTCATTCCTTCAGCATTCAGTCTACTTTCATTCTTCTCTTACCAGTTCCATGCCTCACTGCCAGACATCAGGGTTGGTATAAGCACTCCATTGTGGACTTAAAGCATCGCTTCTTTAGACATTTTTTTTATTTGCGCCAGCAGCGTTCAAACCTCCAGGCTGTATTATATCGTCGCCGAAAAGGCAAAAGGTCTGAAGGAAAACTCAATGCTCTCACTGAGTTTCCTGAAGTGACACAATGCTAAAAAAGTGCTTGAGTCAAGCCTTCTCCCAAATGGTAAATATATTCTAGATGTCTGAAGGGCCACAAAAGTCTTCAGAATCAAACGAGAGTCAGAGCTTTCGACGCAGAAAAAAGAACTGATCAAAATTGCATATTTAACCGGTCGGTAGCTGAGTGGACAAACGTGTCGGATTCCCACCCGGGCGTCGTGCGTTCAATTCCTCTGCTGGCTAAGTCCTCCATCATTGCACAAGCAACATCTTCCGCTTCTTTTGGTGGCAGTAGGAGTTTTTCAAATATTGTCAGGTTATTCGTAACCCGGGATTGTTTGTATTTCTTTTATTTAAAAAAAAACTCATTTTTGACCAAGGTGTCGTTTAAGTCCTTTTGCCTTTCCAGCGGCAATATGTTAAATTACAATTATAATTTATTCATTCATTTGGGACTGGGCAAATTGACTAGTCACTAAAATTCTTCGTAATTTAGGGATTTATTGGGGGTTAATTAATTGATTAAAAAAATATAACTCAAGAGTTTGAGAAACACTTTTTAGCACACTTATTTAATAATTTTGTAAGTTGATAATACGAAGTTCAGCCGCACAGAAGTCAAAGTTTGCAATGCCTCCGGGCATTTTCAGACCGTTAGCAGAGCTTTAAGCATCGGAGCAAGAAATGAAATTCCTTCCGGAGAAACTTTACATTATCCGATAGTTATCTTTGGATTGACGCCGGATTAAATATTGTAGTGTACTTTTACAGAATCATCGAATTAAGGAACTTTTATGTGAAAGCTTAAAGAAAACTTATTCCTTCTCTGCTGCTGGAATAAAATTAATTGTAAGGCTGTCTGAACCTGTGAAGCTGTGAAGCTGTAAAAGCTGTGTTATCCGTTGACGGCCTCCGTGGTCGAGTGATAAGACGCTCGACCATGAATACAGAGGTCGGGGGTTCAAACCCGGTGTGCGCCAATACATTTTGTTTTATTAATTTATGTCTACCACATTTAATTAACATAAAATAATACATGCTATATTTGCAACACGTTCCAGAGTGTTAGATACTCTAAGTATCGCCATGGTGAAAGACTTCAGGTCTAAATTGCCAGGTACTTCCCAATCTTCATTTTCCCTATTACCTTCCCCTCCCTATTACCTTTAACCCCACAACATACCCCAATAAATTGGGGATACCATAGTCCACCAAGCTCCAGATGGCTGGGAGCACTTGGGACTCTTCTGCGATAAACATTAAAAATATATTTGAAAAGCTTCATTATTTGCGTTTTTATTTGATTTCGTGTGTTATCTTAAGTATTGATATTTTTAAAGATAAATTTATAGATTTGTGTTGGTAAAACATTTAAAAGTACAAGAAAACACAATAAAGTCTAATGCAAGAATTGCATACCTTTTTCATAATTAGCTAATTAATAATATAGATTTTTTTTCATTTTTCTTGAGTTGTAGTCATGAGATTATTTTTTTTTATTCTGAATCGGGATTTCGCAGGTAAAGTATTTAATATTTAAGTCACCGCTGTTTTAAGTTTTTTTTTTTGGAGGAGGTCGATAGTTTTTTAGGTAGGACGCTCGACTAGCAGTCTGTCGGATCGAATTAAATACTCTCAGCAATCGCCGGTTCACTCTCTTCTCGGAACAAGTTAAACATGAAATGGTCTAAAACAAATTAAGTTTTACACTTTATTATTTTATTGAATGAGTTCCTCAACTTCATGGTTATTTCACCCAGACTTCCACCCACTCAAGAGATAAATCAGTAAATGCGTTTTGTGGGCTTGTCCGTGTGCCTGAAGTAGGCTTAATTTTTGAATAATTCTTTCTTGAACAAGTACCAACTAACTAATTTCACTGGCCTGTCTGAGACCTGAGAGTCGAAAGGTGTAAATTGCCGACAACATTTTTTTGTGCAACCAGTATGGACCAAACTTCAAGCATTATCTGTGCATTGGTCTTACCTGTGTGCTAGAGTTAGCAGAGAGTAGAATATTGAAAAATATGACGTTATTGGTAAGCGAAAAAAGTTTTTGAGTAAACATTTTTTAAATATTTAAATATTAATAATAAATAATATGTGTCATAACACTCATAACTCATTTAATTCATTCAAAATAATACAAAGTATTTATGTTTTTTTTTTTTATTAATTACAATATAACATTTTGAAAAACAGATATGTTGAAAAACAGATACTTGTGGAAGACCACCATTCAGAATTGAAACGTTGCTTGAAATGGCTTTAGCCATGTTTAGTGACCAGTTCTGAATAGCCAAGTACTCTCCAACCTTCCTTTTTCCATCTCCTTCCCCTCCCTACTACCTTCAGCTTCACAACATACCTTAATTAGGGATGCCATAGTCTCACTGGCTCTAGCAGGTTGGGAGCAGTTGGGACTCTAATGCGGTATTCACTATAAAAAAAATTACAACCCAAATATGAAACAGAAAAAATCCAAAAACTAAAAAGAACAATGATCATGACCGAGACTCGAACTCGGAACCTCTACTCTATCCGGGAGTAACACTCTGCCAATTAAGCCATCAATACCTCATTAGAAAGCGGCATTTTTAAACGATCTCATACTTATATTGAAAATTATTAATATTTGAATATGTTCGGATTTTAGAATACATTTTTAAAATATTCTTTAATAATAAATAAGCATTTATGCTTCAAAGTTAATTCCAATTTTATTATATATTTTAATTCATTTTATTTTTTAGGTTTTTTAATTTTATTAAAACATTAAATATTATTATTTAAAATTAAAAAAACAATTTTTAGTTAAAAGCTCTTCGATGCAATTATTTTTACGTATTACAGCTGTTTCGCCTTCTGAGGGCATTTTAAAACTGTTTGATAATGCCCTCAGAAGGCGAAACAGCTGTCACGCGTAAAAATAATTACATCGCAGAGCTTTTAACTAAAAATTGTTTTTTTAAATTTTTAAATAATAATAATAATGGCTAAAATAAAATTAAAAAACCTAAGAATTAAAATGGAGTTCTACAAAATAAACTTTAAAACCATAAATAAATATTTTAATTCAATTGTATGAAGATTTTCAATTAGGTGAGACGCTGCCCTAAATCGCTGAAAAAAGCTGTATCTTCGGCTACAGAAACATCCATAATCTCGTTTTTTCAATCTCAGCACTCTAGCATTCTAAAAGTTAACGAGCTGCCACTGGCTTCCGCCATGGAAAAGAAGATTAAAAAGCCATGAGAGATGATGGAAACTGCGTATTTCTACCGATATGCTTTCTGCTATTTCACTTCTTCAACATTACTAAAAGCACTTTGAATAATTGCACAGCCCGCTAACAAAGTAACCTATTAGCGCTAACAGTAAATGATTACATTACAGCAAGTCGTGGTATGACAGTTAGTCAAATTAACTGAAACGTAATTTAATTATGTCGTTAACCTAATGTACACACACTACAAATAATAGTATGTTTACTATTATTACGTATTCAGATTACAGCGATGATTGATAAATTTCAGAGGACCCTGTGCAACACCAAGAAAATGCCAGAACTATAAATGACAATTTCCACAAGGAATACGACAGTTACACCATTGCTAATAATCGTTCAAATACCATCGATAAATGCACTTCTAAGTTAACACAAATACGAAACAGAAAAAAGCCAGAAACTAAAAAGAACAATGGTGATGACCAAGACTCGAACTCGGAACACTCTAAAAGATTATCTTCTCAATATTGTAGCCTAAAATCGGCTAAGTCTAAATATTTATTTATTTATAATTTAACGGACTAAAGTCCAATTACAAAACATACATATAAAACACGAAATGGAAAAAATAGCAACAGAGAAGGAATGGCATATACATAATAATAAATGAAGCAATGACAAAAATAAGGCAAAATAAACATAAGAGAGAACATTCAAGCCATGGTCTAGTCAAAGTTTTGGTAGAGTCGTAAAGAATGACAAAAATCATTTGGACTGCTACCAAAAATTTCAAGACCATGGCTTGAGTTAACAAGTCTTGACATTCTGGAGAATTATACCCATAATTAGTATTGTGATGATTGAGGAACAGCAATTCATTGTTTCTGAGTCTACGGCAAGGAATGTTGAACTGGATAAGTTGCAACAGAGAAGGTGAGTCAATAAAACAATCAATAATTTTGTAAATGAAAATTAAATCAAAGTCTTTCCTGTGCTTTTCTAATGAAGACATGTTCAATAATTGTTCAATTTCATCAATATAGTTAACTTCCGATACAAGAGGATACCAGAAGTAGCAATATGACAAAACAAAGCTCAGACGGCCTCCATGGTCGAGTGGTAAGACGCTCGACTACGAATCCAAAGGTTGCGGGTTCAATGCCGGCGTGCGCCAATAACTTTTATTTAATAAATGTGTCGTAACACATTTAATTCACATTAAATAATTTATAGTATATTTGCAGCACGTTCCAGAGTGGTAGATACACTAACTATCGCCCTGGTGAAACACCACCATTCAGAATAGAAACGTTGCTTTAAATGACTTTAGTCGTGTTTGGTGACCAGATCTAAATAGCCAGCCAGTTACTCCCAACCTTCATTTTCCCCATCTCCTTTCCCTCCGCACTACCTACAGCCTTACAACCTACTCATATTGGGGATGCCATTGTCTCACTGGCTCTAGACGATTGGGAGCAGTTGGGACTCTTGTGTAGTATTTATTCACTGTAAAAAATAAAATAAAAAGACCAGAGAAAAAACAACGTCGAAAGCTATCGATATTACTAAATATATGCCGATCGCGACAATACTACAAACTGTTGACAGAATCATTAAATAAGTTGAATCATTTTAATACAGCAAAAACGGTAGAAATATCCGTATAGGTACGCCCTTGCATAGAGTCGCAGGTTGATAACGAATCCGTCGTACCTTTGTAATAACCTTAGAGTATTAATATACACATAGAGACCTAACTATCTAAGGCAGTGTAGTCAGTTTTGATGATTTTTGCCTGACTACTCTGAACAGGCATTGCTAGGATTTTCATATACACACCTTTTTAACACAACCTCAAAAAGCGTTCGCATAAGAAAACGATGTCAAAAATACTATTAAATGGTTTATAGATTTAGAATATCTTACAAAATAAATAGCAAAACGTTTGCTTAAATGATAATTGAAGTTTATAGTTCGGACAATGTATTTATATACTTAGTAAATCGATAATCCTAACACGCTGTCGAAAATATTTAAAACTACTGAAAAACCGTGAAAAGTGATCCTTTTAACACCCATTATGAATGTATTTTTACATGCATTCATAGCACATATCGACATGATGTTTTGTTTATTTGTAAAAGCACTTTTTAACGGTATTGTAATCAACAACAATACAGAATATAACCTCAAAAACCGGTGAGTTGACTCCCATAACAAAAGTGGGCGGAGTCGCCGGAGACGCGGGAGACGGAAAACATCCGTACAATACCTAAAAGCGGTGTGATATTTTGCGAAATGTTTGTTGTCACTTTCTCTTTCGTGGTGTACAACGTAAAAACCCGGAGAGAGTGATTCATCGCAAATTTGTAATAGGTTGGGTAAAAAAAATTAGCTCTCTCTCCATATATTCTTACTCCAAGGTAATAACGTTAGGTTGGTGGCAGCCACGAAACTACGAACAAACAGTAAGTACACCCCTCTCGCTAATCAGACTGCTTAATGAATCAGCTTTGGATGGCATGATGTTATTTTGTAATTGAATTATATTTCTGCGTATGTCGTCATGACGAAGTTGGCGTTAAGATTTGGTTCGGAGATTACAAATCGATATTCCTATTTTCCAAAACTGAATAACGTGATTAAATACTGTTTTGAAGTTAGCATTTTCGTCACAGCGTGAAATGGTCGAATCTTGAAGTAACAATATATGGAGGGATAGCTAATTTGTTTTACCCAACCCATCCGAAATTGTAATAAATCTCTTTCTCCGAGTTTTTACATCGTACACCATGAGAGAGAAAGAGACAACAAATTTATTGGAACGCTTCTATATACTGTCGTAATGATCTTAAGCTGGCTATTTTCGCTGGTTAACGGCGGGACTCCGCCCACATTTTTTATTTTGCCACTAAACTTGACACAACTAAACGGTGTTTTAGGTTAGATGCTATATTTTTGTTGATAAAAATACTGTGAAAAAGTGGCTATACGAATACACAAAAACATTATGTCGATATGTGTTGTGAATGGATGTATAAATACCGTAGCCTTAGTCTTAGCCACGCCCATTTGCGCCGAGTCATGTTAAAATCATCAAAAACAAGTCCAAAACTGACTTCACTGCCTTGGCTTGGGCTACCTCTTGTATACTCTAAGGGTCGAATCGTCTTTATAATTTTAAAGAGAGCAAATAAATAATTAACTTGACGGTTTTGACACAGCTTTGTTAGTAATATTGTTGAATGTAGTTTTTATTTTTAATTTTTCCTTTAACTAATGTATAATACATAAAGATAAATTAGCTTCGAAATAATAAATTTATAAAGAAATTGAAAAATTACTTTGTAAAGACCACGAATATTATTTTAGTTTTTATAACCGACTGGTTTCGCTTAACCCAAGCATCATCAAGGTACAAAATTGAAATAAACAAAAAATACAAATAAAACAGATAAATTTTGTTAATAACCACTTTTTTATTCAATATTATGTCTGGTTATGTTTGCGTGTAGTGGTTATAAACAAAGTTTATACGTTTTATTTATAAACATGGCAAGCCACAAAGTAAATGCTTTTTACGAATATGAAAAAATACCAAGTTTGCGGTTATATACTCGTATACATACAGAGGGAGAACAAAATATAAAGTAAAATAACAGAACAATGAGAAAATAATGCAATAACATTTGAATTATAAAAAAGGAACAGAGAGAAAGAGACAGATATTATGAATTGAAATTTAAAAATATATATATTTTGTTAATCGTTGCACAATACTTGCATACCTTCTGGAATAAAATCATTATTATTACGTTTTTTCCTTTATTTTTATTTTCCTACGATATATGTTTAGGAAAACCCCTGGCTGATTTATTTCTAAGGGTGTGTGTCCTTTTAAGTAATCTAACTTAGTTCTTGAGATATATAAGAACTTAACTAATTACACAAGTCATGTTTGGGGATGTTTAACAATGGGACAGATTAGATTTAGATATTTATTGAAAGCTCCATGTTAACGTGTAACTAAAAATCAGCACTATTTATCGTTAATTCTGCTTTAGTTTTTCCAAGTACAACGTATTTATATATTTATCCAGCCAAGCGCTTTGTAATCAGTTTGCTAAATAGTTTGTTTTTTGAGACTTCAAGAACGAAGTTAATTTATGATTCTGTTTCCGAGTTCACTTGTAGGACATCCGTTAGTTTGAAAAAGTATTTAATAAACACCAACGTTTTTCTATTACTTTTTCCATCGGGGGAAAGTGCCTACCTTTGAATATCAAAGGCCTACAATAATAGAACACTTACGAGCTAACTAACTAACTGAGAGGTAGTAACCAATTGGTAGATACTCTAAGTATCGCCCTGGTGAAAGACCACCATTGAGAATTGAAATGTTGCTTAACCTTTCCGTTCCTAAAATAAAAATCAAACGTAAAATCCGAAGAGGGTGACGTAGGTGCCCCATTTAATATGGTTTTTTAAAGCGTTTTCACAGTAAATTTGTTTTTGGTAATACTTGAAAAGATGTATATTCATAATATTTCAGTAATCTTCATCTGAAATATTGCACAAAACTCTCGTCCGAGATGACATTACAACCCCTTTTGAAACAGCAGTGTTATAATGGGTTTCGTCATGATTCGTCAAGATCTGAATAGTCAAACACTTCTTCCTGTTTTCCATTTATTTATTTCATACTCAAAACATACCGAAATTCGGGATGTCATAGTTCCACTGGCTCCAGACAGTGAGCCAGTAAAACTACGGCATCCCTAATTGGGGTATATTGTGAAAAAGAACGTGGTGGGGAGGGAAAGAAGATGGGGGAAAGGGAAGGTTGAAAAGTACCTGGATATTCAGACCTGGTCACCAAACATGGCTAAAGCCATTTCAAGTGACGTTTCAATTCTGAATGAGGGCGGTAGTTATCTACCACTTTGGAACGTGCCGCAAATATATTATGTATTTATTATACGTGAATTAAATGGGTTATAACACATGTAAATTGAATTAAATTTATTTTCGAACGCCGGGTTTGAGCCCTCGACCTGTGGATTCGTAGTCGAGTGTCTTACCACTTGAACACGTAGGCCGTCAAACTTGCTTCACTTGCTGTGGTCTCTCGCTATTCACCTCCAGCCCTTGGTCTTCCCCGTCCTGCTCCAACCCTCCTCCACCCAGTCCACCCTGTCCACCCACCTCTCGCTCGGTCTGCTTCTTGGTCACTGCCACTACTTGGTCTAAATGTTTAGTATCCTGTCAACTAACATTCTAATTTCTAATTGTCATTATTTCAACATGTCCAGCCCACTGCAGTCTATGAACCATAGATTTTTATTATAGTGTCATGTTCATTCGTATACCCAGTTAGATTTGTCATTATATCCCCTTGTGCATATTTTTCGATAAGCGTATACGATCTCAACCGTTCCAGTGTATAGGTTAGAAAACTTTATCGTTGCAGGGCTATAAAAATGTCATAAATACTTAAAATATAGCATGCAATCAAATTTTAAACCTTTTCGCCCTTTAATCCAAGCACGTCCCTGTCGTAAAAGGGATGAAAAATCTGCCATAGCATTGGATGCCCTAATCAATAATTCCTACAAAGTACAGACTTAAAAACTTTTCCGTATTTAAATTCAAAACTTTTAATCTGGAGATAAAGTTTTAAAGTTTTGGTGCTTGGATTTTGAGCTTATGTCGGTCTTCAAGCCTCGCGGGCGTTTTCCTTATATTTTTTAAATTTTTATTTTGTGTTTCTCTGACAGAATCCGATATCCAAATGAAGTACTTACTCACGCTATTAAAAAACTGTTTAGGTAGTTTTATCTGTGCGGAAAATAAAGTATGTGATCACTTTACTGAGAAACTTTTCTTTCTCGATAAAATAACGTAATGGGGTAGGAAAAAATTGTAAGGCTTTAACTGTATGCTGCTGTAATTTAAAGTACATAATAATAATACTGGGTGTGGGATAATTAAAATATAAATTAAATTAGGTAATATATTGTTTAATTGTCAATTAATTTGAATTTCGCCAAAGAGTTTTATGCCTGCAGCCAGTGGGAATATGGCACCCCAAATGGGGTTATGTTGTGATACTGAAGGAATAAGGGAGGGGAAGAATATGGAGAAGAGAAAGTTGGGAAGTACTTGGCCATTGCGATCTGGTCACTAACTACGACCAAAGCCATTTCAAGCACAATTTCACTTCTGAATGGTATTATTTCACCAGAGAGATAATATATGTATTTACCACTCTAGAACGTGACCATATATATATATATATATATATATATATATATATATATATATATATATAAATATTATACTGTCGCCGGAAAGGGAAATAGACTGAAGCGCCATTTTGGGAAGTTTACACCACTTTCAAGTTTTTTTGTTTATTTTACAATAAAATGCACAAGTCTTCAGTACCTGGTTGGATTTTGAAAAAAAAATTTACTCGTGTTACTCAATGCTCTCACTAAGTTACCTGAAGCGACAAAAACCTAAAAAAGTGCTAACCTTGTGACGCTTAAGTCAAGCCTTCTCCCAAACGGTAAATATATTTTAGATGGCTAAAGGGCCACAGAAGTCTTCACAATCAAACGAGAGTCAGAGCACTCGATGCAGAAACAAAAATTACATATTTAACTCATTTTTGACCAAATTATCGTTTAAGCCCTTTTGCCTTTCCAGCAACGATATATAATTTAAAATATGTAAATTAGCACATAAATAACTGACAATTATTTGCGCTTGTTTTGAACCCGATACCTCTTGATCCGGAGCAACGGATCTTAACCGCTCTTAAAGGGATGGATAAAAGCGTAGATTTTACTACCATGTAATAAAATACAAATAAAGTAAATAGAACATATATACTTTGTTTTTAACCACTTTTTTATTTAATATTTTGTCTACCGGTTTCGGAAGTACCCTTCCATCATCAGGACAATATTAAATTAATCTTTAGATAATAACTTCATCTCTTCTGGAAGAAACATATGTGGAGATAAATTCTGTACACGATCAAAAAATGTATGTTTTGAAGTATCTGGAGAATGTATATTAGTATTCATTTTACAAAGATTTTGAAGTTTATTTATTTATTTATTTATTATCTTTGTAAAATGAATACTAATATACATTCTCCAGATACTTCAAAACATACATTTTTTGATCGTGTACAGAATTTATCTCCACATATGTTTCTTCCAGAAGAGATGAAGTTATTATCTAAAGATTAATTTAATATTGTCCTGATGATGGAAGGGTACTTCCGAAACCGGTAGACAAAATATTAAATAAAAAAGTGGTTAAAAACAAAGTATATATGTTCTATTTATAAATATGGCAAGCCACAAAGTTAATGCTTTTTACGAATATATACAAATAAAGTTTTTACAAATATTGAAAAATTATGTGAACTATCATAGAAACGTTAATTTAAAAACCAACCGTTCAGCAAACGGAAAATATTTCATCCAGTACTAATTTAAGAAAACCTGGCCCACGGACACCCTAATTTAGGAATTGGACCTGCGCCAAGTATCAGGCACCAGGCACCAGGCACCAGGCACCAGGCACCCAGGCAGCAGGCAGTAGGCCGACCTAGCTGATGTCGTTATAATTAAAACGGGCTACATGAGTGCTTAAGCGCCAGGCTTGTTTGTATTGTATATCCTACTGGGCAGGCTGTCATCGTACAGTACCGGCTGTGAGACCGCGGCAAAGCGTACAGCCACCGAAGAGATAAATTTATAGAACGGACGTTAAAATGGCCAAAGACAGGCCAATGAAATTACCAATTTCATTGGCCTGTCTTGGGCCTAGGAGTCAAAAGACCTTTTGTAAGCTGGCAACATAAGTTTTATTTAAAATTGGCATATATCAGACTTCTTGAGATTATCTGCTCAGTGGGTACAGCTGACTGTGTGCGAAAATAGATCCGCCTTTATAAATCTCAGAGCAGTGAGAGCTAAATATTTTTTCCCAAACTATACAAATTTACGATAAATCACTTTCTCCGGGTTTTCGCGTCATAAACCGTGAGAGAGAAAGAGACAAGACAAGTTCTCACATAATATAGCACCACTTTTCGGTATGTAAGCATTTTTTTCGTCTCCAGTGACTCCGCCTACTATGTTTTTTAGGTTATATCCTATATTTTAGTTGAAGGAAATACTATGAAAAAGTGGTTATAAAAATAAACAAAAACATCATGTTGACATGTGCTGTAAATGGCTGTATAAATACTTCAGTCCTAGCCCTAACCACGCCCGAGTCAGGAAAAAATCAACAATCCTGACTACACAAGCGCTTATTGCTCTGAAGTTGAAATACTTTATGAATTAAAAAAAATGTTCCGCCGTTACCATTGGTAATTTGTACATTTTCAAAACATGCTTTCCAGACATGTTAATACATATTTTTTAAACCTACTAGGATCGCCCCCCCTCCTCCCCCCTACCTATCTGCAAAATAGCACAACTGTCAAAAATAGTTTTTTATTAAATTCTGGAAATTCAATTTGAACCCAAGCCATTAACGAAAAGAATAGAAATATGTAAAACTTCCATATAAATCTGTCGTTTAAAGTTTGCTTCAAAAAATATTACCTTAAAAAAATGTCATATACTCGTACTCGTAGTTTAATTATTGAGATTAAAAAATTGCAACAAAATGTAATAATTAAAATAGATAAGATGGGTATGTCTTTCTTTTAGAATTTTTTTAATGCTTCATAATATGAACCTTTTATATGCTCCCCTATTAAAATATTGCCTCGATATTCATAACTAAGACAGCAGTGACGCAACTAATTAAGTTGTTAATAGTCCTATAGGTAAAACTCAAGGCGGTTAAGCAACTTACTCCCGTTTCACCCTTAATTTGTACCTTCAATTAATGTTAGGGTGAATAGCTTAGTTTTTTTAAGATGTAAAAAATATATTCAAGTGGCTGCCCCTCGGCTCTGCCGCTCTTGTGCACAGCACACATTGCACATTGGGATGCTGCGCCCCTGACACTCTGTACGCTTGTTCGCCTGCAGCCTTCCGCTTGCTCCGGAGCACAAGTTACAATGTTTTCTCAACAAACTCAGTAGCCATGTTTGTCGACGATTGGATTAGGTTGGGCTTCGATGTTTTCATGTCTATTGAATTTGAGCGGTTTTGATAGAAAATCTAACTTTACAGACTTAGATGTTTCTATCGATGTTTATTTTACTTTACAACAGTTAAGGTTAAAACTCTGACGTCAACATTTCTAGTAACTTACGAATAAGGAATACGATACCCGTGGCTGAACAATAAGCTCTTTGGTTAGCTGGTAAAAAAAAGAAGTTTAATTAGCTTAGTATAATTATAACGGGTCACCCTATTTACTTTTATTTTTTTTAATTTCACGTAAATGGCTTTGGTCATGTTTTATGAGTAGGTATGTAAAGCCAGGTTTAAAAACTTCCTCTTCGCGTTTACAGCTTCACAACTTTCTTTAAAACAATCAATTTGCTACACCAGTCGCGCTTCTCTTACAATTTGTGAATGTACGTAGTAGAAGAAAAAAATACTTCTGACTTGATAAAAATACGATTAAAAGGAGTATTTTTGTGTATACTACACAAAAGTTATAAATGCCTGGAATCAGGGGGACTATAAGCCAACTACAATATTACCATAATATACTTATTGTCATAAAATATTTTTCTTGTTATTTTGTTACTTGTTATGTTCATACTGTTGGGTTTCTTAAATATAGCTTACTTCGTAACATGTTGTTTGGCCAAACGCATTAGTGCGAGCTTTTTGTGTTTGAAATACATATAGAAAGAGATGTGTCTAGTAAAAATTGAAAATTCGACCCTACGTGGCTTTTCATATTTAATGTTTTTTTTTCAATCTGAGGTTAGTCTGAAAAATATTGCAACCTTTTTTATGAAAGAACGCTGCAATCAATAAATAAATTCTAACACTATATTTAAAATCCTGAAACTCTGTTTAGAACTTAAAAAGATTATAGACCATGATGTCTATAGTAAACAATAACTCTGAAAATAATGGCAAAAGCTGCAAAAAGTAAATGAATGTTTCACTTGTTTCAACTTGGTATAATTAGTTTTACCAACTGGTTTCGCCCTACTTTAAAAATATTGACCAAAAGAAATTACGTCCTGTCTTATTTGTTGACAGTCAATTTAGTATGGCCACATTGTAAGCTCCATAACTTGTACTGGACACGACGTAGATGAGAAATGCTGAGCTGAAATTGATACTTTGACATCAACTTACAAATTGGAAAACTTCCAAAAATTTTATGACGCCAGAGCTCAATTTTTTGTGGTTTAGTTTATGCAGTTGAGATTGACATTCAGGTGTATCGTTAAATACAATTTGTGAGACGGATCAGTTACATTGCAATTGAATGGTTTTGTACTTATGTTTATAATAATAATAATAATGTTGAGGTCTATCTTGCTGCAGTCTGCAGGGTAAAGATTGACCCTGATGATAGCCAACCACCGATAACCACAAGATACCATAAGAAAGGGCACCGGAAAAAGAAGAAAACGTGTTTATCAAATTGTTAGATAGCTAACAATGAAAAATAAGGATTTTTACATGTTTTCTAATAAAGCAAATACACAATGTCAATTTCGAAATTCCGAAGAAGACGGTAGTATTTTTATATTTTATAAAGCGCCCAGTTTCCATGGAACATGTATGAAGGCTAACCACCATCCACCTCGGGAATTTCAAATATGGAACGACCGCGTCATTTCCGGCTCCTTCCATTTCCTTCTTCCGGTCTGAGGTGATCATCCACCCCGGCCGGAATATAATGCCTGGACAATTTAGCTTCAGGCACGTCATATTAAAAACAAATCGAGTCACCGTTTAAAGCACAAATACGAACATAATCATAGACGTTGATAGTTCATTTATTTTAAAATAAATGCTGACTTAAAGTTTTGTGTTATAAACCTTTGCACTAAACGTAAAATTTCATTTTGTATTGTTTTAAGTCCAACAAGGCTTTTACATACTCGTACATAGAGTTGGTAGAGTAGTATCTATCCAAGGCAGTGAAGTCAGTTTGGGACTTGCTTTAGATGATTTTAACATGACTCGGCGCACCTGCACTTCATTCATATCACATATCGACATAATGTTTATGTGTATTCGTATAGCCACTTTTTCACAGTATTTTTATCAACAAAAATATAGCAAATAACCTTAAAAACCGTTTAGTTAAACCGTCAAGTTTAGTGGCAAAATAAAAATATATGGGCGGAGTCCCGCCGTGAACCAGGACCTTAAGAACATCCTTACGATACGTTAAAGTGGTCCAAAATATTTGCTGTCTCTTTTTCTCTCATGGGGTACGACATAAAAACTCGGAAAAAGTGATTTATTACAATTTCTGATGGGTTGGGTAAAACCTTAGAGTAACGTAGAGACCTAACTTTGCGAAATTTTGTCCGCACTTTTTGACCAAGCAATGACCAAAGGGTGTGGCCTAAACTCAGAGTAAAATCACTAACAGGGTTGTCACAAATTAAGTAAATTAGGTATTTTGTTGTGAGTAGGTAGTTGTAAATCATTAAAAAGAATGAATGTTGTATATTTTTTTGTTTATTCAAAGATACATTAATCAATAAGATTATTAAAATCTTATTTATAGATAAAAATATAAACGAATTAAATTATTAGTACAGAACATTTTATAATACATCTTATAAAATGAACTTCAGTTCCATCAACAAAATAGTTTACAAACAAAAAGTAAAATAAAAAAAAATGTACGGTGATAACAGATGTTAAATCATTTTCTTAACCTTGGAGTAAGAATATATGGAGAGAGATCATTTTTTTTACCTATATAAATTTGCGATAAATCACTTTCTCTGCGTTTTCACGTCGTACACCATGAGAGAGAAAGAGGCACAAAAATTTCACAAAACATGAAACCGCTTTTAAGTATTGTAGGGATGTTTTCCGTCCCGCGTTATTTTGTAAGGAAATTTCGAATGCAGATAATAATAACAGTGAACTTTGTGATATTTCACGTCAAGTGCGCTTCATACTTAATTAATTAAGCTAATAATTCTAACTAACAAGGAGAAAATAATATATAATATGTATACAAAATTAAAACTATCTAAATGCATGATCGTTATCATAAATCATCAGAGAACAGGTTCAGAAATGGGTACAATAGTGCATGTGCACATCAATAGATATAAAAAAAACAATTAACTAGAAGCTAAGGGTATAAAAATCCAGATGAAACGTATGAATTCATATTAACATATTTGTTAAATCAAAGAAAAAGAAATTAGATTTTTCTCGTCTTTTTTCATCCTTTGGAAATCTAAAAATAATTAAATAAATAATAATATTCCAATTTTGGCATAGCCCTAAATCTGGGGACGTAACCGAAATTATAAATATAACTAAGAGATAAACACTATTCTGTCTTTATCTGTTTGCCAACAATTTAGCGTTAGTATCATGAGAAAGAAAGAGACCGGGATATTTTCAGAAGCCGTACAATATGGGGATTCCCCCATGTAATGGTTTCTTATGTGACAGCTAGTAAATATCTCCAAGTTAAAAATATTACGAATCCACTAAAACTCATTTCAAACGGAAGTTTATTATATTGGAACGAATAGTCCAAAGATTAATTACATATTGGTGTAAGTTACTAAAGGGTCCGCCAAATAACTTTTTTTTTTGAAAATGCTATAAAAAAAAAACTACTGAATATTTTCTCAAATTTCTTTTTTTATTTATAAGTACAATCCTTCCGGTTAATAATGGAAAATAATTTCATTCAAATGGCTGCCTCGGCTGGCCATGCAGTAGCCTACACGATCGGTCCAATTTTTAAGCACATTATCGATTGTGTGCAGCTGTATTTCACCAATGGCTTCACGAATATTGTCCTTTAAAGCGTCAATTGTCTCTGGCTTGTCGGCGTAACATTTATCTTTGAGGGCACCCCACAAATAATAGTCCAACGGTGTCAAATCGCAGCTCCGAGGTGGCCAAACGACATCAGCTCTGCGGCTGATAATGCGATCTTCAAAAACAGGGCGCAAAACATCGAGTGTAGCTTCGGCTGTGTGGCACGTAGCGCCGTCCTGTTGAAACCAAATGTTGCCAATATCCTCCTCTTCAATTTTTGTGAACAAAAATTCGTTCAACATGGCCCGATAACGATCGCCATTGACTGTAACGGCCACTCCTTGCTCATTTTCAAAGAAAAATGGCCCAATTATGCCTCTGGACCAAAATCCGCACCAAACAGTGACTCGTTTTGGGTGTACCGGCTTTTCAATGTATGCGTGCGGGTTTTCTGTGCCCCAAATACGACAATTTTGCTTGTTTACATACCCGCCAAGATCAAAATGAGCTTCATCCGAAAAGATGATTTTTTGGCAAAATCGGCATCTTCTGTAAGTCGATCGCAGGCCCACTCAGCGAAGCGAAAACGCATTGGATGGTCAGTTGGCTTCAACTCCTGAACCAATTGGACTTTGTATGGCGTCATACCAAGGTCTTTATGCAAAATTCGTCTCAATGATGTCTCCGAAATGTTCAATTGTTGAGAACGACGGTGAATTGATGTTGATGGCGCTTCACGCACACTTTCTGCCACAGCATCGATATTCTCGGGTGTACGCACTGTTTTTGGCTTTTCACGCTTTGGTTTATCGATGAGGATGCCAGTTTCTTTCACTTTTTTCACAAGATAACGAACATACGGAGCTGACGGTGCTTCTCTTCTTCCAAAAACCGTACGCAATTTTCGCACATTCTGCAACATTACCATGATTTTCAAAGTAATGTCGCAATATTTCCCAGCGTTGTTCAAGCGTATACACAACCATATTCGCTCAGCGGAAGGATAAAACTAATTATCTGTCAAATCAGACATGAGCTAAGTGTTACCATTCACGAAATAAGCACTAGTTGAAAAAAAAAAGTTATTTGGCGGACCCTATAGTTGTTTTGTAGGTTAGAATGTTAAATATTTGAGATCTAACTAAAAAAGACGATTTTTATGGTACATACGTGTGAAAACTGTTTGTTTTTGGTCCTTTTGTACTTCGATTGAAGCAACCAAGTATAGCACATATGGCCATGATGTTTTGCTAGATATCGGACAAAAAATAACTCAAGTTTTTAACTATTTACGCACTTTTGACAGTCCGTTCACTTGACACTCCAAACGTGAATGAAGTTCGTCCAGATCAATTAACCGCGGACATGGTATTAGCCCGCCCCAAATCATGTATTGGTTTCAACAATTGTTTGTCTCTTTTTCTCATATGCGTATAGAACCGAGCATAAAGAGAGAGCTATATTTTATGAGTTTGTCAACGATTTGTCACAAATTAGTATGGTCTCTTTATATTGTTACTCTGAGGGTAAAACAAATTAGCTATCCTTCCATTAGATTCTTACTCCGAGTACTCGTATATTATAAATAAATATTATAATAATCTAGCTAAAAGATTATACAAAAATATTCAAATCGTAATAATAATAATAATATTTGGATGATTTGTATGGCGCCGTTTTTGTGAAAAAGCGCCTTATAGGGCGCTGTAATACAGTGACATAATATCGCCGCCGGAAAAAATGGGTCGAAGCGCCATTTTGTGAAGTTTATACCAGAGAACTTTAAAAGTTTTTTTTTTGTTTTACAATATAATAATTCATAAGTCTTCAGTACCTGGTTGGATTTTGAAAAAAAAGTTATTCCGGTTACCTCAATGCTCTCACTGAGTTACTCGAAGTGACAAAAAGCTAAAAAAGCTCCAAACTCGTGTCGCTTGAGTCAAGCCTTCTTCCAAATGGTAAATATATATTTTATATAGCTGAAGGGCCACAAAAGTTTTCAGAATTAAACGAGAGTCAGAGCATTCGATGCAGAAAAGAAAATTGATTAAAACTGCATATTTAACTCAATTTTTACCAAAATGTCGCTTAAGCTCTTTCGCCTCTCCAGCGACAATATTTTAAGACATTTCATAAACATATAGGTATTTCATAAGCTGTTACAGTAAAAAAGCAACTAAAATCATAATTAAACACAAAATACTGGAACTATAGTACTTAATGATTTGTAGAATTCAGAAAAGTGCTGGTACGGATTACGCTTCATGTTTAGAAACTGGAGTAAGTTGTTTGCAAGCTGTAAATATCTAGCTCGGCCCTTTCTACAGCTAGCCGAGTGTCCTACTCACTGGGCTATCGATCATCTAGGCTGGTTAAATGGATAAAAGGGGTATGCGTTAGGTTGTATCTCTCTTCCCCGAGGCTCAGTACTAACTACATACATATTAAACATATTTTTGAGCCATTAATAACGCATCGGAAATATTTGTTTAAGTACTTCGAGGGCGTTTTACTTTAAAAACTTTACCTTTTGACGTAGATAATTAACATTTTATGTAAATACTAGTTATTACCTGTGAAAAATCACGGAATGTAACTTGATTTGCCAAGATAATATATAAGTTGCTTTTAATTAATTTTTGTAAAAGAATGGCTCAACCAAAACCTTTTAACTCTGAACTGTGAAAAAACTATTTATATTCCATTCTATAATACCAAAAAGGCTGCACCTCTAACTAACCTAAATATAAGGTTCCATAACAATAACTGCAACCCTATTTTATGCTCTAATTGTGTAGAAATGAAATCGGGAAATACAGTCAAATATTTAGGAATTACAATAGATAGTCAACTCAAATGGACGAATCATGTAGAAAAGCTTGTAAATAAACTAAGATATTTAACTTACATTTTTAAACGATTAAATAACTTAGTTGACATAAAAATAATGAAATTGGTGTACCATGCTTTGGTTCAGTCATCAGTATCTTATGGAATAATCGGTTGGGGGGGTATTTATAATACTCATATTAAGCCATTAGAAATATCTCAAAAATTAATAATAAAAATAATGTTGCATAAAAAACATTACATACCCCTCCATACAATTATTCCAAGAAGCTGATCTCTTAGATATAAGAAAAAATTATTGTATACAGTGCCTAAAGTACATATTTTCGCGAAGTAAACTATTTGCAAAAAATGAAAATCGTTACAGCAACAGAATAAATAATGTACTGGAGGTACCTCTCTGCAAAACTAGACTTGCGCAGAGACATGCATACTTCATTGCCCCAAAATGTATAATTCACTTTCATTACATTTTAAGTGTTCAAATTCAACTTCCTTAAATACATACAAAAATGTAATAAAAAACTGGATAAAAGCAAAAGATACCAGCCTCTTCATACTATAAGTGCTAAATTCTAAAAAATTAACTAACTTATCTGTTGTGATTTTGAATTAAAAAAAAAAAAATAAATAAAAAAAAAAAAAAAAAGAAAAAAATAATAATAATATTATTATTTTTTTATTTATTTTTTTTTTTTTTTTACTAATTTGAAATGTACCTTATACTGTAAAACGTAACTATAGAGAGCTATAACTATGATTTGAATTAGTATACCCACGCACTGGCTTTTGCCTATGTGGGATTTTTTTTGTTATGTCTACATTATTTTTATTATTTCTGTAATTTTTAAATGTATGTAACAAAATAAATCAAATAAAAAAAAAAATAAAAAAAATAAAAAATAAAAAAAAATAAATAAAAAAAATCCATCCATTTTCAATATAGTATAATGTCTGCTAAAATACATTATAGGTAGATACTTTATTAGATAGTCAGAAATATTATTTATTTTTTTAAGTTCGATAATTTTCAGAGCACATCCATTGGTTATAATTTTTGAAATATTCACACTTGTACGTATGTACGTACGTCATCACAATCACAGAGGAAATCATTGTTTTCTTTTTTGTTTGCTTTGCTTATCAATGATTGTTCCTATTCTGTAAAATAATTCTAAAAATTATCACACGTTAATATGCAGTTTTAGTTTTAAAAAAAACAAAAATGTTTATTGGTTTTGAGATCATTTAATTTTAGAGTTAATTTTTATTATTTTATAAATTGAAAAAACTCTACTTTAAAAAGTTCAACTTTATCATTATTTTTACGCGTGACAGCTATTTCGTCCCCCGAAGGCTTAGTAAAACTGTATGACAAAGCCTTCGAACAGCAGGTCACTCTCCCAACGGGCGAATTCTGACGTCCCCGAGAGTGAGGTTATGGCGCAAATAAGTCCCACTTTTCGACACGTGGCAGTTAAATATATGTTTTTAATTTAGCAGAGAGAAACATCTACGTGTTTCCGATGAATGTACGTTGGTCATACCGTTGATAAAATATGATGGATACAACCAAGGATACGATTCATGGAAACGTAAAAATAAATTCGTAATAATATGAAGACCCCACGGCGAAAACCTGTTAACTGACATTTTTGTCGAAAATGAGGTAGTGTTCGCACCAAACTAATTTTGGTATGCTCTATCCAATGAACACACTTTCAAATCATAAAAATGGCACGAACATGTAATATAAAAGAGTTGAACATGTTAACTGAAAAATTTGTTATAGCTAAAATATTTTTTTAATGGCAACAGAATGTTATCTACAATAATAACATTGTATTGCAGAAATGCATCAAAATGTTAAATAATATATTAAATTTAGTATGTTAGCTATAACATTCATGAAAAATAATGGATTTGTGATTATGTAAATTTTTATTTTACCAAATAATAAGACTTTATTGGAACAAACGCTCAATCTTTATTTAAACAATAAAAAATAACAAGAACAAACTAGAATTATAAATATTTTCAAATGAAGTTTGCTTTGTTGCGGTTTTCTCCTTACTTGTCATAAAATATTTTTTTTGTTCTTTTGTTACTTGTCATATATACACTGTTTGCATCTTTAGAATCGTTTACTGATAATTCTTGAATATTAATGTTTTTAAGTACCAACATGTTAACTGTCCTCAATCTAATTTCCTTTTCTTTGATTTAAAAATTAATTCATACGTTTCATGTGGATTTTTATACCCTTAACTTCTAGTAAATTGTTTTTTTTTAATTTTATTTGTTAATGTACACATGCACTGTTATACCCATATCTGAACCTTTTCTCTCATGATTTATGATGACGATCATGATTTAGATAGTTTTAATTTGTATACATATTATTTTATCCTTGTTAGTTAGTCTTATCAGCTTAATTAATTTAGTATGAAGCGCACTCGCGGTGAAATATCACAAAACTGCGCTATATAAGCTCACTGTTATTATGTTATTAGACACTACTTTTAAACAAAACGCAAAAGACTAAATATCTCAGAATGACTCGATAGTTAGTTAGCAGGTTCTTGCCGTGGGGTCTTTAGTCTTCATATAATACATTCAAATGGGGGGTATAGAAGAAAAGGCAGCAAATATTTTTCATCCTAAATTATTTCTTGAAAAGTTGATAAAACGTTACACTTTTCTTTCATGAATATGTTGATGCATTCAAAGGTTATTGTTTTAAATAGTTAACAAGTCAACTGTTTGATTTTCCATGTTCGTGCCGTTTTCATGATCTAAATCAAGCAACGTTTCAATTCTGAATGGTGGTCTTTCACAAGGGCATGAGTACACACTTAGAGTATGTAGCACTTTGGAACGTGCCGCAAACATTATTTAATTCATCTAAGGCCGCAATTATACTTAAATGTGATATGACACACGTTAATAAAATAAAAAAATATTTGCGCACGCCAGGCTAGAACCCGCGACCTTTAAATTCGTAGACAAGCGTCTTACCACTTGACCATGCTTCTTTATTGTTGTTGTCGAAAAAAAGTATAGTTAGTGAAAACGTTATTCGATTTTGAACATTCGGAATGTTTTTACAGTTATTTGAAATGTATATTTATTAGTTTTATTTATTTTATATTAAAGTTTAAAAAGTATCTAATTATTCTGTTTTCTTTTTGACATAATAATATTTTAATAATAATTATAAATGGATAACTTTAATAGTGCCGTTTTCGTGGGAAAATCACCTCAAGGGCGCCTTACAAATTAATTTACCTAACCTATAATTTATCACTTAAGCTTATAACTAATAACTTACAATTAAGATTTATTACTGATAGCTAACAAGTGATATTTTTAACTAGTGTTATACAATTAGGACTTATAGCTAGTAACTAACTACTGAGTATAACTTATAACTAGTGACTTACTCGTACATCTAAGACTTCGTTATTATAACTTCATTACCTCTTCAATATTGCTCCACATTTGCATTACTGTTCAACGATTCTTTTCTTGTGAAACGACATATAATAGAACAAGTTTCAAATTCTCCAAAAAAGAGCCATGAGAATAATACTTGAGCGAATAATACGAAGCGAAATAACTATACTCGTATATACCATATATTATTTTGATTTAAATGTTCATAAATAGTTCTTGCAGGCTATATTAAATTTATTAACTATCATAATTTTAAGTCGAATAATAAGTTTAAAACAAGCTGTATGCAAGCAATACATCAAGGTAATACTTAAAACTCTAATAATTAATTCGCATGATATTAAACGACATTTCCTACCTCACCTTTAGAACAAATTCGCAGTAAGCTTAATTCGCAGTACTTAGATAATACTTGCGTTCCAGCAAGTGTGTTTGTGCGATGGTCAAAGATCGCTTTGGTGAATTTACCGTCAAAGGAATATTGCGAAACATATTCTATTTGAGGAGGGTTGGAGGCTTGTGAATTACAAACTATTCTATGAAATAATCCTCATTTCAAATTAAATCAAAAAAATGACACAATTTAAAAATAATTGATTAATATACCGTCGCCAGAAAGGCAAAAGGGTTGAAACGCCATTTTTGTAAGTTTACACCTGAGCACTTTGAAGTATTTTTTTGTTTTTAATAAACTTCATAAGTTTCAATCCTTGTTGGATTTTGAAAAAAAAACGTTAACTCACTGAGTTAACTGAAGTGACAAAAAGCTAAAAACGTCCCAAACTTATGTCGCTTGAGTCAAGCCTTCTTCCAAATGGTAAATATATTTTAGATGGCTGAAAAGCCACAAAAGTCTTCAGAATCAAACGAGTCAGAGCATTTAACGCAGAAAAAAAACTGATTAAAACTGCATATTTAACTCATTTTTTACTAAAGTGTCGCTTACGCCTTTTTGCCTTTCCAGCGACGATATAATAGGCATATTTCCGGCACGTTCCAGAATGGAAGATCCCCAAGTATTGCCCTGGTGAAAGATCACCATTCGGAATCGAAACGTTGCTTGAAATGGCTTTAGCCGTGTTTAGCGACCATATCTGTTTTTTTACTATTCATTTTGGTAAACGAAAAGTTTATGGGATAGCTCCGTGTCTGTCTCACTAGGAAATTCCTGTGTCGAGACAGACGATTGCAAGGTACTTCCCAACCTTAATCTTTCCCATCTATTTCCCCTCATCACTACCTCCAGCCTCACAACATACCCCAATTAGAGATGACATAGTCCCACTGGCTCCAGACGGTTGAGAGCTGTTGTGACTTTTGTGCGGTATTTACTTTTTAAAATATATATTATATTAGTAACAACTACTGATCCTCTACAAATCATAAGTGCACTCCACTGTTGAATTTGATAGCCACCTTTGGTCTGGAGCTCCAAAATACCTAAAAAACACATTTGACTCCGTGCAGAAACTGGTAGTCCGCTTGGTATATTCCTCTATCTTACGGATTGCAATCTTTAAAACACAGATGTGAGGTGGGAATGCTGCCCTTGTTCTATCGGTATTTCAATAAGAGATGCCCCGAGGAACTCGCGTAATTGATCCCTCCAAGAAGAGCAGATTTCCGCTGAGAAACACGTCAAACGCGCGCCCAACATTAGCACACGGTTGACATTCTTCACACAAGAATGGGTCGCTTCTACGACTCGTTTTTGTTTTCAACAGATCAGCAACTCCCTTCTACAACGTGGGTCTCTTCAAGATCCCGGTTCACTTTTCTTTCTTATTTTTTTTCTTCTTTTTCCTCTTTCCTCACCCTACTCACAGCATCCTCAACAATAACATAGGCCCTGAGGCTATTTTTAACCCTCAGGGCCAAGTGTGTGGAATTAACATAACAAAATAAAAATGACACATATTTTTTTCTTTCTCCATTACTGCTGGTTTGAAACTATTTTTATAAGCATAAGTCGGTACAATATATTTATCTGGTCGAAATTGTCGTAGTTTCTGTTTTAGTCTGACAAATGAATAATACTATATTTTCATAGAAAGCAATCCCTTTGTGGTTTGACATATTAAGAGAGAAAAAAAAAACTTTCTTTAAGCACTAGAAATAAAGATAGCAACTAAAATTAAAAGTTATATTCTTAATAATCAGGTCTATTTGTCCAGTAGTCTAATATTACGTATATTTACTGTAAATTTATAAAATTTATCATTATTCTTTAATCACCTTCTCAGTTGACGTTTTGTCTCTTTCTCTTAATTCCTGTGTTATAATTTAAATGTTAATCTATTATTTTTTCATTGTTCAGTTATTTTATTTTATATTTTGTTCTTCCCCTGTATGTGTAACCGCACACTTTGTATTTTTAATTTAGTTACTATTAGTTAATTTAGTACCCTGATGATGCTTAGACTAAGCAAAACCGGTCGGTCATAAAAAAATAAAATAATAACCGTGGTCTTATACAAAGTTATTATTTCATTTATTTAAATAAATAAATTACCTTCACTTCACTTCTACGTTCACTTGACTGCCGCAAAAGCCTAGCTTGTGTGTTCCTAATCCACGGAGGGGAACCACCGAAAATCTAGACCGTACCATTAAGCAAACTCCAACGGACCCCCGAGCATTACAGTCGCATTGCGGCTACATTCATTATGTATGTAGAAAACGCCGGCCCGATACAAAATGCGTCACATAATAATGACATCTAGGAGCCTATTATATGCATGCGATAATAATAATATTTCGATGATTTGTATAGCGCCGTTTTTCTGAAAAATCATCTCAAGGGCGCTGTACAGATCTTATTTCCTATTATTACATACTGATTCCTGGTTTAAATAAGAAAATATACAGGAACATACTTACCTGGCCGGTCCCATCAGATAGACACACTTATGAACTTAAAATTATAATTATAATTATGATTTTTATTTTTTATTTATATATTTTTATTTTATTTATTTTTTCTGATTTAGGGCATGGGAGCGAAATTAAAAAAATGAACTTTCTGAATTTGTCGTACAGTACAGGATTTGGTTAAAATTTGTATATCTAAAGGTGATTCGTCGAGAGACAGATTATGTTGAGATTATTTTTAATGAATTTAAGGATATGAGAGTCTGAAAAGGTAAGTTTTCAGTTTGGACCGAAATTCTGTTGGGCTCGTTATACATTTTAGTCCCGGAGGGAGTTTATTCCAAGCGAAAAAATATAGATGCATTTGAACGAGATCTTTTACTAAGTGGTGATGGCTCTCATTTAAAAAAAAACTTAAAACGTGAATATACTAGTAAAAAAATTAGGATAAAAGTAAAATTTTATATTTTTATAGTGCCGTAGACTCAGAAACAATAAATTGCTGTTCTTCAATCATCACTCTACTAACTATGGGTATCATTATCCACTGTCCAGAATGTCGAGACTTGTTAACTCAAGCCATGGTCTTGAAATTTTTGACACCAGTCCAAATGATTTTTATAATTTTTTGCGACTCAATCAAAACTTTGACTCGACCTTAGCTTTGACTTGAATGTTCTTTCTAATGTATCTTTGGTCCCATTTTTGTCATTGCTTCATTACAATACGATGTATGTTCTGTTCTTTCTCTGTTGATTTTTTTCATATTTCGTGTTGATTTTTTTTTTTAATTGGACAGTAGTCCGTTAGTTTGTAAATAAATTAATATTCAGGTAAGAATCTTCATAAAATGAGGACACATGTTAAAAAAAACTCAATTTGAAGTCTCAAATTATGTCCTTATTCTACCTGTATTTCAATGGAAGATGCTCTGAGGAACTTCCGTCATTGATTTTTCCGGCATCGGTGCACATCTGGGAAACGATTGACATTCGCCATTTGAGAACGGGTCGTTTCTAGGACTTGTTCTTGTGTTTAATGGCTCGGTTTTTGAATGATTTGCCAACCTTTGTGTTTCCTCCTTCGTATAACTTCGTATTTTTTTAAACGCCCTCATCGATTTATTTCTAGGGCGGGGTGTCTCTTTTACACAAAAAAATCATCTAATCATCTAATTTCGGAGAGTTCAACCATTGTTGAACTCTCCGAAAGCAACTTAACCTAACCTAACCTAACCCCGCGCAGCCCCCGAGATCAATCAAGATACGTATGATTTACGTCAACACCATCAAGCCTCAAGCAAAACCCTACATAAGAGTCAGCACCCAAAAATACACACTTTTTGGCTTTCGAGTATAAACAAAACTTCTAATTATGTATCTGTTAATTCTATACGGGTAGTTTTGAAAATGTCTAAGGTATACGGTGAATACAATTCTTAAACAGTAGAATTTTGAATTATTTACGAAATGCATACTGGAATTTTAAGTGAATCCATCAAAAATGCCTTTGCTGGTTTTCAAGCTGCACCTTTTCTTGACATTTTAATTCAAGTAAGTTTTTCATAGAATTTAAAGGATAACAATTGAAAAATTGTATTCACTGGAAACCTCAAACTTTTTGTAACTAACCATATAAAGTTAAAGATAAACAATTTGCAGTATTGCTTGAATTAGAATGCTACAAAGTGATGTTTATTTATTTTAACAATATCTCATAAAAACAGTTGTTCACCAAATACATTAAGAGATGAATGGTGTAAAAATATTGTAGATACATGCATGGTGTAAACGAATAATTTAAACATGTACTCGTATGTACACCTCACATATAGACAAGGTATTTTATTTCAGAAGGAGTTATTTAAGTAAGAAGTACTAGTAGTGTGACGCACTATATTTTTGATATAATAACGCAAATAAGGTTAGCAATGAAAAACAAAAAAGATGAGATATAAGAGAGGTTCATTCTTACATGGTACACATGTTATAAGATTATCGTTAAATTAGCAAGTGTAAAAAAATATATTTTATTTAAGATTATGTAGATCGTTATGTTCCTGACAGTCACTTTTGTGCGTTTATTGAGAGATAATGACAGAACTCTATATATCTGCAGCTAAATTTATCTAAGGTAGATGCAACTTCATTGAATAGTTACATCGCTTTATATATTGACGTGTTTTTGTATGAGGAAGTTCTGACTTTCGGTGTGTAAAACGCCACATGATGCCTCGCACGAATATAGTTACTTGGGGCAAACAAGTTGATTTTTTTATTTTTTTACATGAATACCGCACAAGAGTCTCAACTGCTCCCAACCGTCTAGAGCCAGTGAGACTATGGCATCCCCAATAGAGCGATGTTGTGAGGCTGAAGGTAGTAGGAAGAGAAAGGAGATGAGGAAGGGGAAGGTTGAGAAGTACCTGGCTATTCAGATCTGGTCACCAAACACGGCTAAAGCCATTTTAAGTAACGTTTCAATTCTGAATGGTGGTCTTTCACCAGGGCGATACTTAGAGTATCCACCACTCTGGAACGTGCCGCAAATATACTATATTATATTTTATATTAATTAAAATGTGTTATGACGCATATTATTTAAATGAAATTTATTTGCACACGTCGGGTTCGAACCCGCGACCTCTGGATTCGTAGTCGAGCGTCTATATAGTAGATATATATGGGTTATAAATACCTCCAGAAATTAACTTTTAAAAATGTTTACCCAAAAACATCTTCCGGCGGGCTTGCAGGGTGTGAAAATCTAGCATTCTACATAAAAAATAACGAAGGGAACAAAAACGGGTAATATGTATACTCCCTCATGTATAAGTAACGCATTACTATGTTTATTTTGTCTCATCTTATTTTATCTCGATGTTTAACGTTATTCTTAAGTGCTGACCCTCAAATTTAATTTCAAATAATCGTCTCTTATCGGTGGTTAGGGGTTAGCAAAACTTATTGAACAACTTTTTAAAAATCTTATCCAGGTATGTTACGTATTTTTACTAGAAATCTCGATACAATTGAGCAAAACGACCGTATGCTGAAGCATTCAAAACTAGCAAATATTGAGCTCTGTACAACAACTTATCTCTCTCGAGTTTTTTAATTAACTATTCTTAGTTAACGACGTCCAATGGTGAACTATGAACTAACGAAAAAAAAAATACAATTTAAATTTAAACAAATTTAATCATGGTTTTTATTATTTAAGAGTTTTTAGTTTGTATTTTTATTATGACAGCTATTTCAGTGCTCTAGTCATTTTCAAACTGTCATGAAAATAATAATTCAAAAGCATAAAAAAATTATCGAGTCCCATAAATTTAATAAAAATATTTAAATGTCAAAAAAAATCCCTCACGCCTAATTGGTTATTTAAAAAAAGGGTGCTATAAATTTAGTAAATTATTTTTAATAAATTATTAAACGAAAACAATAATACAGTTAATTAATTTCTATATGACGGCCTCCATGATCGAGTGGTAAAACGCTCGACTACGAATCCAAAGTTTGCGGGTTCAAGCCCAGCGTGCGCAAATAAATATTATTTGATTAATATGTGTCATAACACATGTAATTCTTTAAAATAATATAAAGTATATTTACGGCATGTTCCTGAGTGGTAGATACTCTCAGTGTCTCTCCCTGGTGAAAGACCACAATTCAGAATCGAAACGTTGCCTAAAAATGGCTTAAGCTGTGTTTGATGACCAGATCTGAATAGCCAGGTACTTCCCAACCTTCATCTTCCCCATCTCCTCGGTTGAAATCAGTTGGGGCTCTTGTGCAGAATCCCCTTTTATTTAAATAAAATCGTTTGAGCAAAATGCAGACAAAACACAGTTAATTTTTAGGTTTTTTACTTTTATTTAAACAATAATTATTATTATTTTAATTTTTAAAAAACAGTTTTTAGTTAAAAGCTCTGCGATGTAATTATTTTTACGCGTGACAGCTGTTTCGCCTTCTGAGGGCATTATCAAACTGTGGAGAAGCCACATACAGACGGACTATTTATATCATGTTTAATGTTATTATTATTTTTATTTTTAACTACCAATGTCCCCATTAGGTTTTTCTGATAAATTGTAATTATTGTTGATGTCATTACATTGGGGAGTTTCCCTACCTAAGGGTATACTATTATTTGACAAAAGGTCATTAAGGAGGGGCATTGGTGTTTCCTAATTCGTTTTAAGAAACGGGGTTTTTATTTTTATTAATTTGGTTGATAATTATATCTGAATTATTTTTCTTAATTTTCGGTTTGAACACATCAAGTAGTGGTGAATGGATCATATTCTTTTGTTCATTTATTAACTTAAAGTTTGGATTATTTGAATTTTTATTTATTTCCAACTGCTCTAAAAGATTTAATTTTCGGCCTTTGTTTTCTAAATGCAGAGGAGTTATCTTGTTATTATTTTTAAGCGAATGATTTTCGTTTAAGAGATGTTTGGCAAATTGTGAAGCTATTTTATTTTTGTTTTTAAATGCTCTTATATGTTCTTTATATCTTATCTTAAAGGACCGGCCGGTTTGTCCAATGTATACAGCATTGCATTCATCACAGTTAAGTTTATAAATGCCGCTATTTTTTAATTTCGGTGACTTACTTTTTGAATTTTTAAGTGAAGATCCAATATTATTTTTTGTGCGGAAGGCAATATCCAAGCCACATTTTTTGAGAACTTTAGCAATTTTTGTAGATGTTGGTCCGACAAATTCCAAACATCCAAAATTATTATTTATTTTTGTATTAGTCGTCGGGTAAATTAAGTTAAGGTTATTTTTATGTTTTTTACTATTTATTATTTTTTCAATGTCTCTATCCTTGAATCCGTTATTTTTAGCAATAGTTAAAATTATTTTTCTCTCCCTCTCATATGATGCTTTATCCAGTGGTAAATTAGTTAGTCTATGTACCATTGAATGGTATGCGGACAGTTTCATAATTACATCGCAGAGCTTTTAACTAAAAACTGTTTTTTAAAAATTAAAATAATAATAATTATTGTTTAAATAAAAGTAAAAAACCTAAAAATTAAAATGGAGTTCTACAAAATAAACTTTAAAACCATAAATAAAAACACAGTTAGTTTTTAGAAAAAACACTAATTTAATTTGAATGGCACATACACTTATTTTTTTGCTAATTGATACGGAGATGGACGTAGCATTTTGTCTAGTCTATTTAATAAAGTTCACCAAGGTTTTCATTGGGTGTTTGCCAATGTTTTCTAATTATAAAAATAGGCAACGGCGACATCTATCGTTTTAATGATAAACTCTCGTACGCGCCGTACAATAAATGAGATGGCACTATGTTGATTTATGTAGCGAACTATTGCAATTCAAATGAACTTTGGGACATGGCCCTGGAGACAGAGACAGCACGATAATTTATATGCGTGGGAGGAAGATGGTGATAAAACGTAGACCTGGTTCGTACGCAGAGAAAAGAAAGCATAGTTTATATATAGCACGCGTGACGCGTTAAACAAAGGATATTTTCAATATGGACCATTTGATTACGGTTTTGCTAAATTTCGTTGAATTATTACAATTTTCTCATTCAGTTGATGTGGTATTAAAATAAACAGATAATTTCAACTAATATTTTATTATTGATCACTCTTCGCCGAATACAGAAACAAATACTGTCGATTATGTACATACGTTTATCAGTTTGTTTTTCACTTTTTTGTTTGTATTAGAATCCAATAACATTATGAGTCAATACTGTTATTGGAAACTGTTATTACGTAGGGTAAAAGCAGATTCAATAGGTATATTTTCACTAAGGTAGGATTTGTCAAAGGATTTCTAATTTATTATTACAGATGATCTCTGTATATATATATATCAGGGAAATAAAATTCATACGAACACGAAAAAACAATTTCATTGGATGTGTTAATTTGTGATAGTAGATAATGTAATATCGTCGATATAAGTCAAGGAACCGGTTCCAATTCCAGTTCCAGTTCCTTAACTTCCCCCCCCCATAAAAAATCATTTCGGCCAAAGAACCGGTTCTAGTTCCAGTTCTTTTCATTTTCAAATCTCTACCGACTAGTACTTTTTTTGGGAAGGAACTTTTGTCAATTTGCTACAAATTTTTGAAAAAATCTTATTGGAACCGGTTCCAAAAAGAACTGGATAAATAACCGGTTCCTTGCCGGTCACCGGTAACTGGTACCGCAAGTACACCCAATTCTGATATCGACCATCTCTAAATACCGCGGAAGAACCATTTGTCAAAATGTTCAGGAGGGACAAAAAACGTTTCCATTTCACGCGGTTTTGCTTGCAACATAGTATTTACTGTAACCAAGTGCACGCATTCGATTGGTCAATTTCAGAATTTGAATATTCCAATATATGCGGCTTTTGCTGTTCAACTGAAAGTGCCGAAAATACGTATTTTTTTATTATTGGTTCATATGCGGTATTGGACTTATACTTGATTTCATTTCATGTTCCTAGCAAGACGGTTACAAGGCAGTACCTACCGTTCTATTGTAGCAATTCTGCTTCAACCTCGATATGCAACACGCCTATGCGACGAATGCAACAGCTGGGAAACATATACTCCGATGTCGCTGATATATTTAGCACGTCAATGTCAAACTATAAGTCTAATTTATTACAGTTGTTGTTATCTGGTAGAGCTAAACTAATAGTTGGACCTGTGACGTGATATCATTTTTTTCTTTTTCTTTTCAATTTTTTTGAACCTGTTATTAATAAAATATTATTAGTTATTTTCACCTACAATATTTTTGTATCTGCCATTCAATATTCTTTTTTTATTTTATTTAACACATTTTTTTGCACTAATGATGTTATTGTTTTAAAAAAAATCAAATTAAAAAATGTTAACATGTATTTAAAAGCCTATAACGGGCGTAAATAAATAAAAAAAAAATAGATATATCATTTAATCAACGGATTCGCGAGGTACCCACCCCCCAAATTTACTTTATTTTCAAGGACACATTACCGAGATACGAATAACCTGATAGTATTTGAAAACTCCTACTGGCACCATAATAAGCGGAAGATGTTGCTTGAGCAATGATGGAGGTCTTAGCCGGAAGAGGAATTGAACCCACGACGCTCGGGTGGAAATCCTACGCGTTTATCCACTCAGCTACTAACTGGTCGAATCAGTTTATCACAAAGTATTGCATTAAGAATTACCTACATTTAAAAAAAATAACCTTTCAGTTCTGGAGCCTTAGAGCCGCCTCTGACTGCATGTGTCTCCCGAGATGACAATGACTTAAAAATAGTTCTATTAATAATAATAATTCTGATATTGCAATTACATAGCGCAGTTTTGTGATATTTCACATTATTATTGAGATAACTAAGTGAAATTTTCCTTCGCATTTTTTTTTCTTAGTTGGTGCAGAAGTTTGAAATAACGGCTTCAAGTTTTCTTCGAGTGTCCTAGTGAATAAATATTATGCGCATTTTAATTCTTACGTTTAATGGCTTTCTAAGCTCTCCAAAGCTGCGCCGAAGCTAATTATGCATTAACTACTAAATACCTTTGTACAAAGTTGAAGGGACAGATCAAGCGATGAGAAGTTTAACCTAATATTCTTCTTCAACTAAAGAGCCTTCTTTTATGTTTCAAGTATTGCCGACTTCTTGCAAATTTTACCATCACCGCCTGTAAAGAGGCTGACATTTTAACAATCGTCAGCCATCTTATTATTTTAACAAAAAATGTCTTAAGTAATAGCCTTTTTTTAAGTAATACAATGACACAAGAGTTCCGATACGCCGTAACCGGGGGAATTACGACATCCCCGTTAAGGGAATGTTGTGAGAATGCGAGAAGTGTGGAGAGGAAGAAGAATGGTTTGATGAATACCTTACTATGCTGAATTGAGTATATTATTTAAAATATTATCTAATTTAGAAATCGTAAGTTGTAAATCAATGAAAACATATATTTTTCTTTGGGAAGTAGATATGCACTTTCGATTTGTTGCGATCTATGCTATAAAGCTTCATAGATCACCTCCGTGGTCGAGCGGTTAAGATCCTCGACTATGAATCCAGGAGTCGCGAGTTCAAATCCCACTGTGCGCTAATACATTATATTTAAATAACTTACGTTATTTGACCCTTTCAAATAATATAAAGTACATTTGCGGCCTTTTCCAGAGTAGGCAAATACCATAAGTATCACCCTGGTGAAAAACCACCATTCAAAATCGAAATGTTGCTTGAAATTGCTTTCGCCGTGTTCGGTGACCAAATCTGAATAGCTAGGTGACACAAAATATATAAATGTATACTTTTTCATTTCATAGTATGGAGGGCCGTTAGCAATCTGTAAATGTGACACGAACAAGTACAACACCAGGCAATGCGCAAAGTTTCATTCTGAATGGTAGCCTCTCACCCGGATGATTTATCAGTCTATCATCATAATGAGAGAATTTTCTTCCCATGATGGGATTAAACCTTTTACCTCGGAAATGTGTACTGGACTTGATCCAGTTACACAGTACGTGTTATTTCCTTGGAGTAAGAATATATATGGAGAGAGAGCTAAATATTTTAACCCAACCTATACGAATTTGCGATAACTCACTTTCTCCGTGTTTTGAGGCCGTATACCGAGAAAGAGACAAGAAAAATTGTGACATAATATTGCAGCACTTCTAAGTATGTAAGGGTGTTCTCCGTCCGCGCTACCTTTACATATTCGAGTGGCATAACTTACGTCAACAGATTTTGAGGTTGTTTCCTATATTTGCGTTGGTTAAAAAACTTGCAGTGGTCATACAAATAAATTAAACATGATGGTGATATGTGCTATGCGTGAATGATCAAATAAGACAAAACAAAGATTATAAAACATCACTTTTTAAGGGTATTTCAACAGTTTAAATATTTTTGACCGAACTGTAGAATTTTCACATTTTTAATGATATAAAGACATAAAATCAACAAAAAGCTTCTGTCATTATTTAGGCAAACTTTCTGTTATTAGTGTTTGTGTAATATGTATTTTGACTTTATAAATCATTTCAATGGTGTATTGGTGTATTGTTTTGTTTAACGTGTTCAAATAAACTATTTAAAAATGTCCGAATTTCATGTGGGCGGTAACTAATAGGCTATCCAACATCCTTTAATATATTATCTTTGTCTCTTTCCATCGAGTCAGCATAAAGTCAACCGTCTTAACTACACTGTTTCGCAAAGGTAGCTCTGCATGTCCTCTAACATATTTTCTACCATATTTATTTGTATTTGATATAATTTTAAATGGAAAATTTTGCTTGATATTAAATATATGTACGAGTACTTAAATACTTCACGGAAGTCGACATTTAAAGTGGTTTTTTTATAAAACGACACATAGCACGACAAAACACGGACGTCAGAGCGTTCCATGTTCAAATAAAAAATGCCAGAATAAATCCCGCAAAAGGCATAAAACCGCCATAAAATGCACCGCGGCTGAACGCAATCTGAAAAGGGCGCGTCTCCAAATCCCGGGTCACGCCGGGTATAAAAAATATATTTGAAATAGTCGCAGCGCAGTTGGCGGAAGGAAATTTATTATTGCATCTGCATTAGTGAGTGCATGCTTCATGAATGCCGCCGTAAGTATATCGCGGTGCGGGTAGCCATTTTTTTAACGGTTATTATATATATTTTTTAAGTATACATACACAGCCTGTTCAAAAGAAAAGGTGAATTTTGAATTTTCGCGGGCTGTGTACATTCGATTATCGATTTTTTTTTTGTTATGTTGGTACACATATGTTTATCATATGTTAGCATTATCAGCCATTTTGGATTAGTAGTTTGTTTTTGACAACTGGAAAGGTTAGTCACGTTTTTGTGTGTTCTTCGATTTTTTACTTTTGAAAAAAATGGATCAAAGAATAAAATCCATGATTTGTTTTTCCACAACTCCAGGACGCTCATCGCCATTAAAATTTCTCGGCCTTCTGTAAAGCACTTGTACCACTTATAAACACTTTTTTGAGGAAAAGTGTACTTTAAAAGCACTTTATTCCATTTTTAACGCAAAAATTAATACATATTCTTTGATCCACTTTTTCCAAAAAAAAAAAATTGAAAAACACACAAAAACGTGACTAACCTTTCCAGTTGCCAAAAACAAACCACTAATCCAAAATGGCTGATAATGCCAACATATGATAAACATATGTGTACCAACATAACGAAAAAAAAACGATAGTCGAATGTACAAAGCCCGCGAAAATTTAAACCTCCCCTTTTTCTTTTGAACAGGCCTCATACATCATCAGCGTCAAAGCCTTAAAAAAACTTTAACCACTCCGAGAAATGCTTCTTCTCTTGTCGGCGTTCCCTCGCCGTTTCCCTCTATTTTCTGTTTTTAGTTTTCATGTGAATAATATTAAAGTCTTAACTGCTCCCAACGGCCTGGAGCCAGTGGGACTATGGCATCCCCAATTGGGGTATGCTGTCAGGCTGAAGGTAGTGGAAAGAGGAAAGAGATGGGGAAGAGGAAGGTGGGGAAGCACTCGACTATTCAGATCTGATCACCAAACACAGCTAAATCACAATACCAGTTTATCACGATAGAGATCCACGACCGAGCTGTTGATCACAAGAACGGGTTATAAAAACAAACTGTTCTCATGTTACAGATATTAACCATATTTAATGCAAATTTTTGTTTTTATTTCATTTCGGAAAACATACAGTTTTACACATATTTTAATAAATTATTAAATTTTATAAGTATGTTGCATTTGCCAGTGAAGTTTCCGCTTATAATGTATATTTTTAACCAAAATGGAAATGAAAATAAATAATAATAATAAAAACAATAATAGTATAAAAATAATTAATTAAACGGAAAATTGACAGTGAACTATATAAAAATAACACATCATAAAAAAGTAAAAAATACAAACAAAATAATATAAAGAAATACATTTATGTAACATTAAATTTAATTAAATTCTCTAGCATTGAGATTCCTGATGCGTATATGTGTAAAACCATGTATGACCGTGTTGAAAATGTGGAGGTCTGGAAAGAATGCAAGTCTGATGAAAGTGTAATGAATAATATTAATTAAGGGACGCTTAGATGGTTTAGATTAGAATAGAACGGATGGATAATGAAGGGATTATAACGAGAATATATAACGTGAAAGTAAATGGTAGAAGAATTCGTGGACGCCTGAAGAAGGATGTGTGATCAAGAGAATCAAATACGTTGCTCGGGTCAATTGTAAGAATAATAAAGGAGTGTGTATGAGACGAAGCATGAATGTGAATAAAGCAAGTAGTGTATGCCAAGACAGTGTTTATTTATAAACCAACGGACTATTGTCCAATTACAAAAAAATACAAAACACGAAATGGGAAAAAGAGCACAGAGAAATAACAGCACATACATAATATTAAATGAAGCAATGATAAAAAAGGATAAAACATACATAAGAAAGAACATTCAAGTCAAAGATGAGGTCAAGTCAAAGTTTCGTAAAGAATGACAAAAATAATTCAGACTGGTACCAAAAATTGCAAGACCATTTCTTGAGTTAACAAGTGCTTTGTCACGTTCCATCCACGCGTGTGGTACGTTAGTTTCTTTTTTTTAAATGTATATACAGTCAAACTTGGTTATAACGAGTGCGAAAGGACCAACACAAATTGGCTCCTTATAGCCATTACTCGTTATAAACTTAGATAGGTAAAAAAGTATCTACCTACTAATATCGATATTTACACCAGGGTATGAAAGCTTGCATGTTTTAAGTGACACATTTTTTATTACGAAAATCATGCTTAACTAACTAAGAAATAATTTAATTTATGATTACACTAATAATAATAATAAACTGTATGCACAGTACTGGATAGAAATGAGAGCGACAACTATCGGGGATTATAAACCCTCCTTAACGTGATTTGCGGAAAGACCGCCGCCGTGCCGGACGGGCGGCTTTCTTTGTCTGTTTCGAGAATTGGGTTTTTTCTCATACCAGGGTGCATTGAGTTGACAATATTATTTGGACGTTATATCAGTGAAGCGACCTCGTTATAACACGATTGTATAAAAATAAGCCCGAACTAACATATCATTAAGTAATTTCTCATTATAGCCGTGACCTCGCTATTACCGATATCGTTTTAACCAAGTTCGACTGTATCTTGAAACCGTTTTCATCGCCATTAATGATATTCGTTATTTTCTACGGGCATCTGAGGCGTGTGAAATGTTAAACTAAAATCAATTTGCTCATCTCTCACCGTTAATCTTAGGTTCAGGTAGTGTTCACTGGTTCGGTGCAGTGTTTCGCTTTCCCGTGCAGTTCGCGTGCATTTCCCGTGCAGTTCGGGTGGCAGAGTGGCGGAAGGGAGAAATCACCTTCGTTTCACGGGATAATAATATTAGTTATACTCATATCATTCCGCTCGGAGGGGCGAATATTCGAAAAACGGATGGGCAGAAAAAATATGAAATGTTTTTTTTTTTAAATGCATATTTCTAAGATAAAACAGACAAAAGGTTTAAGCGACACTTAAGACAAAAATGAGTTAAAGATGAAGTTTTGATCAATTTTTTTTCCTGCATATCGAATGCTCTGACTCTCGTTTGATTCTGAAAACTTTTATAGCACTTCAGCCATTTAAAATATATTATTTACCATTTGGGACTTTTGGGAGAAGGCTTGGCCACTCTGGAACGTGCCGCAAATATACTTTTTATTATTTTTGTATGAATTAAATGTATTATGACACATATTAATTTAATAAAAGTTATTGGCGCACCCCGGGTTTGAACCCGCGACCTTTGGATTCGTAGTTGAGCGTCTTACCACTCGACTATGGAGGTCGTCAGTATAAATACTAAATAGAATGTGTTGTATCTGGAGCATATTTCATAGTGAAAAATACCCTAACTATAATCCAGTATCCCTTCCAAACTTCTTATTTATCCCTGTAAACCATGTATTTTCATCGTTCAGAGCATTTTATACTCAAGAACTAATTTTACTTTTTTAATACAACTTATTTACGGGAGTATATTATCAAATCAGAATTTTTATAATAAAATTAAATTCTAGTCATATGGATGAACATTTTTTATTCAATTATTTTAAGAAAGTTAAATAGCAATTTTATTTGTTTGTATTTATTGTGCAATTATCTATATAACATTTTCTAGACATATATTTGAAAGAATTTACCTTTTAAAATGTACACTACGTACATTTTTAATTATTCCCTACCGGTTTCGACAAATCAGTGTCATAAACTAGCAATACTAAAAAAATAAGTACATAACAAATGTACATTGTACAAGATAAAAATTATTTTTGAACAAAATGACCATTTTAAACTACAAATGATATTGGTGGTAGAAAATATGCATATTTTTGTGGGAATTCTAAATTAAAAAGCTTTGCAATAATACTTGCATTATTTATACAGGTATCGCCATTTTCGTGAAATATTATCTCAAGAACGTAGACGCCTTTGGGGTGATTTTTTCACAAAAACGGCGCTATAGAAGTAATCCATTTATCATTATTAAGGTCTCATAACGTCAGAGCGCAACTTGAGAATTTTTTTTTATTTTTTATTATCTGATATAAGTTTTTTTTTACCATAAGATATAAGATTAAATTAAAATAATGATCATAATTTTAAGTTAATAATTGTGTCTATCTGATGGGACCTGCCAGGTAAGTATGTTTCTGTATATTTTCTTATCTAAACTAGGAATTAATATGTAATGATAGAAAGTAAGATCTGTACAGCGCCCTTGAGGTGATTTTTCACAAAAACGGCGCTATACAAATCGTCCAAATATTATTATTATTATTATTATTAATTGTTACAAATTTTTGTACAGTGTATTACACAATAAACTGTTCAACACCATAAAGAACATACTTGAGTTCACATGTTTGTTTTAGTAATAGTAATAATATTTGGATAATTTGTATAGCGCCGTTTTTGTGAAAAATCACCTTAAGGGCGCTGTACAAATCTTAATTTCTACTTAATATTAATTTCTATTTATTATTAATACTTAATATTAGTCACTTGTATAATAACTTCTCAGGCTTCTGTTTCAGTTTCGTAAAAAAAATGTTGTTAACTCAATTAATTGAATATAATTATAATGACAAATTGTTTTTCATATTTCCAAATGTCCTTGACCACCCAGTGCTTACTACGTGCATGACTTCATAAACTCGCTGATGCACATTTAATCCCCGTTGCAGTTCAGACGAGCGCAAGGGTGGATTTAATAAAATTTTAATTTGACAGGCATAATAATTCTAGCTGAGTTTTTATAATAATCTGCGAGGGGAGAGTGGCGCTTTGTAAAATTTTCCAGGAAATTTGCATTTAATTAAGACAAGATATTTTAAATTTTAATCACATTTGACATCATCAAAACTAAACGAAAAGCGTTTTTTTGTGACATTTGAGCGGTCCCCGTTAAACAACAATTGTTGGTCCGTTACTGTTTTTGAACAAATTGTGATCTCTGTATGTATGTATAACAGCACACTTTGTATTTTTTTAGTTTAATTTTGCACCCTGATGATGCCTAGGCTAAGCGAAACCAGTCGATCATCAAAATTAAAATAATATCCGTGGTCTTATATCAATGATGTTTCATATAAAGACACGTTGTAGCGCTCTCAAAGTGGCAAGCAATAATCACGCTAGTTGGTGTGATCGGTGTTTAAGCCGATTTAGTACTAAACGGTCACGCGTCGCTTGAGGTCGTTTCAAGTAAGCATGGAACGCGGTTCGAACTTCGGATCTGTTTTGTTCATACACATATATTCTATGAATGTCTATGTTTGTCATACATGACCGATATTTGAATGATGAATTTACTGGCAACGTGTGAGTTTTGCTTGCCACATTTTGTGTTTATATTCTAAGGCTATAATGTGTTTATATATGTAACGACATTGTCTTATTCAAAGTTGTTTTTTCATTTCTTTTAATATGTCAAACCACAAAGCGAAAATATCATTTTTCTGTTTTCAAATGAAACTATAAAGTATTGAAACGAATCTGTAACCTTCAGATAGTTACATGACTTATTTATTTACAGCAGTAAGTTTTTTTTTTTATGTAAAAGTTAATTTTTCGTGCTTTTAGATGGATACACAAAAACACCAACTAACTTTGAAGTATGTTTAGTGTAAAGTATTTACATAATAAAATTAAAATATTGTATGCGGACGATGCGGTGCTGATTGCTGACAGTATGAAATATCTACAGTTTCTCGTGCCTAGGATGACCCAAGTATGTATGCAGAATGAGTTGATGATGAATGTAAGTAAGTCCAATGGTGTTTGAAAGAGAGAGTACGAAAACAGCGTGCAATAAAGTTGTGAATGATGAATACTTGGAGCAAGTGGATGAGTTTGCGTATTTTGGAAGTATGTTCTAGAGAGACGGAAAGGCTGATAAGTATATTGAAAGAAGAGTGAATGCAGGAAACTCCATTATTGGAGGACTGAACACTGTTGGCGCAAATAAGAAATTGTCCAAAGAAGCGAAGCTAGCAGTCCATAATGGAGTGCTTATACCAACCCTGATGTATGGCAGTGAGGCATGGAACTGACAGAGGAAGGATGAAAGTAGACTGAATGCTGTGGAAATAAGATCTTTGAGACGTATGTGCGGTAAAACCATGTATGACCGTATTAAAAATGTGGAAATCCGGAAAGAATGCCAGACTGATGTGAGCGTAATGAATAGTATCAAGAAAGGGACGCTTAGATGGTTTGGGCATGTAGATCGAATAAACGAAAAAAGGAGTGTGAAAAGAATATGTGATGCGAAAGTGAATGGAAGAAGGAGTCGAGGACGCCCGAGAAAGACATGGCACGATCAAGTAAATCAAATGCTTGAATCGTGTCATGTAAAGAGTCAGAATAACAGAAGAGTACGAACGAGACGATATATGAATGTGAATGAAGCTAGGAGTGTGTGCCAAGACAGAGTTAAATGGCGGTCCGTCCTTTCTGCCTACTTCTGCGGGGAAACGGCGTGATGATTAGTTAGTTAGTTAAGTTAAAATACCCAAGAAAAATACCAGAGTTGCCATAACAAAATAAGTAGCCGCAAACAAAATACAAATCATTTGTGAGTACGTACGACCGTACGATTGCAAACTTTTCAAATTTCGAACTGATGCGAAACAAAATTATTTAATTTAAATAATTTATTTTTTTTCAAATTCCTACCTACCCAATAAAGAACCTACCTATAATGTATTTCAGCAGATATTATTTCATATTTGAAATGGGGGGATTAAAGCAAATAATATTTATTCTTGGCAATTCAGATTGTTCAGTGATTGTTCACGGATAAGAATTATTTTAAATAAAAATAATAGCAACATTTCGTAATATCCGGAGGACTCATTGTCTGGGAGAGTCAATTTTAATCGTAAGAAAATACGTCTTTTGTCTTTCACGTCTTATTAATCATCATTCAAAATGATTAATTATTATATCCGGAAGAAATCTTGATTATGAAAGCTTCATTTCCTTTCTTATTACGATAATAGAAAACTGAATAATGATTGTTCAGTGGATTTTAGAATGAAGAAATGGCGAATGATTTTTTTTTTTTAATTTTACTTAAGTACCGTACAAGAGTCTCAACTGCTCCCAACCGTCTAGAGCCAGTGAGACCATGGCATCCCCAATTGGGGTATGTTGTTAGGCTCAAGGTAGTGGGGAGGAGAAGGAGATGAGGAAGGGGAAGGTTGGGAAGTACCTGGCTATTCAGATCTGGTCACCAAACACGGCTAAAGCCATTTCAAGCAACGTTTTAATTCTGCATGGTGGTCTTTCACCAGGGCGATACGATTATCTACCACTCTGGAACGTGCCGCAAATATACTTTATTTTATTTTATATCAATTAAATGTGTTATGACAAATATTCATTTTCATAAAATTTATTTGCGCACGCCGGGTTCGAACCCGCGACCTCTGGATTCGCAGTCAAATGTATTACCACTCGACCATGCAGGCCGTCATCTTATATTTTAAATCGACTTTGTGAGAAAATATTATTAATTAACAGCTTACTATTTTTATATATACAGTGTTACGGCACGAATTCGCAAGTCTGTTTTTACACCAGCACAAAATATAAAATGACGGAGCTCGAGTCCCAAGAATTCACCTTCCTTTTTAAATGCCCTCTCCCGGTCAGCTCTAGCGGATGGAACGGGTTTTTTTTTCGTGTTTGAAATTCGTTTATTTTGGTTTAGAGAGGACCTTATTCTTTTTTGTTAAAGATGGGGGTTACAAAAGGGAACCATACTTGCAGGGCTTAAGGAATTAGAAAAATAATATACTTGCAAATGCTCTTTTGTATTATATTGAAGAATATTGATTCTACACCTAGGAAAAGCTTGATTAACTTGGTGGACAACGTTAGAATTGGGTACTCGTAGAGACAAACTATTATTCGAAATTGTACAATTATCACCGATACTGGAAAACGCGTGGAACCTGCGCGCTCGGAGTCCTTCTGTCCAGCCTGATAGCCGAGAAATCCCGCTAATTTGCTCCTCGATGGCGGCTGCCGGGGATCGTAGCGTCTCTTCTCTTACTCTCGGCAGACGATTCTCTTTTGTAGGGTTTTTACTTTTGTAGGGTTTTTACAAACATATTTTTTCCCTACGTAAACTCCTGAACTTAAATTCAATAGTCCGTAAATGCATTTTTTCACCCACATGAGGTAGCAAAGTAAGGCGCAATGCGCCGTCCTATTGGTATAAGGGACAAGAGTTAGAGTTAGAATCAGTAACTTTAAATGATTCATCACTTAATGATAAATAAGAATCTAGAAAATGAAAAAAAAAAAAAAAAAATGGCAGCCGATTCTCCATAGTAATATTTAATTGAATTTATGATTTCACCATAGTCGGCAACCACTGCATTGACTCTAAAAACGTTAACTGCTCTATTCGGCGTCTACTGTAAAACTCTCTGATTAGCCGTCCCATGTAGAACTCTAATATTCACTCTGCTTCGCGGTAAAACGTTGACTTACTCTCCTGGCCGTTTCAGTCAAGCTTCTGGCGACTGTTCCTCCCACCACCTATTTGGATTTCAGGGAGACCCATAAAAAAAATATTACGCCATAATAAATAGATTTAAACTAGCGCGAAAATTAAAAATTGCATTTGATCGAAATTATCGTGCTTCATAACAACAACACAAACCGGTTTCGACAAAGCCATGTCGTTTTAAACATCAGAAAAAAGTATTATTATGAGGTGATTGGGGCAGGTTCAAAAGGAATGTGGCTCAGGGTGGCAAATGCTGAGCTCTGGCGGTTTGAAATTATTTGCATTTTTGGGAACAAATTAAGTTCGCTCTGGATTTTTACAGTGTTAAAACATTTTTATAATATTTTTATTTGAAAAAATATGTATTGAAGATAGTACATGTATTTTGCAATGGGCATTCTTCTTAAAGACATGTTTTTTGGTGCCAGGGGATTTTAGCAATGTTTTGCCATCATCCCCAATCGGGATATGTTGTGAGGCCGAAAAGAGTGGGAAGAGGAAGGAGATGCGGTAGAAGAAGGTCGGGAAGTACCTGGTTATTCGGATCTGGTCACCAAATACGGCTAAAGTCATTTAAAGCAACGTTTTGATTCTGAATGGTGTTCTTTCATCAGGGCGATATTTAAACTGTCTTCCGCTCTAGAACATTGCTTGAAATGGCTTTAGTTGTGCTTGGTGACCAGGTTTGATTAGCCAGTTACTTTCCAACCTTCCTCTTCCCCATTTCCTCCCCCTTTTCGCTATATTCAGCGTCACACCATGCCCCAGTCGGTGATGCCATAGTCGCACTAGCTCCAGGCGGTAGTGAGTAGTTAGAATTCTTGTGCGAACAAAATTTAAAAAAAAACACGAAATTATTTTTGATGTTTTCTGAGTGGTCGCATTATTATCCTGTGCAGTATACATTTAAATGATATACAGCAAGATTATTCATAGACATAATACAAGGATATACAATTAAATCAGATTTTAATAAAAGAACATAGCAAATATTTTAAATTATAAAATAATAAAATATTATAACCTGCTGCCGGAAGCATAAAAGTAAAACCCTTTACCTAATAATAACTAAATATTCACTTATAATTTCCTTTGTGAGTACGTACATACTTACAATTGTGAACTTTCCACTCTTGGGCCTGATGCTTATTGAAATCAACAATTTTTTTTATTTTTATTTTTTCATATAATTGAATTGAATTAAATTTAATATTATTATTATTGAGTTCTGCTATTTTAAGTTTGTTTATTTTTGTTTTTAGTGACAGCTGTTTCGGCGTTTAAGGCCATTGTCAAACTGTGACATTGTCAAACATTGATAATGGCCTTAAACGCCAAAACAGCTGTCACTAAAAACAAAAATAAACAAACTTAAAATAGCAGAACTCAATAATAATAATATTAAATTTAATTCAACTGAATTACATAAAAAATTAAAATGGAGTTCTACAAATTGAACACAAAAACTATAAATAAATGAAATTAACAAATTATAAAAAATAGTCTTTTCATTTCCCTACCTACCTAAAAAAGTACCTACCTATAATTTATTTTAGCAGACACTATTCTATATTTGAAATGAGTGGATTAAAGAAACATATTTTTTCTTGGCAAGTCATGTTACATCTCGTATTTTTTCACGATTAAATTGGTTACTGGTAAACTTTAATGTGTTGTTAATTCAATTATAAACTTTTAAAATATTGAAATTGGAAATAACTTTAAAGCATAAATGCTTTTGTTCCTTAAATATTTAAATAATATCAATAATCTAAAGCACAAATTTGAAAATGAAAAGGCCAGAAAATAAAAAGACAATGGTCACAACCGAGACTCGAATTCGGATCCTCTACTCTATCTGGGAGTAGAGAATTGTGTGTTGTGTTGTGAATTCCCTTTCAACAACAAAAACAACAGCTTTTTTTTATATAATTCGACAAAGAAAGAAAAGAATCTCAATTTTACAAGAAATTTCAAATTCATTCATTTCTTTAAAATCCCATCAAAAATATCAAACATTCAATTGGTTTGCTAACCACAGTGAAGCTGTGAAAACCTAAAATTATACAATAAATCCATATCTTTGAAGTTATTATAAAGCCTTTGGCACTCTCTCAATACCCCGAACGAAGCTTCCACAGCCTTTCACAGCTTTGCGCGCTATTAAAAGATGTCTCAACGAGGGAACCTTTTCTCAAATTATGCACTTGTATTTTTTTTTTAAATCCCCAAGGGGGTGTTAAGCTTTACATTGTGTTTTTTTTAAAGACTGTTCGTGACGGTTGATGCATCTTTGACGATTGATAAATAGTTTATTTTTATATGTGTGCGTTTACAAAAAGATTGTGAAAAAAATTACTTTGAAAATTTACGTACCTACTCAATTATTTTATATTACCTATACGCGTAAAATTCCAAACATTTCCCTTTTCTTGTAAACAATAATAATAAAAATATTATAATTAATGATTTTTATATCGCCGTTTTTGTAAAAAATCATCTCAAAGCTGCTGTACAGATCTTATTTTCTATTATTATACTTGAAATTAATATTTACATAAAGAGAAAATATAGAGGCCTGTTCAAAAGAAAAGGTGAATTTTGAATTTTCGCGGGCTGTGTACATTCAATTATCGTTTTTTTGTTATGTTGGTACACAAATGTTTATCATATGTTAGCATTATCAGCCATTTAGGATTAGTGGTTTGTTTTTGACAACTGGAAAGGTTAGTCACGTTTTTGTGTGTTCTTCGATTTTTTACTTTTGAAAAAAATGGATCAAAGAATAAAATTCGTGATTTGTTACACATATGTTTACCAACATAACAAAAAAAAACGATAATCGAATGAACACAGTCCGCGAAAATTCAAAATTGACCTTGAACAGGCTTTGTACAGGAACATACTTCCCTGGCAGGTCCCCTCAGATAGACAAACTTATTAACTTAAAATTATGATTTAAATATTTTATTTTATTAAATTTTTATGCTTTTTGTGTATACGAATATCAATGAAAAGTATTTAGAAAGGATCACGGTCTTATTCATTACAAGTGGAGAAAGAGCATCCATCCCGGTCAAGCTTTTAAAGTTCATAATTAAGAAAAGCATGTTAGTATAAATGTCACAACGGTGACATCCGTCGAGCGGTTAAGATCCTCGACTACAAATTCAGAGGTCGCAGGTGCAAATCCCGGCATGCAAAAAAAAAAAGATTCAAACGTCTTTTTTCACATTTCAGGTTCTAGAATTGTTAATACTCTCAGTATAGCCCTGGCGAAGGACCACCATTCAGAATCAAAACGTTGCTTGAAATAGCTTTAGCCGTGTTTGGTGCGACTATTTATATGCGTAGGTACTACTCTCCAGCCTTCCCCTTCTCATCTCCCGGCCCTCCCCACGCATTTCAGCCTAAAACAACCTCCCCCCATTGGGGATAACATAGTCCCACTGGCTCTTGGTACAACTGGTTACTCAGAGCAAGTATATATATGGAGAGAGAACTAAATATTTTTACCCAACCTATACAAATTTACGATAAATCACTTTCTCCGGCCTTTTACGTCGTAAACCGAGAAAGAGATAAGACAAGTCCTCACACAATATAACACCAGCTTTAGGTATGTATGCATGTCCTCTATCTCCCGCGTCTCCGGCGACCCCGCCCACTACGTTTTGTTATGCGACATAACTAAACGGTTTTTTAAGTTATGTCCTACATTTTTGTTTACAACAATTCTTTGAAAAAGTGGTCATACAAATAAACAAACACATTATGTCGACATGTGCTATAAATGGGTATAAAAAGGTGTGTCCATAAAAACCCTATCCACCAAAAATCCTGACTACACTGTTTTGCAAAACTACCCCTCTTGTATATTATCGCTCTGAGGTTCCCAGTCTACCAATTAAAAAAATTACCCTAACCCTAGCCCCTAGCCACGCCCTAGTCAGGAAAAGAAACATCGATCCTGACTACACTAGCGCTCCCTCCTTGTATATTATTATTCTAAGACTGGCTACGATTCTAAATACTTATTCGAACACACCGTTTACAACCGGATACTTATAATTGTTGAGTGATCCTGGCTATGTTTACCTCAAAAACTAAGCAATATGAAGGTGCGTTACATGTTTTTACATGTACAAACTACCGACTAAGCGTGTCGAATTACTAGGTTAAAGCCCTCAATCTATGTGCAAGGAATATCTGGCAGATGGCACCACAGGCCACTAAGCGTTCTTACCCCGAAAAAACTACCCTTAATTTAATTCTGTCCTCTCTTGGCCCATCCCTCACTGTGCGGAAGCCGCGACCGGCCGCCGCAATTAGCGGCTGACCGGCCCAGCCTGCGCCCCGCCCCACCCGCCCTACCAGCCCTACCCGCCCCACCCAGGCAGGCAGCTAACTGACCTGCACAGCGGAGGGCGGAGTAGGTCGTAAACTGGTCGTGAGTGGATATGTGCAGGGGTGGAGTAATAACTGAAATAAGTAAAAGATTTAATTTTCATTTTCAAAATTATCAATTGTATTATTGACTCATCTTCTTTGTTGCAACTCATGCAGTTCAACATTCCTTGCCCTAAGCTCAGAAACAATGAATTACTGTTCCTCAATCATCACTCTACTAATTATGGGTATCATTTTTCACCGTCCAGAATGTCGAGACTTGTTAACTCAAACCATGGTCTTGACATTTTTGGTACCAGTCTAAATGATTTTTGTCATTCTTCACGATAATACTCGTCGAAGAATACAATTTTTCGAGGAAGAAAATACACGATCAAGCGGAAGAAACACTTAAATCGGACCATGCCAAGAGTCAGAATAACGGAAGAGCATGTATGAGGCGATGTATGAATGTGAATGAAGTAAGAAGTGTGTTGATTGTGACGGCCCGTTATCTCTGCCCACCCCTCCAGTGAAACGATGTGACGGTCAGGTCAGTGACGATGGTCAGTTAGTTTGTATAAGATTTATGGTCAAAACGAATAAGGCTGTTCTTTTTTCTTAACACTTCAATCAACAAAAGAGAAATTTAAGTTAAAATAGTAGATTGATGAGTATGTGATATTGAAAGCACATAAAAAAATGAGTAAGATCACATCGCTCATAAATACCATTTTACATTAATTCATAGCTAATATAACGTATAATTTACTCAATTAATTTAAGTTTTGCCACATTTAAACTAGCTAAGAAATTATTTTTAATGTGAAAACTACCTATGTACATTAGTGGTTCGAGATTAATTTCTGTTCGTATAATTAAGTTTAAAAATATAGTAGTGTAAGAAACCAGTAAGCTTCTCACTCAAAAAAGTGATAACTTCAAATAATAATTATAACAGTGAACTTATATAGCGCAGTTTTGTAATAATTCACCTCAAGTGAGCTTCATAATAAATAAATCGTTGACTTTTAAAAATAAAAATTGTTTCCATTCATAGAAGCTTTCAGGCGAAAAGTTAGAAAAATAAATAACTTTGTATAATACCACGGATATTATTTTTATTTGTATGACCGACCGGTTTCGCTCAGCCCAAGTATTATCAGGGTACAAAATTAAACTTTACAAAAAATACAAAGTGTGCCGTTATATATACGATTACATACAGGGGGAGAAAAATATATAAAATAAAATAACGAAACAATGAGAAAACATTGGAATAAAATTTAAATAATTACAAAGAAACACAGAGAAAGACAAAACGTCAACTGAGAAGATGATTAAACAAAGTTTTTTGTTTTCAAATTTCTTTAAATATGTCAAACCATAAAATAATTGCTTTCTACGAAAAGATGAAAAATAATATAATAACCTTTCAGTACGTTATGTCATGTTAAATTTCAGTACATCTCTCTTAATTAGACGCATTATACTGCCTTTGGGGCGTAATCGTCTTGGCAATGCTACAATACAGCCCCTCATGTAACATATACTCCGAGCCCGTATTATGTGGGTATCTCTTCTCGATGCCACAGCCACGTGGCAATATTTTAACACCTCACTTTTATGGGCGCTTCCGGCTAAACTTTTATGGTCTTATATCCCATAGCCAACTCAAGGTGACTTCCGGAGGCTATTCCGTTCTCTGGAGGTTCAGAGGCTAAATATTTCCACCTCCGATCAATAATTTGAGATTACATAACAGAACCTACAAAAACTTAAAAAATAATTTTAGATGGGTGCATTTTTTGCTTTCATATTCATGCATTTAATTTACTGTTTTTTTTTCGAAAAAAAACACCTGAAAACCTTTAAAAAAATTTAGGACTAAAATTATTTAAAAATATGTATTTTCATGTCGTCGCTGGAAAGGCAAAAGGGGTCAGAAATAAGTGAAATATGCAGTTTCAATCGTTTTTTTTTTCTGCATCGAAAGCTCTGACTCTCGTTTGATTCTGAAGACTTTTGTGGCCCTTTAGCCATCTAAAATATATTTACCATTTGGTAAAAGGCTTGACTCAAGCGACACAACTTTGGAACTTTTTTAAAACTTTTTGTCACTTCAGGTAACTTAGTGAGAGCGTTGAGTTGCCTACGAGTATGTTAACTTTTTTTTCAAAATCCAACCACACTGAAGACTTGTGAATTTTATTTTAAAACAAAACAAACTTTAAAGTGCTCCGGTGTGAGCTTCTAGAAGTGGCGCTTCAGCTCCTTTGCCTTTCCGGCGACGATATGTAGAGTGCAGCAACAGCCTTATTCTACAATAAACAAGTTGATTTTACCTTACTTAACTGAGTAACCATCTCGTATTTTAACCCCTTTGATAGACATAGAATATGATGGTGTATCATCACTCATTGTATTATCCACATTCATTTCCGTTATTTCGACTCTTGTATGACAGCCTCCATGGTCGAGTGGTAAGACGCTCTACTACGAATCCATAGGTCGCAGGTTCAAACCCGGCGTGCCCTAATAACTTTTAATTCATATAAAAATTTTAAAAAGTATATTTGCGGCACGTTCCAGAGTGGTAGATACTCTGAGTATCGCCCTGGTGAAAGACCACCATTCAGAATCGAAACGAAGCTTGAAATGGCTATAGCCGTGTTTGGTGACCAGATCTGAATAGCCAGGTACTTCCCAACCTTTCTCTTCCCACTTCCTCTAGCCTCACAACATACCCTATTTGGGGATGCCATAGTCTCACCGGCTCTAGACGGTTGGGAGCAATTGAGACTCTTGTGCGGTGTTCATATAAAAAAATAAAAAAAGTATGTAGAAACAAGATTGATAAAGGAATGCTTAGGTGGATTGCACAAGCAGAGCAGATGGACTGAGAAAGGAGTGGCAAGCAAACACCTAAATTACACGCATGATCGAATGATTAATTGATATCCCTCAAGAATAAATAAAATAACAGATGATTATGAATGTGAAAAAAGCAAAGAGTTTTGTTAAGTTGATGTTGTTAACGAGAAGAGTCTTCTTCCAGAACAGAGTTAAGTGAGATTTATTCCACTCTCCCTTCCCCTGTGAAAAAACGTCGTAATGATTAGTGAGTTAATACTTTAAACTGAACGGCTAGGATCCTTGGCTATGAATCACCCCGGTGAAATACTACCCTTCAAAATATAAGCATTGTTAGAAATGACTTAAGCCATGTTTGGAGACCAGATCTGAATAGACAGGTACTTTTCCACCTTCCTCTTTTATACCCCTTTCCCCTTCTCTCATCCTTCAGCCTCACAAGGGACTAATTGGACGTTGTTATGCAGAAAGCTTCCAACCCCTAAAATATGAAACTGAGAAAAAGACGTTTGAAAATATGACGATAAACAAAGCATTAATATGTGTAATCATCATTTGTAAAGTGAATAACATTTTTTTTATAAGCATTATTATAAATAGGTCATTTATAATCTATCAATGTGTTTTTTGTAAATGCATTAATTATGTTATCCTACATTTTATAGTGTTTGAAAAATACAATTCAATAGATATGGTCGATATTTCTGTCTCGATCTTTTGTCCGTTCTTTCTTTTCGGGTTTTTTTTTTGGGCGAGTTCCAACCAGTTCCAGTTCTTTTCGTTTTCAAATCTCTACCGACTAGTACTTTTTTTTGGCGAGGAACTTTTGTCGATTTGCTGGTACTTTTGAAAAAAAATCTCCTTCGTGGAACTTTTCTGCCACCAGGAACCGGTTTCAAAAAGAACTGGATAAATAACCGGTTCCTCGCCGGTCACCGGTAGCTGGAACCACAGGTACACTCAATTCTGAAATCGACCATCTCTACAATTCAAGTCAAATTTTTGCAATGAAAAAATTAACCAATATTAATAAATTAACCAAAAATCTATTACATTTGGAGCTTGGATGTTTTCAGCAGTCGTATTTTTGTACAGGAAAACAGGTCACTACGTCAAATTAAGGATTTCTACTGGCTTCAAACAGTTGAAATTATTGTGCGATATTCATGTGAAAAATTAAAAAAATACATATATTTGTGGCCGCCATAGATTCACTAACCCCTGGCAGTTTTGACTTTGGCACGGTCTCACATTAAGAAAATATAAAGAGCAATCATTAATTAAACTCGTAATGCCAAAACTTGCCTGAATTTTTTGTTGGGCGCTGAAATTTTAAACACTTAACCACCGGATTCATGGGCACTATCAACTCCGGAGAACCAAAACACAAAACAAACAAAAAATTCTAAACAAAACCCATTTATATTAAGACCGAGATTATTTTATCAGCCCTCGCATAAAAAGCAATGTGGGCAGTTTTGGATTACTGAAAATATTACTTTGGGAAGCACGAAATCATTCGCCAGAAAGTATTTAAAGTTTCCGTGGAACGGAAAATTCTTTCTCCCCGAGAACAAGGGTGAACCCTTTCCCGGGAGATTTCAAACTAAATATAAGAACTTGTAGGGTTATCTTGAGCAAATGAAAAATCTGACAAATTGACTCAACTTTGTGCTCGGGTGATGAATCGATTGTAGATTCAACAAGAAACAGCGTTATTTTGAAGTGCCTATAAAAAGTTTTGGCTTTTTTCTTTTTTATTACATTGAATACAGCACAAGAGTCCCAACTGATCCCAACCGTTTAAAACCAGTAGGATTATGACATCCCTAATAAAGGTATCTTGTGAGTCTGAAGGTAGTGGGGAGGAGATGGGGAAGAAGAGGGTTGGGGAGTACCTCAGTATCGACCTGGAATCCAGAAGTCGCGGATTCAAACGCGGCGTGCCCAAATATTTTTCATTTGATCAATATGTGTCATAACTCATTAAATTCATGTAAAATAATATTCAGTTTATTTGCGGCACGTTCTAGAGTTGTAGATACTCACCTTAGTTGTTGTATTAACCTGGTGAAAGACCATTATTTAGAATCGAAACGTTGCTTGAAATTGCTTTAGCCGTGATTGGTGACCAGATATTAACAGCCAGGTACTTTCCAATATTTCTCTACCCCATCTCCTTCTCCTCCCCGCTACCTTCAGCCTTACAACGTATTCCAATTGGAGATGCCATAGTCTCACAGGTTCTTGACAGTTGGGAGCAGTTGGAACTCTCGTGCGGTATCAACTATAAAAAATAAAAATAAACACTTAAAATGGCTTTAGGCGTGTCAAGTAACGAGATCTGAATAGCCAGATACTTCCCGATCTGCATCTGCTCAAGCTATATCCACCTCTCACCCCTTTTAGCTTTTAAACATCCCATACGTCTCATTAGCTCCGAGCAGTTGGCACTCTTGTGCGGAATTTACATTTTTTTTTTAAATCTTCTTCTGGTGCCATCTCTCTTATCAAAATTTGGCTAACATCAGGGTAAATTTCACATGGCAAGCTGCTGCTCTGAACAAGTTAAGGGAAGTCAACTCAAATAAGTATGGTGAAGGTTTTTACCTCAACCATAAAACAAAGATCTATTTATGGGTGAACGCTTTTACGAGACGATGAAACGATTCGTTCTCTTGTTGTCGACATCAACTATAAATGGCAGTCTTTCTTTCTTCTACTTATAATTTTCCTTGTTTTTTTTATTACTAGCGATCTCCATGGAAATGAATATTAATTAAACATTGTAGAATAGTACATTTTTACGCCTGATTCCGGAGTTATATATGCGATGCAATCGAAACGTTGTTGAAATAGCTTTTAACGTGTTTGGTGAATAGATCTGAATAGTCAGTTACTTCCCAACCTTTCTCATCTTCCTTCTTCCTTTCTTACAGTCTCATAACCTTTTCACGTTCACAAAAAGTTCACAAGTGTGAGCTTTTCAAATTTAGAACTGACGGATGTGTTCAGAAAATGGTCGGTAGCTGAGTGGGACACGTCTGATTCTCACCCGGGCGTCTTTGATTCAATTCCTCTGCTGGCTAAGTCCTCCATCATTGCACAAGCAAAATTGTCCGCTTATTATGATTGTGGTGGGAGTTTTTCAAATATTGTCAGGTTATTCGTAACCACGGAATGTTCATCTTTCTTAAAAAAAAAATTAAACTAAAAACGAAAACAAAAAATGTTTTTTTCTGAATAAAATAATTTTATTTTGATAAATGCCTATTGGGCTTTTTCAGTAAGAGTTAAAAAATTCAATGAATAACATATAATTTTATTAAAAATATATAAGAAGGTCAAATCAGCAATGAAATTTTTTTTTAAATATTTTTTAAGCGAAAGATTATGAAAAAATTTCAACAGCTAGCAAATACATAGTATAGCAAGTATGACAACAAAGTAACACAGCAATAATTGTATATTAAGTTTATAATTATAAAATTGAAAAGAAAGAAACAACAAATATAACGAGAAAGAAACAAAATACACAATCATGAACAAGGGCTGTTCAAAAGAAAAGGTTAATTTTGAATTTTCACGGACTGTGTAGATTCGATTATCGTTTTTTTTTTTGTTATGTTGGTACACATATGTTTTTCAAATATGTTAGCATTATCAGCCATTTTGGATTAGCTGTTTGTTTTTGACAACTGAAAAGGTTAGTCACGTTTTTGGGTGTTCTTCGATTTTTTACTTTTGAAAAAAATGGATCAAAGAATATGTATTAAATTTTACGTTAAAAATGGAATAAAGTGCTCCAACGCACCTAAAATGTTGATTGTGGCATTCGGCAAGTCTACTTTGTTTCAAAAAAGTGTTTATAAGTGGTACAAGCGCTTTACAGAAGGCCGAGAAGATGTTAATGACGATGAGCGTCCTGGAGTTGTTGAAAAACAAATCATGGATTTTATTCTTTGATCCATTTTTTTCAAAAGTACAAAATCGAAGAACACAGAAAAACGTGACTATCCTTTCCAGTTGTCAAAAACAAACCACTAATCCAAAATGGCTGATAATGCTAACATATGATAAACATATGTGTACCAACATAACAAAAAAAAATCGACAATCGAATGTACACAGCCCGCGAAAATTCAAAATTCACATTTTCTTTTGAACAGGCTATGTGTGACATACAACATGCTTAACTTATTTAATTTACCTAACAATGCTATGCATTTCCGATCTGAATCTCGTGATGGAATACAAAAAAATGTCAACATAACTGAATTTATGAATGTTTACTGTTATATCTATCTATATCTCACTGCATAATTATTTTCAAACCCATCAAGCTGCTGTATACAATTCGCACGCTGTGGTTTACGACGGACCTCTCATGACTTTGACTATAAAAACTGCGCACTCACTGTGGCCTAAGGGTGAAACCATTAAATTAAAACTAAAGATCCCATTATGATTTTATTATACTTGTATAGTGTATTTTTTCGCCCGAGGGACCGATAGCATCTTGCCACGCCTCTGCCCGCAATTTATAACCCTTCGTTTCCGCCAGCCAGTGGCTTGTCGTCATGTTCCCCGACCCTCGGCACAATTTCGCGCCTAATCTGGTTTTCATTAATAATAATTATTACGCGGCGATTTCAATTTATCAACTTACGGGTTTTAAATTAAAACACGCTGTTTCCGGCGCTTAATTTTGTCTCACCTGTCATTTACAGGATTCGACTCGTTTGACGTAGGAGAGGGGGTGGGATGGGAAAGGGAGAAAAAGCGGGAAGGGTAAAGCATCAGAGGGAGTTCAAATGACAGTGGGCGTGCAAATACAACGTAAAAAGCATGGTCATAACGTCACATAAACTTTTTTGATTTTAACATTATTAAAAAAAAATAACATAACGACTTTATTTCTATTTATACAGAAAAGTCTCTATTTTTATTTGTAGATATATTCTATATTATGACATTCCTATAATTTCATAAGTATATTTTTAAGTTCCGATGAAGATTCAGCAGAATCGAAACTAGTTGACTTATACAAAAATAAAGTGGACTTAAACATTTGTGTTTTTTTATTTAATTAATCATGTCAATCTACAAAGTATTTGCTTATTCTGATAATTTTATATTACATAAGTTGGGCACACATATAAGAGTAGTCTAACCCAAACATTGACATAGTTTTCTATTTGACGGACTCTGTGGTCGAGTGGTAAGACGCTCGACCACGAATCCAAAGGTCGCGGGTTCAAACGCGGCGTGTGCAAATAACTTTTATTTAATTTATATTTGTCATAACACATTTGATTCATAGAAAATAATAAAAAGTATATTTGCGGCACGTTGCAGTGGTAGATACCCTCAGTATCGCCCTGGGAAAAGAGCACCACTCAAAATCGAAACGTAGCTTGAAATAGCTTTGGACGTGTTTGATGACCAGATCTGAATAGTCAGGTACTTCTCAACCTTTCTCTTCCCCATTTCTTCCCCCCCTCTACCTTCAGTCTCACAACATACCCCGATTGGGGATGCCATAGTCTCTCCGGCTCCAGACGGTTGGGAGCAGTTGGTACTGTTGTGCGGTACTTACTGAAATTTTTATTACACTAGTTTGTCATTTTCCGATAGGTGAGTGTTGTGTTTTGTGTTATTCTTTTTTTAAATTGATTCTGCGTTTTTAGAAGATCTTTTCAAAAGATTTGAAAAAGTCAAGTTTTATATTTTTTTAATGGTAAGACCATTATTGACATGGAAAACTAGATTTTTTCCTGGTGGATATTTTTCACGTACAGTGTGTCACAAATGAATGTAGATTGAATCAATTTTATTATAATTTTCCGTAGTGAATATCGCACAAAAGTCCTAGCTGCTCCCAATTGTCTGGAGCCAGTGGAACTATGGCATCCCCAATTGGGGTATGTTGTGAAGCATGAATATGGGGAAAAGGAAGGTTGGAAACTACCTGGCTATTTGAATTTGTTCACGAAACACGGCTAAAGCCATTTCGAGCAACGTTTCGATTCTGAATAATGGTCTTTCCTTGGGGTAATACTTAGAGTATCTACCACTCTGGAATATGCCGCAAATATACTGTATATTTGATAAATTAAATGCAAAATGATGTACATATATTTAATGAGTAAAATTCATTTGCGCACCTGCAACCTCTGGATTCGTAGTCGAGCGTCTTAGCCACTCGACCACCGAGGTCGTCAATAACTAGGCTTCTCAAAATGTGTGGATTCAGACCACTCTTGCGCTAGTTGTCTCATATATGGTATTGGGATAAAACAAAGCTTAAAAATACATCTTACTCAACAAAGAAATCAAAATTAAAATAGAAAATAAGACCAGAATATATTTTCGTGAACAAAAAATCGTTTTTATTTTTTAATTATTATTAAATCAATAATTAAAACAAAATATTTTTCAAAACGTTGGTAACCTTAGTCTAAGCGATTCAAAAGGTTTTTTAAATTATATTTTTTTAAACATTTACTAAATTTGCTTTTACTTTGCTTACACTTCAAATATGAAAAATATACATATTTGTTCAACCCCGAAGAACGTTCAGGTAGAGCCGAAACCGGTTAGTATATGTATCTCATAAAGTGGTGTCAAAACAAGTTACTTTTATTCAAAATTTATGAAAAATATTTTGATGTTAAAAAATATGTAATTTAATTTATTTCCACGTTAATCGTATTGCCATCTTGAAAAAAAATTATTTTAATTAAATTATCACGCTCTGTTATAAGAGAGATAGTATGTGTAACATTGTTAAAGAGAGATGGACGTAAAATAGACGGTAAAATGTGGTAAATGGGGTGGATTGACAATTAATTAGCCTTCATTTAAAAAGCGCACTTGTATAACTCTAATTTCAATCGAACTACCCCAAAGTGAAATTCAAACAATGCACAATTCAATGTACCCGTTGTTATACTGGATTATTGCGGTCTACGTAATTAATATTGTACGCTGCTCAAATTCCATTGAGTGGATATTTTCGTTTGAAGGATGTGGTTCAAATAACCTGGTCGATTAATCAGTTAATTTCAGTGTTTCAATAGTTTTTACAATCTGATTTCATTTTATTTCAAGAAACTAACTAACTGTCGGCTATAACAAGGACGGCCTCTACGGTCGAGTGGTAAGACGCTCGACTACGATTACAAAGTCGCGGATTCGAATCTGGCGTGCTCCAATAACTTTCATTTAATGAATATGTGTCACAACACATTTAATTCATATAAAATAATAAAAAGTACATTTGCGGCAAGTTCCACAGTGGCAGATAAGTATCGCCCTGGTGAAAAAGACCACCATTCAGAATCGAAATGTTGATTTAAATGGCTTTAGCCGTGTTTAGTGACCAGATCTGAATAGCCAGGTACTTCCCAACCTTCCTCTTCCCGATTTCCCTCCCCTCTCCACTATGTTTAGCCTCACAACATACCCTATTTGGGGATGCCATAGTCTCACTGGCTCTAGACGGTTGGGAGCAGTTTAGACTCTTGTGCGGTATTCATATAAAAAACAAAAAAAATTACAAAAATATAACCAACTAACGCCGTTTCCCCGCAGAGGTAGGCAGAGAGGACGTTCCGCCATTCCACTCTGTCTTGGCACACACTCCTTGCTTCATTCACTTTAATACATACTCTTCTGTTATTCTGACTCTTGACATGCTCAAGTATATGATTCACTTGATGGTGTCATGTCGTCCTCGGGCGTCCCCGACTTCTTTTTCCATTCTTTTCACACTCCTTTCTTCGTTCATTCGCTCTAAATACCCAAACCATCTAAGCGTTCCTTTATTGATCTTATTCATTACGCTTACATCAGCCTTGCATTCTTTTCGGACATCTACATTTTTAACACGGTCATACATGGTTTTACCTCACACACGCCTCAGCGATCTGATTTCTACAGCGTCCAGTCTACTTCCATCCTTACTCTGTCAGTTCAATGCCTCACTGCCACACACCAGGGTTGGTATAAGCACTCCATTGTGGACTGCTAGCTTCGCTTCGTTTGGTATTTAAAAAAATGACTTCAAGAAATTTTTAAAAAATATATTTTTTTAATATTAAGTAATAATAATTAAACTCTTTCTTCAGATGCATAGTTGGACTAGCCTCTTGATACCCTTAATCCACTTCATAATAAAATTAAATGCACTAATTCTTATATTCTTGATCAACTGTCAAAAATCTTAAAACTTAAACTCACAGCCCGCAACGTATTTAAAAATCATTGAAAATTTGTACATAATAATCTAAGAAGAGTTAATTAAATACCTAAAAGGTATCTTAGATAAACATCAATTTTTTAAAATAGTATTAGCTTTGATTCTATTACAAATGTGGCTGCCGAAAATCGGAAGAAATTAAAAATTATATTAATTTTTTTCAATGAAAATACGTGATCGATTAAAATGCCTCTTTCTAGTAAAAGGCCCCGATGGCTAAATTGGTTAAAGCGTTACTCCCAGATAGAGTAGAGGATCCGAGTTCGAGTCTTGGTTGTAACCATTGTCTGTTTATTTTCTGGCTTTTTCTGTTTCATATTTGTGTTTTAAATTATTGATGTTTTTATTATATATAAAAGCACTAATGCTTTAGAGTTATTTCCAATTTTAACACAATTTATATATTATTTTCCCTGAATCACTGGGTATATAATAATTAATAATCTTTTAATAAAAAAAAATTCCAGCAACCTGGAAAATACCATTGGTGGATTTTATCCAAATATGTCCCTGTCGTTGGAAAATGTATTTTGTGTGCTTTTCTAGAAATGCGTTTATTTTGTTCCAGTTCACTGGATGTGAAATTATTTGCAACGGTTATTAATTGGAATATGAACGCTTTTAATACGAATTCAAACAGATAGACATTGTACGGTGTATTTATGGACGCATTAGGGTGAAACTAATGTACACGATTAAATTAAGCACCTTGCTGCTTAATTTATTAATAATTTTATTAACATTTAAAAAATAGGTCGATTTGTCGGGGGATTCCATCGGAATATTGTTAATTTAAACCAGGTAAAACGTATTCGATCAAAAATAATTAATCGGAAAATATTATGAATATTTTTTATTATAAAATATTATAACACCCAAAAGCAAAATGACATCTGTACGATTTTAACGGTTTGGAGTTATGAATGCAGATTTATTCGTAATTTTTGATCTATGCCATAGGCAAAAGGGCATTTGTGAAGTAAACCCAATGAAATCACAATTGATGAAAGAAAATAAAGGTATCTCGTGTATTTGTAAACATGCCCTTCAGAGTGGTAGATACTCTAAGTATTGCCCTTCTTCCCAATCTCCTTCCCCTTCCCACTACCTTCAGCTTCACAACAAACCCTATTTGGGGATGCCATAGTCTCACTGGCTCTAGACGGTTGGGAGCAGTTGAGACTCTTATGCGGTATTCATATAAATAAAAAAAAATAAAAAAAACTGGACGTAGTTATGCAGAGAGCATCCAACCCTATAAATAAGAAAACTGAGAAAACGGCGATTGCAAATATGACGATATAAAAGGAAATAACGGCTTTTTCTTTATGAGAGTAATTAAAAATAGGCAATTAATTTAAAATCTATCAATGTATTCATTAAAAAATAATAATTGTGTTTTTTATGTTATTCTACAACCAAATGTTTTTAAAATTCAATTTAAGTCACATATCTGCAATGTGAGTTAGTAAAAAAAATAATTACCAAAAATCAATTCAATTTGGAGCTTGAATGTTTTCAGCAGATATAAATTTAATATTTATCTAAAGAAAAACATTTATAACTCAATTTTGGCAAATTGTGGGTTGGACGCTTTCTGAATAACTACGTCTAATCATTGAATAACGAAAAAGTAACACGTACACGATTTTGGTAGTCTATGTACCATGTTAACACAAATGATAAAATTTAAAAAATTGTACCATGTGTAATTATTTTAATATGTTCAAAGGCCTACGGCCATCGGTGTAACAAAGTTGGGTAATTCATTTGCCAGGATCAAACCTCTCCTCACTGATGTAGAAGTTTGACTTACTGCCCAAAGGGTTCTGGTTACCACTTGAAGTAACAATATATGGAGAGAGAGAGCTTATTCTTTTTACCCAACCTATACAAATTTGGGATAAATCACTGTCTCCGGGTTTTTACGTGGTACACCATGAGAAAAAAGAGACAACAAAATCTCCCAAATTATCACACCGCTTTAAAGTATTGTTAGAATGTTCTTGGTGTCCCGCGTCTCCATTGTCTCCACCCACACGTTTTGATACACAAAATAAATTAACATTACTCAATGGTTTATTAGGTGTGATATGTTTTTGTTTATAACAACACTGAAAAAATGGTTATACGAATAAACAAAAACATTTTGTCGACATATGCTATAAACGAATGTATAAATAGCCTAGCCCTAGTCATGGTCACGCCCAGGTCTAGCCGAGTCTGGCAAAGCTTATCAAAACTAACTACAGCAGCGCTTTTTCTTGTATATTATTGCTCTGAGGGTTACCACTATTAATTTTTATTGTTTTTCTCTTTGCAGCCAAATTGGATGGCGTGAAGACATACATGCGCATGCGGCGAGTGCCGTCGCAGCTGCAGGTGAAGGTCATCAAGTGGTTCGACTACCTGTGGCTGACGCAGAAGTGCTCCGATGAAGAGCGCGCCGTGAGCTGCCTTCCTGACAAGCTCAAGGCGGAGATTGCCATCAACGTCCACTTGGACACCCTCAAGAGGTAAGACACTCACCATGTGTGTTTGCAAACCAAACTCAAGGCGGAGATTGCCATCAACGTCCACTTGGACACCCTCAAAAGGTAAGACACTCACCAGGTGTGTTAACAAATCAAGCTCAAGGCGGAGATTGCCATTAACGTCCAATTGGAAACCCTCAAGAGGTAAGACACTCACCATGTATATTAGCAAGCCAAACTCAAGGCGGAGATCGCCATCACCGTCCACTTGGACACCCTCAAGAGGTAAGACACTCACCATGTGTGTTTGCAAACCAAACTCAAGGCGGAGATTGCCATCAACGTCCACTTGGACACCCTCAAAAGGTAAGACACTCACCAGGTGTGTTAACAAATCAAGCTCAAGGCGGAGATTGCCATTAACGTCCAATTGGAAACCCTCAAGAGGTAAGACACTCACCATGTATATTAGCAAGCCAAACTCAAGGCGGAGATCGCCATCACCGTCCACTTGGACACCCTCAAGAGGTAAGACACTCACCATGTGTGTTTGCAAACCAAACTCAAGGCGGAGATTGCCATCAACGTCCACTTGGACACCCTCAAAAAGGTAAGACACTCACCAGGTGTGTTAACAAATCAAGCTCAAGGCGGAGATTGCCATTAACGTCCAATTGGAAACCCTCAAGAGGTAAGACACTCACCATGTATATTAGCAAGCCAAACTCAAGGCGGAGATCGCCATCACCGTCCACTTGGACACCCTCAAGAGGTAAGACACTCACCATGTGTGTTTGCAAACCAAACTCAAGGTGGAGATTGCCATCAACGTCCACTTGGACACCCTCAAAAGGTAAGATACTCACCAGGTGTGTTAACAAATCAAGCTCAAGGCGGAGATTGCCATTAACGTCCAATTGGAAACCCTCAAGAGGTAAGACACTCACCATGTATATTAGCAAGCCAAACTCAAGGCGGAGATCGCCATCACCGTCCACTTGGACACCCTCAAGACACACCAGGTATATTGGGAAGCCAAGATCAAGGCGGAGATTTTCATCAACGTCCACTTGGACACTCTCAAGAGGTAAGACACTCACCAAGTGTGTTAAAAAGCCAATTTCAAGGCGGAGTTTACCATCAACTTCCACCTGGACACCTTTAAGAAGTAAGTTTCTCACCAGACGCTAAGTTTATGATTTAAACTTTTTGTCACGATATCTTGACTATGAATTTACATCACGATGAAATCGATTCACACTTACCAGTAGGTGCTGTGCGGATGTGTATTATGACGCGAAAGTGAATCGTAAAAAAAGTCGTGGACACTCAGGGAAGACAATGCCCGACCGAGTGAATCGGGTTATGATAAGCGTCCGAAAAACAAAAGAGTATATATGAACAAGGAGTGTGTACCAAGACAATTGTGTAGTGGTCTACCCCCTCTGCCTACCCCTGCGGAAAAACAGCGTGATGGATAGCTAGTTAGTTGGGTAGGACGCAACGTAGGTAAAATAATATTTCTATTTATGGAATACTCGATAACAGTCCCTCAAAGAGGGTGCATTTTAGCGTGCCACTTTCATATCGGTACAGAGAATAGCATTGTTTCAGTAAGGTTTTTCAAAGGCAGTAGGAAAGGGGAGTATTGTAAATATACAAAACGTTTGCTATTCTATTTGGAAAGTGCTTTTCAAAGGCAAACTTTCCCGTGAATATTCTAGCAAGTACTCAAGCCGAAATACATTCTGACAGAATTTCGATTTTAATTTACGAGAGCAGATAATTTTTTGTCTAGTTATCTAAAATTTCAATACGCTCGCTTACTGTCATAGTCTATGCTGCCTCAAACGAACTGATTTTTCGCTTCATAATTTTGAATTTTCTTGACTGACGAATACCCAGATTTTTATTTTTAACCATCCTCTTACTCCTTTCCTTCTCCACGATACCTCAATTCAGCCCCGAAACGTAGTCAAAAAGTTACCTTACACTGGAGTTATGGAATTTTTTCGCTGGATCACATAATATTTTCTAAAGATAATTCGAAAGTCAGTTTTTAGTTTAAAAAATAAAATATATATTAATATATGTAGAACAATTTTCTCGGTTTACCCGCGTAACGTAGTCCTTAAAAGGACTTTTTAACTCCTGACGTTTCGGACAGATCACACTGTCCATCTTCAGAGGCCTTATGTCTTGAGTTTCTGTCTCAAACTGATAGCTTTCGCACGTCTGTTTGGTCCAGAAGCTAAAACTTAAGTGAGTGCAAGTCACTACTTATGTCTCGAACAAAGTACCCGGGTTGAAAGTGATTGATGGAGGAGGGGGTGGAGGGCGGGGCCGGCAGTAGATACCTGATTGGAAACTCAAGACATAAGGCCTCTGAAGATGGACAGTGTGATCTGTCCGAAACGTCAGGAGTTAAAAAGTCCTTTTAAGGACTACGTTACGCGGGTAAACCGAGAAAATTGTTCTACATCTTACACCCGTGAAAACCTTAATCATAACAGATATATATATATATATATATATATATATATATATATATATATATATATATATATATATATATATATATTTGAATACCGCACAAGAGTCCCAACTACTCGTCACCGACTGGAGCTAGTGGAACTATGACATCCCCAATCGGGGTATGTCGTGAGTTTGAAGGTAGTGGGGAGGGAAGAGGGATGGGGAAGAGGAATGTTAAGAAGTACCTGGCTATTAAGATCTGGTCACCAAACATAGCAAAATTTCGATTCTAAATGGTTGTCTTCCGCCAGGGCTATACTAAGAGTATATTCCACTCTTGAACGTGTTGCAAATACACTTTATGTTATTTGAAATGAATTAGTGGTGAATTAACATAAATTATTAAAATAAAATTTATTTGAGCTCGCTGGTATTTGAACCCGTAACCTTTGGATTTGTAGTTGACCAAGTTAGTCGAGGCTCTTAACCACTCGACCACAGAGACCGTCAATATTATTATTAACAGTTATTTCTCTAACTTCTTATTTATACATACTTTGACCGTTTAGTAGCTGAGTGGGCAAAGGCGTCGGATTCCCATCCGGGCGTCGTGGGTTAAATTCTTCCGCTGGCTAAGTCCTCCATAATTGCACAAGCAACATCTTCCGCTTATAATGATGACAGTAGGAGTCTTTCAAATATTGTCAGGTTATATTAGGGAATGTTTGTCTTTCTTTAAAAAAAAATATACATGTATATCTAAGAGATATTTCACAAAAATTGCGTCATTAAATTGAGCTAAGTACTATTACCATTGTAAGCGAGCTAGAGAGCTGAGAGATACCTACAAATAATGTGTTGTACACAAAACTAAGTTTTTCCTAACAAAATTCACTATTAAAAAGCACATGTTTCTAGCAATTCCTTGCAAATCGTTAGAGGCAACACTTTATATACAGAATCAGCTATTAATTGTAGTGTTTTATCTTGAAAACACAGGGGCGCCTGGTGCCTCTTTTCAGCGAACTTCCACAATTATAATTTCAGCAAAATGTATGTAATTTATTAGGAACATAATAAAATGAGTTATTAATCCTCCCTAAGGCCCATTTAAACTACTAATTATAGAAAAGCAGCCCGAGCAAACGATGCGAGCTTTATTCGGGATGGCTTTTTCTGTAACATGGGTACCTACTCATATTTTACGTATTATTTCGACTGCGGCGACATGCTTTTAGTCATAAACCTAATGAGTTTTCTTCGAAGGAAATAGGAAATTCAATGCCGGTTTATTTTAATAAAGTTATTTTTGTTCTGCAGGACTCAGTTCAGTGGATTGTATATTGTGTGTAAAATATTTACGAATGACCAAATCGGTGTGAATCACTTGATTCTAAGATTTTTTTGTTGGTTATCTGAAAACTTACCTTTTCAGACTATCATATCCTTAAATTCATTGAAAGAATCTCAACATAATCTGTCTCTCGACAAATCACCTTTAGATATACAAATTTTAAGCAATCCTGTACTGTACGACAAATTTAGAAAGTCCATTTTTTTATTTTTGCTCCCATGCCCTAAATCGGAAAAAATAAATAAAATGGACTTTCTGAATTTGTCGTACAGTACAAGATTGCTTAAAATTTGTATATCTAAAGATGATTTGTCGAGAAACAGATTATGTTGAGATAAATAAATATAAATATAAAAAATAAAAATCATAATTACAATTTTAAGTTAATAAGTATGTCTATCTGATAGGACCTACCAGGTTAGTATGTTCCTGTATATTTTCTTATTTAAACTAGGAATGAATATCTATTAATAAGAAATAAGATGCTGTACAGCGCCCTTGTGGTGATTTTTCACAAAAACGGCGCTATTCAAATCATCCAAATATTATTATCATTATTATTAACCTATTTTTATGGTTATATGGATATTTCAAATCTTCAAAGCTCATGATTTAAGGAGTAAATACGGGTTAAAATTAGGCGTTGATAAAGAAATTCAAAACTACTTTCAAAACGATAATTTTGGTAAATAAAGAAAAATTTTGAAAATTACACCAAAATATGTAAATAAATTAAAATTTTTTGGAAATTTATTTATTTTATTTTATTTTTTATCGTGGATACCGCACAAGAGTCTCAACTGCTCTCAACCGTCTAGAGCCAGTGATACTATGGCATTCTTAATTAGGGTATGTTGTGAGGCTGAAGATAGTGCGGAGGGAAAAGAGATGGGGAAGCGGAAGATCAGGAACTATCATTCAGAACCATTGAATCTATGCCATCCCCATTTAGGGAATTTAGTCAGGCTGAAGTATTTAGTAGAGGGGAAGCAAAAAAATTAGAAGATATTAAAAAAATACTTTTTGTTAATCATTCAACAAAGAATCAAAAAAATTTTTTTTTTCTTATTTTCAGAGTTGAAATCTTCCAAAACACGGAGGCAGGGTTCCTGTGCGAGCTGGTCCTCAAACTGCGGCCCGTCCTGTTCTCGCCGGGGGACTACATCTGCAGAAAAGGTTTGGAACCGCTGACACTTCAGCTTATCTTCTTACTTGACTATATCCGTGGAGTAACAATGTATGGAGAGAGAGCTAATTTTTTTTACCCAACCTATACAAATTTGGGATTAATCAATTTCTCCGGGTTTTACGTCGTACACCATGAGAAAGAAAGAGACAGCAAATTTTGCCAAATTATCACACCGCTTTAAAGTACTCTAAGGATGTTCTTCGTGTCCCGCGTCTCCGTTGACTCCGCCCACACGTTTTCATATGCGACATAAATGGACATGGAAGTCAACGGTTTTTTAGGTTATATGATATATTTTTGTGTATAACAATACTGTGAAAAAGTGGTTATACGAATAAACAAAAACATTGCGTTGAGATGTGCTATGAATGGATGAATAAATAGCCCTAGTCCTAGTCCTAGCCACGCCCATGTCTAGCCGAGTCTAGCAAAACTCATCAAAATCGACTTATATAAACAAAATAAGGAATAGTTATGGAGTAGTAAAAAATAATGTTTAAATTCATAAAAATATTATTGATTAAAGATACATGATGTTATAGCCTTTTGTATCTACATTCCGTGCAGTCAAATACATCAGCCACCTCTGCGTACGTATTACCAACTACATGCAATCTAGGTACAAGCGAGTATCTGAAAAACTCAGTCCTGATGTTATTGTTACAAATAAATAGAATTTTGGATCGAGTAGTTCTCGTTGGTATGTGAAAGGAAATAAGGTTCAACATCTCAGGGCTGTCTATAATACCATTGAAAAATAAATACAAAGTCAAAAATAGTTCTTCGATCTGAAAGTTTTAATAAATGTTATTCTTTCATCAAGTAGTTATAGTTTATAATCTAAAAAATTTATGTTGATTTTTTTCGATGGAGTCGGAGTGGATTTGAGTATGTGTGAATGTGAACGAAGCAAAGAGTGTGTGCCAAGTAGGGTTATGACCGCTTTGAAAGAACTACTTCTTTTGGCAACAGTTCCTACTTCATTCATTGTTCATTGAACAAATACTTCAATTGAAGTTGGTAGTTCATTTTAGCGTTCATTCATTTCATTAACTTCGTTTCATTGAACAAATACTTCAATTGAAGTTGGTAGTTAATTTTAGCGTTCATTCATTTCATTTCATCGAACAAATACTTTGATTGAAGTTAATAGTTCATTTTAGCGTTCATTAACTTCATTTCATTGAACAAATACTTCAACAGAAGTTAGATTACAAACAACTACTTCAATTTGCAGCAGTACAGTACTTCGTGAATGGAAAAACTAAAGGAACGAAGCAAAGAGTGTGAAGCAAAGAGTGTTATGACCGCTTTGAAAGAACTACTTCTTTTTGGCAGCTTTGAAATTGTTCATTGAACAAATACTTCCAATTGGTTGGTAGTTCACGCGTTCATTCATTTCATTAACTTCGTTTCATTGAACAAATACTTCAATTGAAGTTGGTAGTTAATTTTAGCGTTCATTCATTTCATCATCGAACAAATACTTTGATTGAAGTTAATAGTTCATTTTAGCGTTCATTTCATTGAACAAATACTTCAACAGAAGTTAGATTACAAACAACTTCAATTTGCAGCAGTACAGTACTGTGAATGGAAAAACTAAAGGAACCTGATGTTGCCAGTAGGGTTATGACCGCAAAGACTTTCTTTTTTGGTCAATAGTTCATTCATTTCATTGAACAAATACTTCAATTGAATTTGGTGGTTCATTCATTTCATTAACTTCATACCATTGAACAAATAACTACATAAGTTAATTTTAGTTCATTCATTTCATTTCATCGAACAAGTTTTAATTGAAGTTAATAGTTCATTTTAGTTCATTAACTTTATTTCATTGAACAAATACTTCAAAAAATTTAGATTACAAACAATTTTTTTCGATGGCAGTACAGTGTGAATGGAAGAACTAAAGGAACGAAGCAAAGAGTGTGTGCCAAGTAGGGTTATGACCGCTTTGAAAGAACTACTTCTTTTGGCAACGGTTCCTACTTCATTCATTGTTCATTGAACAAATACTTCAATTGAATTTGGTGGTTCATTCATTTCATTACCTTCGTTTCATTGAACAAATACTTCAATTGAAGTTGGTAGTTAATTTTAGCGTTCATTCATTTCATTTCATTAAACAAATACTTCAATTGAAGTTAATAGTTCATTTTAGCGTTCATTAACTTCATTTCATTGAACAAATACTTCAACAGAAGTTAGATTACTAAGAACTATCTCAATTTTCAGCAGTACAGTACTTCGTGAAAGGAAGAACTAAAGGAACATGATTTTTATTTTGGCAAGGAACCGGTTCCAGTTCTTTTCACTTTCAAAACTCTTCCGACTAATCTCATTTTCGCGAGTTCGACTTCAATTGAAGTGTTCACTTCGAAGGGTTTATTTTAAAGAACTATCAATTCGTGAAGCATTCACAAAACATTGAAGTTTTTCCCAACGCTAGTGCCAAGACAGAGTTGTATGGCGGTCCGTTCTCTCTGCCTATTCTTGCGGAGAAGCGGAGTGATGGTTAGTTAGTTAGTTTAAATAAAATTAGTCAAAAATTAGTGGAAAAAAAAAGAAATGCACTCTATTCCTGATGGAAATAATGATATAAGTCAATGTGTGTCCATGTACAGGGGAAGTCGGCAAAGAGATGTACATCGTCAACAGAGGGCGCCTGCAGGTGGTGGCCGACAACGGCAAGACGGTCCTCGCCACGCTAAAGGCCGGTTCATATTTCGGAGAGATTTCTATACTAAACATGGGCACGGCAGGTAAACAACTTGGTAAATATCGGCTCCAAGACGCCACGCCAATCAAAACAGTAAAATAATTCAACTTCATTAATAAATATTTTGGTATTTTTGACTTACTTCTTTCTTCTTCTCAGTTCTGCAAGACTAAAACTCCTTTATTTTTTTTTAGTTCCTTTCTCTTATTCTTTCTTTGGATCTTTTTGAACGAATGCCATTTTTCTGTAAATACAATTTTACTCGAACGTATCTGCACATTGCAAAGACTTATATTTATTTAATATTTGTACAATTTTTGTAAATTTTCTCTAATCCGTGTAATTTTTTTTTTTCACCAAAACCGATGTTTAAACTACACAATATTTTTATTTTATTGATTACGATTTTTTTATCGTTTGAAGAGGTTTCAACGTTGTCTATTACAAACAAATCTAACATATTAAACAAATACATCTTATTAATTTTTTCTGTAACCGGGATGTTTGAAAGCTCATGTGCAAATAATTGAGTTAGCCTAGAAATTCCAGACAGAAAAATCTGTGGAAATATCATGATATATTTTCTGCTAGAGAGTTTATATGTACATAATAAAAAACAGTAACCCAAACTTACAAAATAACTAACTCAATAAAACGAATCCTTTTTTATTTCCAAACTTTTATCTCATTTTCTTCGTAAACGAGTAATATACTAGATTTTTTTCATTAATTTAACAAATTGTTCACTGCGGCATATCAACAGACTATCAACAAACTTTCTTTGAGGTTTTTGTTGTATTCTCCGTAACATTATTTACTGGCAGATATCTTCGAGATAAATTGGTTTATGTAGCTCCTTTCAAATACTTGCTTATTTAATATTCCCTTGTCTATTACCCCCGTTGAGTTTCTAATAAAACCGTATCTTTCCTTCAAAACCTTTCATCTGTAAATTGATTGACTTACCTAATTGTTTGCGCGATGTTCTTACTTCTGGATGCTGCTTTTGGATCGTATTATGTACCGACTAGAAACTTTTCTTTGACTTACTTGACGAGTACATTATTTCGGGATATTAATTCAGTCGAACTTGGTTATGGTTATGGCGAGCGTAAAGTTTCAATTAATTATTAATCATTGATAACGAGTAGACTTTACCGATATGCTGATTGAATTTTTGTTTACCGTGGTACACTGCAAACATTTACGTAGACCATAGACAAACACGTAAGGGATAGCATCAAATTTAAGCCCAACGGCCTAGCCAAGACGTGCCCCTCTTTTTAGAGTAGAAGTTTCTAAAATTGCAAGTGCGGTCTGTTAATTAATTGCCTCGTATTCGCTAAATCTCTAAAATTCGTAAAACAAAAACTTCAGTCAAATGACAGCTAAATAATTATCTAATGCGAATGAAATGTTAACTTTGTATAAGACCACAGATTTAATGTTATCTTTTATGACAGACCGGTTTCTCTAGGCCTAATTATCATCAGGGAACAAAATTAAACTGTTTAATTTTGTACCCTAATGATGCTTAGACTAAGCAAAAACGGTCTTATACAAAGTTATTATTAGAGTTTCATTAGAAATGTCAAACCACCAAATGATTGCTTTCTACGAAAATATAAATATTTATCAGTGGTAATTTAGGAAATTGACTGTGAATTCATTATGCATTAGTCATGTCGTTAAAAAAATGCGTAATTAAAATAAAGTTTTTTATTTAAAATTTTTAAATCTTCACTTAAATGAAAATTAATCAAAAAAGAATGGTTAAACGAGGTCGTAACGAGCTTTCTTTCTTAATTTGATCTTCAAAAGCATAAGCAAGGCATTTATAGTATACATGTTTTTACCGCAAGCCCCCCTTGCGACGATTCGGTAACTTAACTGACACGTTTTGAACGTGAGGAAGGGCTTCGCGAGATAACGTACTTCGTGCAAATGAATATAACACTTTTCACACGAAATTCGGGAAAATTACCGTACCGTTTTAACGTGGATCAGGCTTTTCTTTCGTTTACACAAAATGTACAAGTCCTTATCAAGACCGTGCAATCCGTAAAGGCTGTAAAGCCGTACATACCCCTAGAAAAAAAGACGGAAAATAACTTCTGATGAGTTCATGAAAAATGTGTTAATATGGGATAACTTTATAATTACCATAAAAATATTTTTTCGTGGTAATATAATGAGTTTACGTATAAGTTTTCATGTCGCTTTGTATAATTTAAGTGCCACTGTATTATGATTGTTTAATGCGATTTGAATATATTAATCAGTGAAAAAATTGTGTAAATTATTGGCTTAAGACAAACTGAAATATCACAAATAAAAACAAACATTTCTGATATATCATTTTGTTTTAGTTAAACCAAATAATTCATTTGTTGTTCTGGGTAAAAGAAAAATATTCCGTAAGCAGATTTTTGTATTTTTCGATATATTTTGACCGGTTGGTAGCTGAGTGGACAAACGCGTCGGATTCCCACCCGGGCGTCGTGGGTTCAATTCCTCGGCTGGCTAAGTCCTCCATCATTGCAGAAGTAACATTTTCGGCTTATTATGATGGCAGTAGGAGTTTTTCAAATATTTTCAGGTTATTCGTAATCGGAGAATGTTTGTCTTTCTTTTAAGAAAAAATAAGAAAAAAACTCAAGCAATCAGCAATGTATACCCTTCAATTATAATAATAGGTATATCCTAGTGAGACAGATACGGACCAAACCCATGTATTTTTTTTATATTTTATCAAGAATAAATAATGACGCTGCCCTTCAAAATTGGCTCGAGTAGTTTTTCACCTCTAAACTACCAAATTTCTTCAGATGTGAATTCGAAAAACTACCATAAAGTTATAAGTATTAAATCGTCAGCTGAAAACAAGCAGAAAAATAAATCATGATTTGTTTTGTATGGTTTTTTAAATTACCTCGGTAAAAAAAATAATGCGATCTAAAATGTGGCAGCCGAAATATATTTTTGTTTTTTTTTTAAAATAATTAGATATATAATTAGATGAACCCGCTTTTCAAAACTTTTCAAATAATGTAAGCCCCGACTGGCATTCCCGACTAGAAAATTACTTGCCCCTGGTAAAATGAATTACTTATTGCTCCCAGGCTGCAATTCTTACCACACTTATTTATTTTTGTGTTGTTTTGTTGAGTTTCAGTTTTTGCTTTCTACCCAACCAAAGTGATATGAGAAGCTTTTGCATTGAAAACCTTGGCGTGACCTCTTCGTGCATGGTTACCTTATTCTAGAATATAAGACTTGTATTTGCTACCCTTATCGATCTTTACCACTATGTAAGTACACGCAATGAGAATGTGACCCCTTTTAAAATAAGACCAATCTTATTTAGTATTTTTGTACCACTCGACTTCTTAAGAATGTTGCTGTAGCTATGGGACCACTTGAAATGAAAGCATAGCAAAAATTTTATAGTATGAAGCTGTAGATAATTGAAGGCTCCACGGCATAAACCTGTTGACTGACATTTTTGTCAAAAATGAGTTAGAATTCTCATTTAACTAATTATTATACGGTATTAGATCATGAAAAAGGCACGAACATGGAAAATCAAAGAGTTGAACATGTTAAATGCAAATTTTGTTATGGTTGAAATATTTTTTTATGGCAAGAATATGTTATCTACAATAATAACATTGTATTGCCGAAATGCATTAAATTACACATGGCCTGTTCAAAAGAAAAGGTGAATTTTGAATTTTCGCGGGCTGTGTACATTCGATTATCGATTTTTTTTTTGTTGTGTCGGTACGCGTATGTTTACCATATGTTAGCATTATCAGCCATTTTGGATTAGTGGTTTTTTTTTACAACTGGAAAGGTTAGTCACGTTTTTGTGTGTTCTTCGATTTTTTACTTTTGAAAAAAATGCATCAAAGAATAAAATCCATGATTTGTTTTTCCACAACTCCAGGACGCTCATCGTCATTAACATCTTCTCGGCTTTCTGTAAAGCGCTTGTACCACTTATAAACACTTTTTTGAGACAAAGTAGACTCGCCGAATGCCACAGTCAACATTTTAAGTGCGTTGGAGCACTTTATTCCATTTTTAACGCAAAATTAAATAACGCATATTCTTTGATCCATTTTTTTCAAAAGTTAAAAATCGAAGAACACACAAAAACGTGACTAACCTTTCCAGTTGTCAAAAACAAACCACTAATCCATAATGGCTGATAATGCTAACATATGGTAAGCATATGTGTACCAACATAACAAAAAAAATCGATAGTCGAATGTACACAGCCCGCGAAAATTCAAAATTCACCTTTTCTTTTGAACAGGCCTCGTATATTAAATTTAGTATGAAAGCTATAACATTTATGAAAAATGGTTAGTGGATTTGTGATGGTACACACTTTTTTTTAACAAAACGCAAAATACTGAATATCTCAGAATGACTCGACAGTTAGTTAATAGGAGAACTGCCGTGGGGTCTTCAATTGTATTTGAGCATACAAACACATCAATACCATGGAGTGAAATACGAATGAGTCTTTGCACTTTTTGTCTACGCTTTCTGAAAATCAAAAATTGTTAAAAATGTTGGTCTTATTTTAAAAACAATCTTGTTTTTATGACTTGTCTTTACAGTTTTAATAAACTTTTTATAATTCGTACTTTTTGGATTGTACACTAATTTTTACACTATTTCGGATGATTTTAAGGTAAATTTTGAGGAATGCAGTTTCTTGAAGTTGCAGATTTATACGACCCCAGCGGAGGCCGTCATGAGTCATCGAAAGTATTTGTTTTCAGCCAAATTCCGTGTGCACAAGAAAGAACGGAATTAGTCAATAGACGCAGATGTTCAGGAGAGCCAACACAAAATTTAGGAATTTGGTTATTTGTATAAAATCATGTCATTTTTCACAAATTATCAAATTACCAAAATGTCGAAGTTTCAATCAAATATTCATAGTAAATGAAAAACTTACGTTTTTTTCAGAATAGTACCTTTTTACTGTATTGCGGGAAAATGCTCCATTTATAAATGATAACCGTTAAGGGTCAGCACCCAAAAATAGACATATTTTGGCTTTCTAGTACAACCAATACTACAATTTATTCATCTGTTAATTCCTATATGAGTAGTTAAAAAAATATCTTAGATTTCCAGTGAATATAATTATTAAACAGTAATCATTTAAATTTTTTATGATAAGCATTCTAGAATTTCAGGTAAAACGTTAAAAAATGCCTTTTCTGATTTCAAAACTGCACCTTTTACTGACATTTTACTATGTTTTTCATAGAATTTAAAGGATCACAGTTGTAATATTGAATTCACCGGAAACCTCAGACATTTTCCTTATAACTCATTAAAAAAAAATCATATACATCATTTCTAAGATTGCTTGTATTAGAATGCTAAAAAGTAACGTTTAGTGTCATTTTTGAGTGCTGACCCTTAAACATAATTTTTAAACGAATCTTACAGCGACATAAGATGACTTACGACGGATCTCTAATGAGTTGTACATAGTAATATTTATTTTATCCTTTTTACCAATTCAAATTAATACATAGCCTGTTCAAAAAAAAGGTGAATTTTGAATTTTCGCAGGCTGTGTACATTCGATTATCGATTTTTTTAATGTTGGTACACAAAAGTAAAAAATCGAAGAACACACAAAAACGTGACTAACCTCTCCAGTTGTCAAAACAAACCACTAATCCAAAATGGCTGATAATGCTAACATATGATGAACATATGTGTACCAACATAACAAAAATAAATCGATAATCGAATGTACACAGCCCGCGAAAATTCAAAATTCACCTTTTCTTTTCACATTTTCCTGATATCTTTAATATTGACATGTAAGCCCATTCTTGGTAAAGTGATATGAAACATGTATGTTTGTATAATCCTCCCTTGCACCGACTGTATCCCCTCTCCTTATTTGTAGTTCGCTACTAATTATGTCTTTAAGGAATGGAATTAAAGTAGGTTGGCTTTATCCTCTATAGAATAAAACTAACTATTGTATAATTAAGATATCAAGTAGCCACCTAGGGAAACACTTTTAGACATGCAAATGAAAGCTTTCGTATTTTCATTGCTGAAAGAATATTAACAATCTTCAAAGAATATGAAAACCTTAGGTGGTGACCGAGACTCGAACCCGGAACCTCTACACTATTCGGGAGTGAGGCGTCTACCAATTGCGCCATCCCAACCAATTCATTGAGCGTTATTTTTAACAATCACATCCTTCTTGAAAACTGTTAATATTCATATTTATATTTTGTTACGATATTTTTGGCAATACCTTTATAATCGTGAGCAAAGTTTTATCAGAACACAATTGCAAACAAATTGCATATATGGCGTCATGGATAGAACTATCCATTTTTATTTTTACGGAAGATATTTAATTTTCAAATTTAAACTTCATCAAACATTTTAATTAATCACTTTTATAAAATAAATTACAATAACTTAACCCAATGTTTTACCTACAGGTTGTAAGTAACATTAAATTGGTAAGCGTATTAATAACACTTGGCTTAATTTATATAGCGCCATTTTTGTGAAATATCACCTAAAGGGCGCTTTAGGACCTTAACGTTCATATTGTTATGTTATTCACAATATTTTGCTACGTTGGTCAAACCAAAACTTGATTTTAAATTTTGTTATGTTTATACAACTTAAAGAATATTTGTTTTTGTGCAAACTTAAATATTAATATAATTAACAGATAAAATTAATTTTACTTTTAATAATTAAAGTAAAAATATATTTTTTTAAATTACAAAATTAAATTAAAATACATAAATTTTCAATTCGAAATTAAAAAATACGGATGTCTGAATGTCATACTTTAATTTATTAATATAAAATATTAGTTAGTCTAAAAGTGTTTCTCAAACTGTCTAACATCGCTTGCCATTTCTAATATTGTCCTTCAATCGGGATTTCCAGGCAACAGAAGGACGGCCTCTGTCCGCTCTGTTGGCTACTCAGACCTCTTCGTCCTCAGCAAGAAGGACATGTGGGACGTGCTGAAGGAGTACCCGGCTGCGAGGGTGCGCCTGGAGGCCATCGCGGTGAAGAGACTGGAAAAGTACAAAAAGGCGCCGCTGGAGAAAGGTGAGAATGAAAGACGTGTTTGCAATTCATAGCGAAGAACACACTGGCAAATTGTAGCTGATTTAATAATTAATGAAGAACGTGTTGGCAAATTGTAGTGGAAGATTTGTATTTGAAGGACGAGTTGTCTGAGCATTTTGTAGTTGATAACGTAAGCGTTTAGTGCGGGTTGTTTCAAACTTTCGTTATATTTGACACGGTCATAATTCATTGATCAGCGCCATTTTGTATTTTTTTTTTACAATAGAGCGGTCCCAGTTAAGCGCTGATTGTCGCTCCGTTACAGCTTTCAAACAAATTGTGATGAGCTGAAAAGCATAAAGGTCATGTCGTTACGCTTTTCAGCTGATCACAACTGTTCAAAAGTTGAAACCAGTCAAGAATCCACGTTTAACGGGAAGCAATAAAATTGAAATAAATGGTGGCAATCAATGAATTATACATATGACGAAATGTGTAAAATGTGACGGAAGTTTGAAATATCTCAAGCATAGTACTTAGTTGCAATTATTCCGTACGCATTCGTGTTAGATAGATGGTTACTCGAACGTTATTATGGTACTTTGAGGTGGAAATATTATAATTTCCCGCACTTTGAAAGTAAGTAGATTATTAAAATTTATTTCTCGAGCAACCTCACTGAATTCTTAGTAGTATTTTTATAATATTTGACTATTGTGTCCAAGTTCGATTTTCAATGTTGAAATATTTTTCTTTTAAGTAGTAAGCATCTGTAATTGTATTAATTGAGCATATTTTATGTAGGCATTAGTTAGTTAGGATGTAATTTTACAATCGAACATATTTGATTTAACCAACGAATTATAATTTCACTTCTTCTGAGTTATTTTTCTTAGTCAAGTTAATTGTGTTCGGGAGAATATTTTGAAAAATGTGTTTCAAATAATGGTGGTTTTTTTAGTTGGGTGACTAACTGTCCAAATTAGAACAAACAACTTTTAAATAGGTCCCGTTCTCAATGAACGCGTGCTTTTTGTCACCAATCGTTGGATCTGACGGCCTCCGTGGTCGAGTGGTAAGACGCTTGACTACGAATCCAAAGGTCCCGGGTTCAAACTCGGCGTGCGCAAAAACACAACATTAATATGTGTCATAACAAATGTAATTCAAATAAAAAAATATATAGTATATTTGCGGCACGTTCCAGAGTAGTAGATACTCTAAGTATCGCCCTGGTGAAAGATAACCATTCAGAATCGAAACGTTGCTTATAAGTGGCTTTAGCCGTGTTTGATGACCAGATCTGAATAGCCAGGTACTTTCCAACCTTCCTCTTCCCCATCTCCTTCCCCTTCCTACTACCATCAGCCTCACAACATATCCCAATTGGAGATGCCTTAGTCTCACTGGCTCTAGACGGTTGGGAGCAGTACGGACTCTTGTGCGGTATTCAATATTAAAAAAATATTTTTCGTCAATAGACTTCGTGTTCCAGAGAAATATTAACTAAACCCTATACTGTGTAACGGATCAGGCGCCCTAGAGAGCAAATTACTGTAATTATTGTAAGACAGCTCCAACAAAAGACTCCTTTCAAATGATGTCTAGTTTTTTTTTGGAAAATGAACCTTATGGTTGTCCGCGGTCACTCAATATTGCTACTATCTTCATCAGAAGCCGCACGGTTAGATATATCGCCGTAGAAATGGTCTCCGGTCGTGCAACTTAGCTTACAAATTAAACGTTCATAAAATCAAAGAGGGTGATATTTGCTCCCCGGCGGTAATAAAAATCTGACTGATCATTGTTTTCGTGCTTTCCATCTTCTACTTGCAGTTGCGATGGGCCGCTGCCAGTCCACCCCGGGGCTAGTGGAGTCCCTGGGCAGGGTGCCCCTGGAGGAAATGTTGGTGGCCCCTGGACCCTCTTACAGAGAGCACTCGATGTTCAGGTATCGGTAAAGACACAAGAATCTTTTTTTTTGCTGTCGTAATAGTTGTTGCACATGGAGATGGTTTGATACACCTGGTTTGGCACACCTACTCAGCACATTACATGAAATATTAACTTCGAACTCACTGGTGATGATGAAATTTATTTATATATTATTAATTATTAAACTAACGCACTATTTATTGTCAAATTACAAAAAAAAACACATAACACGAAATGGGAAAAGGAGCAACAGAGAAAGAACAGCACATACATCATATTATAATAAAGCAATGACAAAAATAGGACAAAACACACATAAGAAAGAAGATTCAAATCAAGGCCAAGGTCAAGTCAAAGTTTTGGTAGAGTCGTAAAGAATGACAAAAATCATTTAGACTGCTACCAAAAATTTCAAGACCATGGCTTTCACTGACATTCTGGACAGTGGAGAATGATACCCATAATTAGTAAAGTGATGATTGAGGAACAGCAATTCATTGTTTCTGGGTCTATGACCAATGTTAATTATTTAAATTTCCCCCCAGGCCATGAAATGGCAAATGAAAAGCTGCCTATCATGGATGCCGGTACGAACTTATCAAATGGATTACCCATTTCTACACAAGTTAGATTTTTTTGGGTGCTTAGGGGATCCAGACCAGATGTGGTTGTCAATTTCAACATATTTATGTATTGGCGTATTTGTGTACCATTGTGGGGTCTATTTTTTTTAAATTATGTAATTTTTTTTTTTTTTTTTTGTCACGTTCAAATATCACGTTAAAAATGTATTGCGTGTAAAAGACATTTGGGCATTAACCTTAATGTGACTGAAAGGGTACCCGGGTACCCTTTTCGGTTTTCAACATAGATTTTTTTGTTCCAGGAAGTCACCGGCTAAAACTTCCTGACTTCTTCACTATAGTGAAAATGAACAATTGATCATAACCGTTAGATTTGTGGAGGGTGGTATGTGAGCGGAAAATGCATAAGTATAATTTACAACTTCTGATGACTGAAAGAGTACCCGAGTACTTTCATGTGTTTTATGTGGAGTTTGAAGCTTGTTCGTATTTATTAATCATTTTATCCCATTTTATATGATAAATATGAGATACTGTGTATCCAAAGTACATCACCTGTATCATTAATACTATTTTTAATCACCAAACAAAAGATGGGGTACTGGGTGAAATTCCTATCCACTTCCCCAAGTATTGAACTGAGTCGAAATATATTACGTCAAAAAAGTGGTCCAGCAAACTTCAGCAAATGATATACTGTAAAAGAAACCTTCATCTCAATTTTGAAAAGGTGTAATATTCTTCAGTCACATTAGGGTTGAATAAATAAGATAAGCAAACAGGTATCTTTCGATTCCCAGTGACGCCGGCAGCCCCCCTCGCCGTCCCGTGTCCAGCGTGCTCGTGTCGATGATGTGCCCCCCGGGGCCCCCCGTGCCCGCGGCCCCGTCGGGCGCGCGGAGCCCCAGCTCGCCCCTGTCCGCCGCCTCCTCCGCGCGCTCCTCCGGCGGGCGCTCCAGGGCTCCCTCCCACCACAGCGCGGGACACCCCCCGAGACCTGGTGAGGGTTTGTATAAGAAATGTAGGTCGATTTGTTATATTTATAGTGTCGATGTTGTCATATAGGTCAGATACTAAACATAGTTTCCATGTTGTTACGCTCAGCTCTAATTATAATTATCATAGTATTGAAGTATTTTAAATAGTGTAGGTAAATGTCGCTTTGTTAATCTATATTAGCTGTTCTTTACTAGGCTGGACAGTATTCTATCAAGGTTTAAAAAGTTGCGTTTGACTATTAAGAATATAAACTTATTTGAATTTTTCATACTAAACAGTATTTTGGTACATAACCGACACTTGAAGAAATTTAGAGTGGTTTTACAAAAAAAAGAAGAAATAGTGAGATTATTGAACCCGTTCATTGCTGACACCGCGCGTTGACAGACATGTGACCAGTACGCGCACAACTCGCCACGCGCTTTGTGCCGCCTCTTCGCTTTAAGCCGATCTTGAACAGACGCAGCCATGTGGTTTTGAATCGTTCTACAGGGCACAGGGAAACCCATCGCTGTTTGTCAGTTTGAATTGATCGGTCATTAATATGTACGAATTTTAGTTAGCAATGAACGTGTTAGGGGTCAGCACCCTAAAACACAAACTTTTTGGCTTTCTAGTACAAGCTAGAGTACAACATATTTATATGTTAATTCTATACGGGTAGTTGGAAAAGTGTCTAAGGTTTCCAGTGAATTCAATTTTAAAACAGTAATATTTTTAATTCTTTATGAAATGCACACTGGAATTTTATGTAAAATGTTCAAAATGCCTTTGCTGGTTTTAAAACTGCACCTTTTACTGTCATTTCAGTATGTTATTCATAGAATTTATGGGATTACAGTTAAAAAATTGAATTCACTAGAAACCTCAAACATTTTTCTAACTACCTAACAAAATATGCAGATAAATCATTAAATTTGTAGTATTGCTTGTATTCGAAAGCTGCACAATAATGTTTAGAGTCATTATTGAGTACTAACCTTTAAGAATATAACCGAATTTAAAATTTTAATATTAAACAGTATTTTTGTTCAGTTGTTGGTACATATATAACTGAGACTTGAAGAAAATCAGAGTGGTTTTACAAAAAAAAAAAAAAGTTATATTATTAAAGGGTCGGCACCCGAAAATTAACACTTTTTGGCATTTTAATACAAGCAAATTCTATACGGTATGAATGTAAGTATGCCTCTGGTACATAGGGCCAACATATTTTTTGTATTTTCAATGTTCAAATACGCATCTGTCATATTATATAAATCAGAAAGAATCGTTTTGATGGGAAACCTTGCTTTACACTTCTTTTGGTAGTTTCAACGAGAGTGTAGAAAGTAGGGATATGTTGTGATACTCAGGCCATAGTTTTTAAAATTTATTTATATCCGCCTGTTTAAGACTTTACGCACAAATATTAACATATTTTAAAAAACAATAGACTCATCAACAGTGCAAAAAATATTATAAAAGAAAGCAAAAATAGTATTGAAATAACAGGTACATCCAGAGTTAAATAGTTTCTACAATTAATTAAGCTCCACTAGAAATGAATAAGGCTCTACTAAGGTATACTTATATTGCGATATTGACGTACTAAATATATCGACAACATCGGAGTATTTATTATTTCTAATTTTGAAACTGTTAATTCATAATGGAATTCCATTTTAATGATTTAATAAAACAAATTTGTAACTTTATTCCACTTTTATTATTTTGACTGGACCGGTTTCAGCCTATGACGGCCATCTTCAGACTAGTACAAGTGTTTGTTAACCTACGGCTTATATATTATTTTTGGGGATGTTAGGGGTAGTAAACAATGCGATGAATATAATTAAAGTAAAATCATTGTTTACTACCCCTAACATCCCCAAAAATAGTATATAAGCCGTAGGTTAACAAACATTTGTACTAGTCTGAAGATGGCCGTCATAGGCTGAAACCGGTCCAGTCAAAATAATAAAAGTGGAATAAAGTTACAAATTTGTTTTATTAAATCATCGGAGTATTTGTTTCCCCGACATTGAATTCGCCGCATAGGAGTGTAATATTGTGAGGTTGAAGTAGAATTGTTACAATAATATGGCAGATAATGTCTTGTAACTGTCCTGCCAGGAACACGAAACGCAATCAAATATAATAATTCAGGGCTGTCGGTAATTACTCTACGTTCAGATAATTTTAATAATTTAAGGTGACATGCATTCCATTATTTTTTTATCTTTTTTTAAAAAGAAAGACAAACATTCCCGGGTTACGAATAACCTGACAATATTTGAAAAACTCCTACTGCCATCATAATAAGCGGAAGATGTTGCTTGTACAATGATGGAGGACTTAGCCAGCAGAGGAATTGAACACACGACGCCCGGGTGGGAATCCGACGCGTTTGTCCACTCAGCTACCGACCGGTCATGGAATCAATAGAATGGGCATATTAACCGAATGGTTAATATGCCCATTCTATTGATGTAAAGTAATGAATACTCCTTTTACTGATATCGTATGTGTTTTAAATAATAAGTTGAGGTTTGTTTTATCATTTTTATAGTGTTGATGTTGTAACGCTAAAGCTTTATTAAAAACTTCAAATATTGTGACTCCAGCTTTATGGATATACGAGTTATTTTTTTTATTTTTTTTTTCTTCTTCAGGGCTTTTACATTAAGAATATATTTACATTTTTTTAAGAAGCTTGAGAAAAACGAAAACTGGTTGGTGATTAACTCTAATTAAGTGGTGTTTTACAAAGTTTATTGTTTTATTTAATATACGAGTTATCACGAAATGACAGTCAGCAAGGTACGACGGAAGTTGTGCATTGAGTGAATCCGAAATTCCGGAGGTTAAATATAAGAATATAACCTTGCATTTTAACATTTAAATTTAACCTCCACACAGCATCCCCAAAGATGACATTGGCCCTGAAACAAATTATTTCCCTCAAAGCCTCCTGCGTGGAGTTATTGTAAAAAAAAACCTCCAAATATTGTTTATTTATTTATTTACCCCCGCTATAGGTTTTTACATACATGTTAACATATTTATTTAAAAACAATAACCTCATTAGTGCAAAAATTGTGTAAAATAAAAAAGAGTATTGAATAGCAGATACAAAAATAACTAATAATATTTAATAAATAACATGTTCAAAAATATTGTAAAAGAAAAGAAAAAAATTATATTAAGTTATAGGTCCAACTGTTAGTTTAGCTCAGAGGTTCCCAAACTTTTTTGTCCTGTAGACCACTTGTCGATTTTTTCTGTTTTGTATAGACCCCCTGCTTTCCTAGTATTGATTTTTTTTAGCGTTGGGAAAAACTTCAAAGTTTTGTGAACGCTTCGAGAACTGCAAGTTCTTTGAAATGAACCCTTCGCGGTGAAATAGAAAACACAATTGTAGTACTAGTCGGTAGAGATTCCAAATCGAAAAGTGCTAGCAAATCAACAAAAATTCCTCTCCGAAAAAAAGCACTAGTCGGTAGATATTTGAAATCGAAAAGTACTAGCAAATCGACAAAAAATCCTATTTGCGGGAAGCCAACATTTTGGTGACGGCCTGCCTAAATGGAATCCACTCCCGTGGACCCCCATTTACGTCTCATGCACCCCCGTTTTTTTTTTTTCATTGACGTGGACCCCTTGCAGGTCGGAATCGACCCCTGGGGGTCGATATAGACCACTTTGGAAATAACTGGTCTAGCTCTACCAGATGACAACAACTGTACTAAATTGAACTTATAGTTTTATATTGACGTGTTAAATATATCAGCGACGTCGGAGTATGTGTTTCCCAGCTGTTGCATTCGTCACATAGGCGTGTTAATTTGCGGGTTGAAGCAGAATTGCCACAATATTACGGTAAGTACTGCCTTGTAACCGTCTTGCTAGGAACAAGAAATGAAATCAAGTTTAATAGTTCAGGGCTGTCAATCATTGAATTTATAATTTTATATAAACAAATCAAATCGGTAATTATTCTCCGTTCAGACAATCTCAATAAATTAAGATGACAAAGAATGCGATTCCGCCTTTATGTGTGTGTAAGCGTTTGTAGGTTACAATGTAACTCCAACACTGTTTTCCGTTTGCAGGGAATTTCTCGGCGCAGGGCGACTCCATGTACCACCTGGCTGGGTCCGGCGAGACGCCCCTGCTGGGCTCGCACGAGGCGCTGGAGGGCGAGATCAAGAGGCTGCGCGAGCGCCTGCGCACCGTGGAGACGGAGAACGCCGCCATGTCGGTCAAGCTGAACCAGCAGCAGTGGGAGGTGGAACATAGGTGGGTTCAACGAATGATGGAATAGGTCTCTCGAGCAGAGTTGAGGCCGGACATTATTCACACAGATACATAGCTTACGTACAGCGTGTTCCATTTAAAACTTCAATTATTATTTTTAAACTAACTAACTAACCATCACGCCGTTTCCCCGCAGGGGTAGGCAGAGAGAACGGATCGCCATATAACTCTGTCTTGGCACACATTCCTTGCTTCATTTACATTCATACATCGTCTCATAATACTCTTCTGTTATTTTGACTCTTCACACGAGCCGATTCAAGTATTTGATTTACTTGATCGTGCCATGTCTTTCTCGGGCGCCCTCGACTTCTTCTTCTATTCACTTTCGCATCCCATATTATTTTCACATTCCTTTCTTCGTTCATTCGCTCTACATGCCCAAACCACCTAAGCGTCCCTTTCTTGATACTATTCATTACGCTCACATCAGCCTTGCATTCTTTCCGGATATCCACATTTTTAATACGGTCACGCATGGTTTTACCGCACATACGTCTCAAAGATCTCATTTCCACAGCATTCAGTCTACTTTCATCCTTCTTCTGCCAGTTCCATGCCTCACTGCCGTGCATCAGGGTTGGTATAAGCACTCCATTGTGGACTGCTAGCTTCGCTTCTTTGGAAAATTTCTTATTTGCGCCAACAGCGTTCAGTCCTCCATTAATGGAGTTTCCTGCATTCACCCTTCTTTCAATATCCTTATCAGCCTTTCCGTCTTTCGTAAACATACTTCCTAAATACACAAATACAATGATTATTCAACTCTTCGAGATACAGAGATAGAAGCCAAAGCGAGTTGAAGTAAGTTATATAAAAGTTTTTTTAACATGTATGTTGTTTTATTTCATTATTATTAAAATACTGAATGTTATTAAAATACAGTTCTCAATAAATAACTCAATGCAAGGTATCCAGTAATTCGTAGAAGATTGGGGTATGCTGTGAGGCTGAAGATAGTGGGCAGGAAAAAGAGATGGAGAAAAAAAAGACTGGGAAGTACCTGGCCATTCAGATCTGATCACCAAACACGGCTAAAGCCATTTCAAGCAACAAGTTTCGATTTAGAATGGTGGCCTTTCACCATGGCGATACTGAGAGTATTTTATTTTGATTTATTTATTTAGGAAGTATCCACCACTTTGATTGGTGATATGTGTTTTTTTTTTAAATTTATTGAATATCGCACAAGAGTCCCAACCGCTCCCAACCATCTGGAGCCAGTGGCACTATGGCACCCCCGATTGGGGTATGTTGTGAGGCTGAAGGTCCTGGTGAGGCCTTTCACCAGGGCCATACTGATAGTATCCAGCAATATGATTAGTGTGTATTCATGAAGAAAATGTTCAAGTGGGAGAAGCGCGACGTACCAGTAACATAATTAATCGTGATTAAATAAAAACAAATTAAAACTTTATTCCACTTTTTTTTTTTTGACTGGACCGGTTTCAGCCTATAACGGCCATCTTCAGACTAGTACAGGTTGTTCTTATTCTATGAAAGTTATAAATTTGTTTTTATTTAATCATTAAAATGGAATTCCACCATGAATCAACAGTTACAAAATTAGAAATAATAATTAATCGTGTTTTTCAGACTGGCGGAGATCGAGATGCAGATCTGCGGCGCCAGTTCCGCCAGCTCCTTGGAGGAGAACGAACGCAACCGGGAGAGCATCATTTAACAGAGCTCGCTGCCCGCGGTCCCCCACTACCTGCACTACTGCGTGGTGTAGGGCGGGCGCCGCGGCCCCTGGGGCCTCGCCGAGCCCCGCCCGCCCTGTGAAGCTGAAGACCTTCACTTGGTTATATGATACTCGTAGGTTAGAACGTAACGTGAGCGCACTCGCGATGCGCACGTACCAAACACTGCCAAACTTGTCTCACTGTTCAGAGTCACACAAAGTCTTAGTTTTATGTTAATTGTAGGTTATGTACAAAAATTATGTCGAAACTGCCCAACTTGTCTACGATATTTTGCGCCCTGTGCAGTAAATACCAATTTTACCTCTTTGGCATCGATTTTAACGTACGACAACCGTAGAAAAACAAAGTTAACTTGCAATTCGTAAAAAAAATCCGTCACAAAAAACATTTTTCCATACGTTTTCGATAGTCGTTGAATGCACAGTGATGTTGCCAGCGCAATAGAAAACATAATTATCCCATGATGTGGAAAATTTTAATATGATTTGGGAATATTTTAAGTAAATTTAACTAAGATCTTTTTTTCACGGTGCCTCTTCAAAGATGGCGCCTTTGTTTTTTCACACAGTGGTATTTTATGTTAATTTTTATAGGTTATGTACAAGAATTATGTCAAAAAAACTGCCAAGCTTATCTTATAGTTTATTGAATATGTACAAATCCAACACTGTCAAGCATAACTTTATTATTTTAATATCTTGCTAATATACATAGCAATCCCGATGAGTTATAAAAACATATACAGAGTAATCAAACTTATACATTTACATAAAAAATATAGCATAAAAAATGGGGTAATTTTATAAACAAGTTTAGGTCTCATAATCACAATGCATCGGACTCTCGGTTGCCTGTTGACCTTTACGTTATAATATTGCAACATAAATTTGAGTACAAACCTAACACCCTATAACACATAATAAGTGTCATGGGAGTCTCACAGTGTCACAAACTCTTGATTTAAGTTGACCTGTTTATTATAATCACTGAATATGTTGAACTATACAAATCTTACGCTGCCAAGCATACCTTATAGACATAGTAAAAGTCTCAGAGTCACAGTGAACCTCTTGGATGTACGTTGATCTGTTATAATATCAAACAAAATTGATTTGGGAATAACTTAACTTGACAGCTTACTTTATATATATTACCCACATAGTGAATCTCGCAGACACTTAGTGAGGTTATACAGTTATCTAATATGTGTGTTAAATCTAGCACCGCCAAGTATATTTTTTTGTGAATTTAGTGTTGTCATATTTAACTTCTATAAAGCAAACAGTCAACCGGTCAGTCAGTTCTCTTAAAAAAACATCATTTTTTAAATTCACAGGTATTAATATCTATAAAACTTAATTTTTGCGTATTATTCCTCTATTTTCATCTACTATAATTGCCATTTTTTTATTCATTTCATGGCAGTAGTTTATTTTACAAAAGGAAAAAGTCCATTACATATTTTATAACAATTTCTTGTCTTTCTTGGGTATTCAGACTCTGACATGAAAATGAATAAAATGGTATAAGACAAAATAAAATACCTAAATACTAATGTCATGGTTCCGTTTAAGACAATGATCATAGAATAGAGCAATGATGGCAGCAATATCTATTTTGGATACTGCAAACATCAAATCGTACGTTATATTATTAAAATATCTAAATTAAGAACGACTTCAATATATTATGAAAACGGGTCAAATTCTTATAACGTATTATAATTACCATTGTGATTTAACACAATGTATAGTTTTAGTTTGAATATAATATGGGTAAATATTGGTGGTTCTTATTTGTCGAATCACCTTTGAATTAACTTAACGTAAGCATTGAAAAAATTGAATCAAAGTTGAAGAAGGTTATTATATATGTAGAATAATGTTTATAAGGAGATTGGAAAAGTATTTTTGTACAATGTATTGCACGAAATGTTTGAAAAGTGAATGTAAAACTGTTTGAAATGTACTTTTTCGAATTCCAAAACTGATCAACCAACTTACTATAAAATGCTTCGTTCATAAACATGAGTGTGTGACGATGTCTTCCATTTTATTTGCGTAAATCTCTATGAAATAAAGTTGTCCATTCTCCAACAGTTTATAAAACAGAAAATAGTGCCAAATAATCCCTTTCAATCAATAGTGCCAATTTATTCATGGAAAATAGTATGGTCTTTGCATTCAAATATTGTTTACAAACAAACATTGGGTAAGAGTTGTAAAATAAGTAAAAAGTCATTTTAACAGATTGAAATCTGCCAAACTAATGTTTCTCTGGAGATAGTATTTTAATTAATTACAGAATATACTGTTGAATCAGTAGGTACACATACATTTTTAAATGCTATATCTTTAGCAAAAAACAATGAAAGCTAGCATAATAGATATAAAACTAAAAATTATACAAGTCTAAGAAAATACATTCAAAACATAAAATGCTAGAATGCTCACAAAAAACCTACAAAATATAAAGCGCTCTAATACGAAACAGAACATATTAATGTAATAAATTTTTTGTCTTTCTTTTTTCATATTCTTTGAAGATTGACAATATTCTTTCAGTAATACGTAGTATCATACATAAACAGTATTTGAAATGCAAAGGCTAACTCCAAAATATTTCATTACTTTCCACTTAAATGTTTTCTTGTTTATACTATTTAATTGAAAGTTTCAAAAACTCATGTTCTTCGAATAATAATTCTAACAATAAATGTTACAATGAAAGTAATTATGAATGTTAATTGTGTTAAGTAAAACCCCAGTGTGAAAACTAAGTCAACTCGAATGTAAATAAAATTTAATCACATAAAGAATACAAGAATTATTGTGTTGTGAAAGGTGCTAACCTTTAATTGTGTTGGTTTTAAATATAGTTACGACAATATAATATGCTATTAATAACAATGCTGGACAAAAACATAGTAGTTTCGAAAAGAAGAATATGCCTAAAACAATTAAATGGGATTTTAAAAAACATTTAATTATTACAGTTACAAATCAAGGACAATTATTGACAGTAGTAGTTTGTGCTAACTCGAATATGAAAGTGTTCATTAAAAAAAGTAAGTGACGATAGCCGATGATGATAATGATTCTACAATTAAATTTATACAACCACCTAATGTAAAAGGTAAGACATTTTATTGTGTCGTATCTTGGTGAACATTTGTACAGAATTATCCTTTTTTACAATTACTGATAAAAATATACATACCTTTAACATTATAACATATTATTATATAACGACCAGAAAGAGTTAAGGATATACAATTTGATTTAAAATCTCTACCTTTGTTTAAACAATTTGTTTTGTAATTAAATGGTTTCTTAAGTATCCATTTCAAAATGTTTTTGGTACTTGACAGTTTTTATGCAGATGCAAAATTTTATCGAAAATATAATAGTGCAAACACTTGCAGGCTATGACTTTATTGACGTGCTTAAAATTGCATTGTGCATGCCTCCCTTAACCAAATATAACCCAACAGATAGAAAGGCTGTAGGATTGGCTAATTGGGGTAGTAAAAAAAGAAGAAGAAAGCTGTTGGGGTCAGGTTAGGGTAAGAAGAACATGCACGGTTCAATAGTGACCGTTGATACAGCCATGCAAAACTTGCAGTTTTACTTTTTTTTTTAATTAATTACAATATAACATTTTGAAAAACAGATATGTTGAAAAACAATAACAACTTTAGTTTGTACTTTGCGTCTGTATATGTGTTGTCTTCTGCTACTTAAAAAAGTCTTTGAAGAGCTTTTTTGAGAGCTAGCAAAAATATCTTTGAAAAACTCAAAGTCCTTGTTTTGAAGTAAACAAAGAAACAAAAATAAATCACTTTCAAACACATTTTTTTTCATTTTCTTTTAATGGATATTTTAAAGTTAATAAAAAAACACATATCAAAAAGCTCAGAGCTTTCTTTTCTTTACAAAAAAAACATAAGATGCTATTACTTCAAAAATAAAACCTCTCGTAAAGCTTTGAAAATCCGAATGTATCAAAATATTTTTTGTTTTTGTTTTGATAACATAAATGGGACTCAATTCATTTGATGTTTTCTATTAAGTAGGCAATAGACAACCATTACCAAAAACATTTCATTACAATAAAACTTTTTGAATTTTTTTTTTTTTAAAAGAATTTTGTAAATACTTTCTTACCATGTAAATTAATTAAGAACTCTTTTTTATTTTCCAAAAATATTCTAAAATAAAGATAAAATTTTATTAGAAGGGATAAAACTTGAAAAAAACGAATTGTATGTATATAGGAGGTATAAGTAAACTTCATTCATCATTTTCTTTTTGTGTGTCACCTCCAAACTCACCTGACATTTTAAATTGATTCTACAAATATTGTTCATTCAATTATTCACCTCCAAAATAATAAATATTATTTAATATATGGCATCCCCATTTCGATAAATGTACTGAAGCTCGAAAAATTTAAAAGGGGTAGGGAGATGGAGAACAAGATGGTTAAAATGTACCTGGCTATTCAGATCTGGTAACTAATCTCTAAGAACATTTCAATGCTTGGGATTCTGAATGGTGGTCTTTCACTGGTGATACTGGGAGTATCTACCACTCTGTGTGTGCCTGTTAAAACATTCTCTGATTCCCTGAGTCCATGAGATTTCGGAATTTGTATTGTGTAGTTTGATCATCAACATACTTCCCAAAGTTTCAATTAACACCTGAAAATCAATACAATATCAATAAAACGATCACCCAATGAAATTGATTCTCATCGGTAAATCTATTGAACTCAGAACTGCCTTGTCAACCACACATATTTACTTTGTATACATTTGTATTTATGCTTTTTGATTTCTATTTATTCTTTGGTTTACCATTAACATTGATTTTATCACAAATCTAAAACATCTTTTCAACAAAAAACCAAACAAACCTTAAATCTGCCAAAATTCGAGTTAAGAAAAAAAAATCTAATATTATATTTTACTTTTAGTAACCAAAACCAAACTAATTTTAAAACCAAATTTGCCAAATAATTCACTCACTACTTCCAGAAAATGCCAAAATTGAAAGTATAACGTAACTGCTTACAAAAGATTATTATTTCATGATTATCCATCTTTTTATTTTGCGTTAACGCAGTCTACAAAAAAGAAAACGATGATATCAAAAACTTTAAAATCAAATGAATTTTCAGTGCGTTAACCTTAAACAACTTTGAATATAGTGATAATTCAATATACATATTAGTTTCCGTAACAATTTAACTTTCTTTTTATACTTGAACAATATTTCAAAACACTCGACGAGAGATACATGTTTATAATGATTTGTAAATCACAAAATCCTGTTAATATGTAAATATGTTCAATTATCGGCGCCGCCGTGACCACGTATAATAATGATAATTCACTATGTGATTGTATTTTAAATTTGTACAAAGTAATTACGAAATGGTATGTGGAAACGCAGTCAGGGACCAAAACTAATATCTTCTAACAAAAGCAACTATCTGACGTGGAGCGAATGGAATTTTGACGAATGTCCGACAGTTGGTACTTCAATCTACCCTGAAATAATACATCTTTTTCAGCATATTTAGTCATTTTTCTGACAGTTGGTAGTAACATTTTTCTGACAGGTGGTAGTGACATTTTTCTCCCTCGAAGTAATATTTCAACTCCAGCAAATTAAGTCATTTAACTGAAAATTTTAGTTTTTCTTATTCTATCTCGGTCCTGTTTTGTAACTTGTCCACCCCGTTCAAGAAACTCGTTTTGCCTCCGAGAAAACATTCTCTCTAAAGATACTCTATATCAGGGGTGGCCAAAGCGTCGACCGCGTAACTATTCCTGGTTGTCTGCCTATGTGAATCCGCCCACAGACATATTGTTTTATTTATTAACTCTTTTTGTATTTGTGTAGAGAAATCTTTAATGTCTGTTATTAAAACAACTGTATATTGAATTGGAATTACTAATATCTATGTCAATTTAATTTTTTTTAATTATTTTCTGCTTTAAATTACTACTTTTCTTATGATCACTTAACACATACAATGTTAGCAGACCGCCGCCAATAATTGAAAACGCAGGTCGCCCCGTAGTGATTAAAAGTTTGGCCCTCCGTACTCTATAAGAACAAAAAATTAACCTAACTGATTGAATTTAGAAAAAACAACCCTAGCCCAACCTTTTGAGATGAGAGTGTCATATATTGATTGAACTTCATTTTAAAACCGTGTTCTTTGCGCATCTTGTACAGATTTCTAAACTTATGTGTGCAGTCAGGAGCATCGCCAGTGTAAATATTGTGTTATTACAACAACAAAAAAACTTTGATAATTGTTCATTCATTTAAAAGAACTGACATTCTTTTTTTGGCCGCCTGCACACATAATATTTTAGAGCTGTAAACACTAGTACAGAGAGCACAGTAATTCAACTAAAATGATTTGAATAAAATTCTACCACATCACTTTTCACAAGTTTACACCAATTTTGAAAAAATCACTTTGTTTTAACCTCAGAGAGTAGAATTAAACTAACCTTACCAAACCTAACCTCCAAATCTTTACCCACACTCCAAACAATGGTATTTTGTAGTAGGTTTAAGAAGACATTCTGGTCCGAATACACAATCTTTGCTTCTTCTACATACATGTCCAAGTTTATTTTCTCCGTCTTATAGATCACAATGCGCAAAATAAGTGTTCTGGTGTCATTATAGTTATATTAAGTATCTTACTTTATATATCTGGTGTCAAATACAAAAGAAATAGATCTTAGTTATGAGAATTGACTTGGGAATTTTTATTTCCATTTTCCAACAATCTGACATTCTAAAAATTTCATTCCTCGCGTTTAATTTCATTCGGCGTTTCGCAAGACCATTCCTCATCATCTTCCTGCGCTGGGATAACATATTTGTGTAAATTTTCCAATTGAAAACGTAGATAATCGATAGCAGAATTATCCTTAGCATTGTCAAAACTCTTAGATAGGTTCCGTAAATATAAGGTTTACCGACCACTAACTAACTTGTACTGCCAACATATTATGTTTATCTTCCCCTATTCAAGGCTATTGTAACCATCCGCATCAGGATATTATGAGAATATGTGATGTATAAGAATTTTCTAAAACTGGTTTTAATCTAATGGACTAATGTCATAATGTTACAAACCTTCAATCGTAGCCATATTTTTCTCTTTTACAAAAAAAAAACAATATTCAATAATTTTATTTTTAACAGCTGTAATATCTTGAGTGTGTCAAAACAATATTACTCTTCCTAAGCCGTTTACAATTTCATAAATGAAATGTCAGTGTTTTCCGTCTATATAAAACAAAATACTCGCACAGATGCATTACTTGCATGCAGTGTAATGCAAACTTGCTATTCTAACTTTACACACTTGAAAATTAGTGTGAAATTTAAAAATGTTCATTTAAATATTTTTTTAAAACATACTGTTTGATATTCTAATTCAATGATTGTATACATTTGCTGTCCCTTTCTCGCATTAGCGAATTATTAAGCAATAAGTATGTGTACCCCTAAGACAAAATGTTGTTTTCTCAGTGATGTTTGGCAAGGACACCATTGTGTTGGAAGTATATACAAATGCACCAATACACCAAATCATAATTTTGCGTAAACTCTAATATTGTGACGTATACAATAATAATAACATGCTTTCAAAAATACATTACTGTAGAAAAAAGTGACACAAGAATGCATCTATTTATTTATTTTCAAAAATGTATAACTCATGATTTACAACAGAGATGGCACTAGTTGACGCATTACTCCATTAGATTTTACCACTGAAAATTTATCGTTGTTTTCACTTCTATTTCTCACCAAAACTATGTAATTTTTAAGTTGAAGATGTTTTGTACTCTAAATTTAAAATTATTGTATCGTTACCAATATTTCTTCATAAAATTGGGAGAAAACTTTTTCTAGATAGTGAAAAAATATATAAATTGTAATGCGTTGCCGATTCAATTATTTATTTCTGTTTGTAAATGAATTTTTTGCCAGCAACGGATTTTACCAATCCAGTGTAGATATAATTATAATATTCAATGAATCGTTTACAATATGGAATGTCACATTACAACGATCAGTAGTTCATTTGAAAACATTATGCATATTGATAAATAAGACTGCGGCCCACCCACTACCGACTACCCACCACTCACTGGGCCACCCTATACACACGTACACTTATTGGACAAGCTAACAGCTGATTTCATAAAATATGAGTTGTCAAGTGAACCACTAATTATTGATGAAAATGTATTATATAATTATTATTGTGAAATGTGAATTGATTTATGTTGTTTTTGGACAGATAAAAGTAGCATGAATTGGCAAATTAATGTGAATAGGACTGGACAGCTGGGTAATATTATGTCCGTAAAGTCTTTTGATTCTGTTATGCGTTTGAAATCATTTTACCGCTTTATAAAATAACGCCGTAGATATTGTTAAAATTTTAACAACAATTAATTTGATATTCAAATACATTTAACTGCTTTGTTAATAATGGCTGGCTATTTAACATAAATATTTATTATATGTCTAATAATATTTAACAATGACGAAAAAAAAACTGTTTTACATTTGTGTTAATGAACTTATAGTTTTGGTGCAGACGGGCGTTAAGTTTTCAAAAACAAAAACTATGTAATGTTAATAAAGATTGAAAAAGAAGGAAGTTAATTTCTTTTAAAATGAGTTATAAACTTATTAAAAGATTGAAGTAATGCCGATCAATTAAAAAAAGTATATATAATCAAAATATTATTATATTATCAAAACACTTGTCGAAAAAATCTACATATTTGTATACAATACCAATCGAATATAGTTTACCAACTGAGGTTTGAACTACTTTTTCATGGCCTTTGATGCAATGAGGTTATTATTCATTTTCATGGGTAGTACGTGGAAAATATTTAGTTTCATTTTCCACGGTCTTGAAGGATTCCCTCGAGGGATTCACGATGAAGGCTCCTGAGGTGAGCACAGAACTCACAAGTCGGAGTTTGATGTATCAGTGTATCAGAACTCAGTGTCTGTTTGTAAATATTTCAAATGAAATTAATAAATGATCGCTAAATATCTAAAATTCTCATTTTCTTTTTCGACCTGTCCTATCCAACACAAAATGCTTCTCCTGAAAGGAAAAACTGAGTTACAAAATTAATAGTTATTAGGTAGGTACTATAATTTGGCTAAAACAGTATTGATGATGCAAATCATGTCGTAATGTGAAAAAACAGCTCACAACAATTCCAGTAACTTTGATGATTTTTTCACAGATGTCACTTTTGGAAGATTTTTTTGTTGATTCGTTTTCGGACCATCATTCTTAGTGAAAAATTCGAAAATATATTCTGTTTGGTAGAGTGTGAGAAAACTTAATTTATTTATTTAACTAATATCTCATAAAATCAGTTGTTCACCAAATCATTTAGAGATGAATGATATAAAAAGATTATAGATATAAAAGAAACTAAACATTTATTAACACACCACATATGTAGCTTCATTGAATAGTTCCATCGCTTTATGTATTGGCGTTTTTATGTATGAGGAAGTTCCGACTTTCGTTTGATTTCTAACCACAAGACGGTGCACGTAAAATTGATATTTGTTTCACAATTGTTATTGTTTCAAAGATTCATCCAAAAAATCGTCTCTTCAGTGTCTTCAGGCACTATAAATTTCAGCCCCCCATTCCAAATTTCAGTCCAATAATAATGGCCGTAGAGCCAGAGACAACGTCGTTTAATTTTCGACTCAAAGGCACGCAATTCGATGGATTTGAAAAAAATGTTACTAATGGATCATTAATTCATCATTTTTAACATAACCGAAGTTTCACTCCATTCGTTCAGATAGAGCGTGAGAAAACCGCATTTGATTTTCGGCCCCAAGAGTCGCATTTAGCCCGTAAAGTGGTAGATTTTTTTATAAAAATGTTACCTAGCAGGATTTATTGATTTAATCATCTTAAAGTCATTATTTTTAACACAATTCCTAAGGTTCACTTCATTCGTTTCATAGAGTCTAAGAAAACGGCTTGTGATTTTCAACCCCAGGAGTCGCATTAAGCCCGTAAAGTGGTGGATTTTTTATAATATTGGAGGATTTTTTTTAAACCGTCATTAAGTCATCATTTTTAACATAACTCCGAAGTTTCATTTCATTCAGCATGAGAAAACGGCATGTTATTTCCGACCCCAAGGCTCGCATTTAGCCCGTAAAGTGGTAGATTTTTTTATAAAAATGTTATTGTTGAAGGATTTTTTTACTACACCTTTATAAGATCATCATTCATAACATAATTCCTAAGGTTCACTTCATTCAGTTACATAGAACCTGAGAAAACGGCTTGTGATTATCGACCCCAAAAGTCGCATTAAGCCCATAGAGTGGTAGATTTTTTATAAAAATGTTTATTTTGGAGGATTTTTTTTTTAAATCGTCATTAAGTCATCATTTTTAACATAATTCCTAAAGTTCACTTTATTCAGTTACATAGAGCCTGAGAAAACGGTTTGTGATGTTCGACCCCAAGAGTGGCATTTAATATTTTTTTTTTATAAAAATTTTACGTTTGCTGGATTTATTGACTTAATCATCTTAAAGTCAGTATTTTTAACAAAATTCCTAAGGTTCACTTCATTCGTTTACATCTCTATTTCAGAAAAGGGCTTGTAATTTTTTCTTGTTACCTAACAGGATTTATTAATTTTACCATCTTTAAGCCATCATTTATAACATAATGCCTAAGGTTTACGTAATTCGGTCAAGAATAGCCTGAGAAAACGGCATGTGATTTCCGACCCCAAGAGTCGTATTTAGCCCGTAAAGTGAGTGATTTTGTTTAAAAATATTATTTTTGAAGGATTATTTTTTTAAACCGTTATTAGGTCATCATTCATAACATAATTCCTAAGGTTCAATTCATTCGGTTACAAAGAACCTGAGAAAAGGGCTTGTTATTTTCGACCCCAAGAGTTGCATTAAGCCCGTAAAGTGGTAGATTTTTTATAAAAATATTCCTATTGGAGGATTTTTTTTTTAAACCGTTATTAAGGCATCATTTTAAACTTTAAACTTTATTAGGTCAGAAAGAGCCTGAGAAAACGGCTTGTGATTTTCGACCCCAAGGCTTGCATTTAGCCCGTAAAGTGGTAGATTTTTTTATAAAAATGTTACTTTTGAAGGATTTTTTCATAAAACCGTTATTAAGTCTTCATTCATAACATAATTCCTTAGGTTTAATTATTCGGTCAGACAGAGCCTGAAAAAACGACATATGATTTTCGACCCCAAGGTTCGCATTAAGGCCGTTCAGTGGTAAATTTTGTATAAAACGTTACTTTCGCAAGATTTTTTTTATTAAATAGTCATCATCCATAAAATAATTTCTAAGGTTCACTTTATTCGTTGTGATAGTGCCTGTAAAAAAAACAATATACAACAATGATCAATAATAATAACAATTTATTAGAAAAACTTAATGGGGACATTGGTAATGAAAAATAATAATAATACTAAATATGATATAAATAGTCCGTCTGTATGTGGCTTCTCCACTGTTTGATAATGCCCTCAGAAGGCGAAACAGCTCTCACGCATAAAATAATTACCTAGCAGAACTTTTGACTAAAAATTGTTTATAAAAGTTTGAAATTATAATAATTATTTTTTAAATAAAATTAAAAAACCAAAAAAAAAGCTTAAGTTTTAATTCGTTCCGGCGAAAACAGCACTTAATTTTCGAACCCAAGTACAGTGGTGCCTCACACAACGAACTTAATTCGTTCCAGGAGCAAGTTCGTTATGCGAAAAGTTCGTTATGTGAAACGCGTTTTCCCATAACAATACATGTTAAAAAAAATAATTCGTTCTGTAGCATAAAATATGGTAAGATGACATAAAAAAAAGATAAATTTTTTGTTATTATTTTTATTTAGATACATCTAAAAACATAATGAAAAAAACACACATTTTTTAATTTTAAGAAATAATCGAATCTTGCACATCTTCATCCATTTTCCGCTTTTTGGCCGATGGTGCAGTGAAAAACCTGTCCAAAGTCGTTTGTGTCTCTCTTTTCTTCAACATCTGCCGGAAATAACGGACAAGAGTATCGGAGTACAGGTCGTTGATCCTGTTTGCTTCTTTATTATCTTGATTGCTGCTACTTCCAGGGATGTTTTTCTTTAGATCTTCATAAATTATCTTGGCCTTGTGACAGATAATATCTTGGGTTGTTACGTCACCTTTCACCTGCCTGTCCTTAATCCAAATCGCTAATAGCCTCTCCATTTCCTCGTGGATTGAAGATCTATGTTTTTCATTAAATAGTTTTGATACTCCTTTGGCTACTTTGGCTGATTTTATTGCATCCTTGTTTGTCAAAATGGTGAAAAATGGTGGTCTTGTTGAGGCCAAACTCTTTGACGAGGTCACACTGTTTTACCCCACATTCACTCCTTCTAATTATTTCCTGTTTCATTTCAAGAGAAATCACCTTCCTGCTTTTTTTTTTAGAACCCATCATATAAAAAAAAAATGTTGAGTTTATCTTAAAAGGACGACTGCCGTGATACGTGTGCGATTTAATTCGTAATGAAGAACGATTGCTGCGATACGTGCGTAAGTTAAGCGTACTACGCAGTGACTAACGAGTCTAACGACTGCCTGCGCGGGAGGATGCAATTAATCGGCAGTGATCGTAGAAGATCGGGCGACTTCGTTGTAATGATGAACGATTGCTGCGACACGTGCGTAAGTTAAGCGTACTGCTCAGTGACTAACGACTGCCTGCGCGGAAGGATGCAATAAATCGGCAGTGATCGTGTGAAGTGGGCGACTTCGTTGTGTGAAGCGAAGTTCGTTGTGTGAAGCGAAGTTCGTTGTATGAATCGTGAAATGAACGAAAAGGAAGTTCGTTGTGTGCAGCGTTCGCTGTGCGAGGCGTTCGTTATGCGAGGCACCACTGTATAATACTCATGGGTCCACGTGAACAAATCGAACGTACGGACCGTACATTACACAATAATTTTATTTCATAAAACGTAAAAAAAGTTTTTCGAAGATATTGGTGTTAAATTTAGGTTTCGACAAGGGGTTTTTTTTTCACAAGTTTTTTTTCAAAAGTAAAAAATCGAAGAACACACAAAAACGGGAGTAACCTTTCCAGTTGTCAAAAACAAACCACTAATCCAACATGGCTGATAATGCTAACATATGATAAACATACGTGTACCAACATAACAAAAAAAAATCGGTAGTCGAATTTACACAGCCCGCGAAAATTTAAAATTCACCTTTTCTTTTGAACAGGCCATGTACATGTATATGAAATAAAATGAAAAAAAACATACCATAACATGGACGGCAGTTGAACTCGTAGGTTCCTGGCCCGACGGTGCGGAATAAAAACCAGCGCCTTTGTTTTATACTTGATACGAGTTGATACCAATCTTCTGTTCTAACAAAAAATTACTCGCGCCAGACGCCGTTTGACTCAGGGTCGGGCCCGTCGATAGATCACCATTCAATATCGAAACGTTGCTTGAAATGGCTTTAGTCATATTTGGTGACCAGATTTGAATAGCTAGGTACTTCCCAACCTTCCTCTTCCTCATCTACTTCCCCTCCCCACTACCTTACCTCACAACTTACCCTAATTGGGGATGCCAGAGTCCCACTGGCTCCGGGCAGTTGGAACTCTTGTGCGGTAGTGAAATAAAAAAATAAATAAGAAAAAGCCAGCACTATTAATGTGCTAGCTACTAGAAAATTACACCAGGAGCACAGGCGTGTGAGAAGGTGACTCATCAAAATTATTGTTCGAATATTGTCGGATTTTTTTTATATTTTGTAGATTTTTTTGTGAGTCAACTTCGGGCGTTTCTTAGTTCCCGGTATCCGGAGCGCATAAGTTGGCGGAGTAAAATATCGGGAAAATAGCCTTTTAATTTGAACCAAATTCCGTAGCGGCGCTAATGTCACTCTAAAAATACCAATGTTCCTCGTAGTCAACAAGAACAAAATACCAGGAGCACAGAAAAGTGATCGGGTGTTTTTGTTTGGTTATTTTTTTGCTGAACATTATCTTTTGCTCATTCATTAGCAAGTTGCTTTTGAATACCATTTTATCAGGAAACTTTAAGGTACAGTGTACAGCTTAAGATATTTACCTTTGGACGCGGTCAAAAAAGGGACTAACGAATGAACTGACTATTTATTAAGTGGCGATTTGCAAAGTTTACTACCTTCTCGCACTCCTGTGCTCCTGATGTAATCTTCCAATATCTAGCGCCTTCCTCATGGGTCCGTTTTTTAAATTTATTTAAATATATATATAATCCTAACTGCTCCCAACCGTCTAGAACCAAAAAGACTATGGGACCCCAATTGTGGTATGTTGTGTGTTTGAGGTGAGAAGGAAGTTTTGAGAGTGCCGGCTATTCAGATCTGGTCACCAAATACGGCTGAAGCCTTTTAAAGCAACTTTTCGATTTGCACGGTGGTAATTCACTAGGCGTGTAAGTCGATTTATACAATTAATTATAAATTCAAAGCCAAAATAATTTACCTACCAATATTTTTTACTGAGAGAGGCGGCCTTTTTGTTAGTTCAATTCAATTATCATTACAAAATTGAACATAAAGCGCTTTTAATAATAATTATAAAGTTTTATTCCGGAAGGTATGCAGGAGTAGTGCAATGCAATACCTTCCATAATTATTGATAATAATACATAGTAATAATAATAATAAAATTAAAGTTGTAATACACACAATAATGATAATGAAGAAAAATAAACATAAATTGAATACTGGAATTAATTAAGGCTCTAAGTGCCAAAAAATTAACAACTTTTTTTTTTACAGAATCGTATTTTATGATGTAAATAAAATACGATTCTTTAAAAAAAAACAGTTTTTTAATTAATTCAGTATTCAATTCATAAGAAAAAAAAAAGAAATTAAAATGAAATTGAAATATTAATGGAGGATATTAGGTCTCATTTCTGCAAAACGCCATCAAGAGGGAGTCCATCCTGGCAGCGTTAAGATTGATGGGGCCAATATCTTACTTTCCACGTGCTAAAAAGGGTACGGATATTAATATAAATATGTTCTTAAGGGTGTATACCAATGTTCACAAAAGTATTAAAGAAGTTTCTGTTTTTGCCCCCAGGCGGCGACACCTACTGCGGCAACGTTTCGCTGATAATAACTAATTAACTTAAATTTTTACGTGCCCCACGTCTATACTCGTATATTATACTAAAAAACCTTACTTTCCATGGATGGTGATCGAATCGGTAACTTCCCGGAATGAAAATTAGCGCCTCTCATTTTATACTTGATACGAGTTGGTACCTACATTTTCTTCAAACGAAAAATTCACACAGGGTGTGAAAGAAGACAAAATTATGCAGAAATGAGCTGCGCAAATGAGAGAGCAATTAGCACGAATTTATGTTAATTGAAGAATGATTCAGCTCTATGTCGAATTATAATATTTAATTGTGGTGTTTACATTTAGGTTTTAACAAGGAGCGCTAGCAAATTTACTTGCGCCAGGCGCAGTTTTGCTGAGGGCCGGGCTTGCGTACCCCTGTATAGCTTTCTTGACACGCTTAGCTCTGCAGTCGGTGTCGTCGCATAGTGTACATTTTGTTGATACAAAAAAAAGGATTTTTAAAACAGTTCGTTCGCACATTAGTTCATCTTTTCGCCGCCTAGAAAGTTAACCGTGTCAAGCAGTATATGCTGCATTTATATTCAGTGCATACATGCTTTATACTTTGTATATATATTCTTTGTGGTTGGGTTCATACTTTGATAATTTTATTTTTTTAACGTCATTGTGATAATTTTTTTAATCATTTTTCCTCTCTGTATACACTATTTTTTGTATTTTGTCTATACATACTTTGTTAATCTATTGTTTATCATTCACAACTTTATGTTTACTTTCTGGTTTATGCTTTGCTTATGTATTATTACCACTTTTATGTTTACTCTTTGTACCTGTTTATGATATGTTTGTACAAAGAAGTGTGTTTATACTATATTAAATTATATACATAGGTGAATTTATTTATACTATGCATAAGCTATTTTTATGTCCAGGTTTATACCTGATGTTTATATTTGGTTCAGTTTTTTTAATTTTTTTTGTACAAGGTGTATACTTTGTTAATATTATTTTTATACAAATATTTTACCTTAATCAAACTGTGTTTATTCAGTTTTTTATACTATGCTAATAGTTTTTTTAATACTCTAATAAAACTAATGTTCATGTTTTGTTTCCACATTTTTCATTTTAACTTTCTTCTCGGGGACGTTTAGGTCAAAAGAACAATTTTCAGCTCGCAACATCATTTCCATCATCACTCACATTCGCCCTTGAGGTTTTAACTTATAAAAATTGCTCTTTAGAAATTAGTCAAGTATTATGATAAGTTATGGAAATTAGAATTATCAATTAACCCACCTGTCAGAAAATAAGACAAGATGCCATAATGTTGTTTGTACCATATTATTCAACTGTTATAAATACAACAAGAGTGAAGTTGGGTACGGGTAATTTTTTTATTGACATGACTCTGTACAGCGCGCAGTCGCAGTCGACACTATCATTAGATAGTACAATATTTTAAGAATATAATGTACCAGTGGCAGTTCGTGACTTTTGAGTCTGTTAGGTTGACGTTAAAAAAATAAAACTTTCTTGATGTTGCAACCGAAAACGATTTTTAATTTTTTCTAAAAAATGTTTTTTTTTTTACGATTTTCAGGATTTTTTTCAGTTAGGTTAGGGTTAACCTCGCATTGCTGAAAAATCTTGAAAAAAATATGAAAAAAATTTAAATATTTTCGCCTACAAAATCAATAACGTCGTAGTTTTCAATCTTAGCTCGTGATTTTTTTTTTTTAGGTTTTTTAAATTTTATTTAAACAATAATTATTATTATTAATTCAAATTTTTTTAAAAATAAAATTGAAATAATAATATTTATTGTTTAAATAAAATTTAAAAACATAAAAATTAAAATGGAACTCTACATAATAAACTTTAAGATAATAAATTAACTCACGATGTATTTCTTCAGAGTTAATTTGTCTGAAAATATGTATATTTTAAAGCATGATAGAAAACAACTACGCACGGTGTACTAATTAAGCATTGCTAAGTGACAAACCTTTTTTCACATCTTCTAGTCCGGAGCGGTCATTAAAACTTTTTTCTCTTTCTCTCATAGGAAGCTCTCCCACATACAGTGCCATGTTTCGGTACACAATATGATATTGATGATGTGCATTAGATAAAAATTGACTTGTAGTAAATTATAACCTCCTTGGACCTGGGCATTTTTTGGCAGTGTTTTAATATGTATATTTTTGTAACACTATTGCACGGAAAATATTTTGTTTTTGAATTTTCCAAAATATTTTAAGAAAAGTTAATCTCTTCGTGTCTTCTATAGTAGATATTTGGTCTCAGTGCATAAAATATATATATATATATACATGTCCTGTTCAAAAAAAAAGGTGAATTTTGAATTTTGGCAGGCTGTGTACATTCGATTATCGTTTTTTTTGTTGTTATGTTGGTACACATATGTTAGCATTATCAGCCATTTTGGATTAGTGGTTTGTTTTTGACAACTGAAAAGGTTAGTCACGTTTTTGTGTGTTCTTCGATTTTTTACTTTTGAAAAAAATGGATCAAAGAATAAAATCCATGATTTGTTTTTCCACAACTCCAGGACGCTCATCGTCATTAACATCTTCTCGGCCTTCTGTAAAGCGCTTGTAACACTTATAAACACTATTTTGAGACAAAGTAGACTCACCGAATGCCACAGTCAACATTTTAAGTGCGTTGGAGCACTTTTTTATTGATCCATTTTTTTCAAAAGTAAAAAATCGAAGAACACACAAAAACGTGACTAACCTTTCCAGTTGTCAAAAACAAACCACTAATCCAAAATGGTTGATAATGCTAACATATGATAAACATATGTGTACCAAAATAACAAAAAAAAAAAAAATAATCGAATGTACACAGCACGCGAAAATTCAACTTTTCTTTTGAACAGGCCTCTTATATTATATATATATATGATTTTGGGTTTATCAGTGATTAATGAAAAATATATTTTCTAATTACATTTCAACGTACATTTGAAAATAATATAACTCACACATGTAACATACTTTACTCTTTCTTCGTTGGCCTTAAAGGAAAAAAAATAATAAATCAAATTATTTTTATCATTAGCAGGTCCTCTGCAAGCGTGATGATTTCCGTCTGCCATTTCTAATGCATTAAATTATACAGAGGAAATTCACTTATCGACATGTTTATTTTTTTCAGAAAAGAGTCAATCATTGAAATAGTTACAAACTACAAAAATACTTATGGCCTATCGACCTAAAGTGTTAAATTTCCAGAAAGCTTTCTTACGTCGACTATAGAAGACACGGGAGGATAAATGAAACGCACAATCATTACAATTTCATTTTCATGTATTTTATAGAAATTCATAGTAAAACATAAATGAATGGTACCACAATGTATATTTGAGGTAGGACAGATAACCTACGGGAAGGACAAGATGAAGAGAGAAATAATGTCTTTGATTGGCTCAGAAATCAAGAGAAAAGGGTGACAATTAGAATAATAATTAATAATTATCACTTATATTATTACCGGCAAAGATGTATCAGTTGCAAAATACTAGAATGCAGTTACAAATATGCACATTACATAGCCGATAAGTTGGCCCACATGAAATTTCCATTTCAATATTAAAACAGCGAGAAAGTCGAATCAGCGTAAAGATGGTGCTAAGATGGTAAAGCGCTATAACAGCACAACGTAAAAATGCTACGCATGTGAAATCAGCTACCACCTTCCAGCATTCTTTCCTAAATTAATCTGGGCCTCTTCTCGAAGAGTTTGTAACCGGCATTAGCAAAATTCCTTCCTACAGTCCCGTATTTAACTCTCCTCAAAGGGTCACGGTTTGTTAATATACGAGAAGATCCCTGGTTGTACACAGTACAGAGAGAGGAACATTGTTGTGAGGTGTCTCGTTAAAAAAATGGTCATGCATTAATGCATGGATTGGTTTAGAATTACTCATAATCTGTAGCAATTCCAAACTTGAAAATACTGTTTGAATTACTGGCAACATTATTGTTATGTTATAATAATTTCTTTTGATCGTTAATTCCAATTAAATCGTTGAATATACACATTTTAAGATAATTCCGTTGAATTATTTTGATATGATGTAGCTTATGCAAAATGGGTGGTCTGAAGTATACAACATTTGTGGTGTAAATCATATTAGAAGTATTAAATACAATGAATGACTCACAGGCAAGAATAAGCTGATTCGACTTTACTAGTATTTATTGATACATATATGCCAATAAGAAAAATATCTACTAAAACACTGAACATACATAATATTAGTACAAGCATGTTTTTTTTTCATTTTCTAACAGTCATCAACATTTAGTTCAAAGAAACACCGAGGGAATAAATAACATTCAAATATAGATTTTTCTAAAATACATGTCATCAAAAATTACATAAATACATCATGTTCCTATACTTTGACATTGATTAACATTCATTTAATTTAACTAACCAATAGGCATCAGAATTTTATGCAATTGGTTACGTAAGATTTAATTGAAAGGTATGAAATTGTGTGTACATTATCTTTTAAAAGAAAAAAGAATAGGGGAGTCTTTTAGAGCAATGCAAATATATTAATTCCGAAAAGTGTTTTTATAAGGGAGAAATAAAAATGCCGGGAGATTTTTCACTCCCAACGTGAACAGGGCTAGAGGAAACCAAGATATTTTAAAAATACATGCCAATTTATAGTAAACATACACTGATCAAATATTTATAATGCAATAAATATAATTTGTTATAATATCTTCAATTAAATAATTATGGACGTAACACATTTTCCTATTGACGACAGATATAAATTACTTTGCTAATACATCTTTCTATCACTCTCACATAAATAGTAGACACAGAGGGTGAAGGGAATATATATATATTTACTAACAAAGGAAGTAAATATTTATTAAAGATATTTATCAGATATGATCAGGATTCTCGCGGCCAATACTATTATGTTGTCGGGCTGTAGGAGGAGTATTGAACAGTGTTATTTTTTCACAGATATTATTAGTCAGTTGATTTATAATTTCTTGCGTTAGTACTGTAGTAAATCGTTCGACACATTGCACACAGAAGTAGGACAATCTTGGAGAAGTACCTAGAACATTGAAGGATAAAGAGAAAGATCGACAACTTTCAGAATTGACCTAGTCAAGGAACCCAAAAACTTGCCCTTCACAACAGATTTTAGTACCACGAAATGCAAAGATAAAATATCCGCATGATTCTCGACAATGAAGGAAACGAAAAGAGTAGATTATTATGTGATATTTTTAAGGAAGGGAAGTAGTGAAGCTGTCTTGAAGAGACCCATGCTTTAGGTGTGAGCAAATCTTTCCACAGACGAACCGTTGAACAAACGTCGTTCTTTGCGGAAAATGTTAGTTGTGTACAAATGTTAAATAGGCGTTTGATATGTCCCCTGGCTGTGCACTGGTGCTGAAAGAATTGTAAATGAAACAAGTACTTCGGGAACACCCTGCATTTAAATACCGATATAACAAACACAGTAAATCCACCTGATGTCTATGCTATAAGGATTGCAATCCGTCGGAATCTATTTTTAACAGCTTACCAATTTCCGCAGAGTCAAGAGTTTTTTCCTGGCTCTAAACTAAAGAAAGCTTTCAAATTCAATAGCAGAGTGCTGTTGCAATGTGCGCAGGGTATCAATTGTGTACTATTAGCAGATTATTATTTCTGATAACTTGTAGACAAGGCGTTTTTAAATAAGGTCTGATTAATCTTCCACGGTTTTACCAACTTCTCTGAAATCAGACTGTAGTCTTCCAAAGTTCATGTGTCGGTGTTTCTTCGATACACTTAAATACACTTCGACCTGCGTTCTAAGTAATGCCAAATATTTAAATTTGTAGCCCTTCTCAATAAATGAGGTGATTCAATCTGATTTGTGTATTTCTATTGCTCTTTTAATGTGAAAATAGCGAGCGGTGCGGTAGTTCTGAGAATAATAGCTGCGTGGTCAATTGGTTGGAATTTTTACGTGTTGTGTGGTCGATAGACGCTTTTCTTTGAGACTAGATCTAGGTATTGTTGGCTGAAGCTGCCACCGCCTTAGTGAGGAAAATGTGGTAGGTTTTCTAACCACAAACATTAAGACAGAGATCAAACACAGAGAAACTCTGTTATAATTTTTTCTAGGGACTTGGGAAAACCTTTTACGTGGTTTCAAATAAAACCATTTTTGGGAGAAGAGAAACAAAATTTCTTAAGCTTGAAACCATACTATGTGAAGATTTTTCTATGTGAATAGGTGGAAAAGAGATGGTGAACTCTAGACTGCAATGTGTAGTAGTGCATATTACTAGTTAATAGAAGGTTTTTACATATGTATTTCGTTATTCTTTCAGTAAAATACCAAAGTTAAAAAAATTATTAAATTTCCATCATTCGATTTTACTTGTGGTTTTCAGGTATTTAAAAAAATATTAATTGTTAACTGCATTGAAAATTAAATGTGAAATTTTACTAGAATCAATACAATATCATTTTTAATTCAAACATAATTTTGATTACATTTTATTATATTTACAACGTCTCGTCATTACTTTTTCATCGACTAGTCAAGCTTATAAATTAACAATGATTAAGTCAGGTTTGCATTATTATAAGTGAAACTAAAGAAGGGCTTAAAGTTGGTGAAAGCTGATCTTCTGGCCCTGGAACCTTTGATTTGGAGACTCCATTTTTTGAACATCTTCCATCGCTACATAGCCTTTGAATGAAGTAAGGGAAGAAAAATACTGAGTCCCCTCAAAAACAAGAGGAAATCTGAACACTTTTGAACACTTCCATTTAATAAATGCACACAATTCCAGTACTCATGTTTGGAGCACAAAGATGGACTCTCTCCCCAGGGACGTTGTGACAGAAATAGCCACCTCACAAAGAGCCGTACTAGGTATCTTCTTACGAGACACAAAGACGGATGAGTGGATTGCGAGTGCAGGGTAAGACGGGGACTTAAAGAGAACTGCCGGTGAGAGCCGTCAAGAATCAGAAAAATTGGGGACATCTGAAGAAGGCTTTTCTTCAAAGGTGGACACCAGAAGGCTTTTGATAAAGAGAAACAGTCTCACAAAAAAAAACAATCCGTGTTTAACTGAAATCAATGTCAATACAAACCAGCCTTAAAAGAACACATATAAAACTAGAGAGAAAACCTCACTAAAAGATAGCTTAAAAAATAAACAAATGTACCGACTTTAAAATATTATTAGCTGATGTTCACAATAATGCGCCAAGTCTTTTTTAGCCAATGACAACCAATAAAAGATGGTGGCCATTATCAACAAATTAAGTGGCTAGAAAAAGACTTCTAAAACTTCTGCGAAAATCGTATTTATGGAGGTTATAAAATTAAAACGGGGAGGATAATTTTTTTTATCGATAGAAAAAATTTATTGTCTTATTTGGTCTTATATATATATACAAATTATGTATATTTTTGAAATTTATTTTTAATTTAAAAGCGCAATATATTTTTGATAGAGGGAAAAATAATTGTTACACAAAATCGGTAGACATAATAATATTGATTGACCAATAAGAATTTTAGAAAAATACAAAAATTAAATATTAAACACAATTTTGAAGCTCATCAAGGGTCAAAAATGAACGCCTACTTAAAATCTTAATATTAACACAAACATACACCATATTCAGAAAAACACACCGATTCAAAATTAAAAATAACGTAATCTGTATAACATAATATTAACCTATAAATTCTTACATACTAACACCGTTTGAAAAGTTTGACTAAAATTAAGTGGATAATATTAACAAAAAACATAGATGCTATATGGTGACATCGCTGCCTGCAAGAATATTATTTCACATACATAATACAATATTGTATGTTAGGTCTTGAACATAATGGCTTGACGCATAATTTTGTAGCATTTTTAGTTTCCAAGGCAAGGCCATTTGAAAAGATTTTTTATGTGTCAATATGGTTTCGATGTCATAGTATTATTTTGTAGAAAACATCCTGAATTTTTCAAATTGATATAAAGAAAATAAAGTGTCAAGTACCAAAATTAACATTTTCGACAAATCATTTTTTTTTTTAGTTTAACTGAAAAGTGAAGACATTGGAGGTTGCTAGAACCATGTTTTCCATTTACGGGGAGAATTTTTTCTCCTGGTCTTATTCCATTGATTTTCATCTTTTCCGCTATATAGTCCAACAATCTCCAACGAACCTCACGACACCTCACCAAGCCAGAACGTTAAGAGTCCATCATAAACAATGCAATTAATTATTAGAAATTATTAGAAAAGCTACAAACTTATGGAACAAACCAATATCTGATCATTTTCATGCATTTTTTAGTTTCAACATTTAGTGAAGGAAATTTCTTGGTCTGCCAAGAACTTGAAAAAACTTTAGTCAATTTCTATTTATTTATTTGTATGATAGATAAGTAAAGGAGTGTAACTATTGTCAACTGAGCTGGAAGAGACAAGTGAAAATACTCGAGTAATGTGTCAATTGTGATTATCTCTCTTTTTTCTAGTGCATCAATATTAATCTCAAAATGATAGATAATATATTTGTAACAGATAAATGAACCAATGTTTATCATTTAAAAAAATCACAAACTGATATAAACAGGAGAAGGCAGAGAAGACATCATATAATGTTTTAATCAAAACTCATTTCTAAATGTTTGTACTCTACAAATAAATAATCAAATAACACATTTTAAAGAATGTAATATTTTTTACGCTGCACATAAAAATGATTTGCAAATAATACATAATACGTAGTTTAAAGGATCATATGTTATACGATTAATAGGTGAACACCGTGCAAACATTCATATTCTAAAATTTCCTGTATTGGTTCTTTTGTCTATAAAAGAATTGACATTTCACATTTTTAATAGAAACAAATGATATCTATTTTAATAGGAGGTTTTGTTAATTCAGAACATAAGGACATTATTCTTTGTCCTTCCAAACAGAGCCCAGATCATCAAGTTGTAAGTTTATTCCGACATGTTCTCAAGATGTGTAATAACTCGGTACATGGATGGCAATAAAAAGTTTCTTCAAAATGGTATACTAAATATTGTAAAAGCACACAACCAAATCAACCAAGTGTCAAAGAAATGTATGTATGCATGTAAACATTTGAACAAGTTGATGTATTTTCTTAATTTATAGCAAGTAAACATCTACATTTAAGAAAATCATAAAGTTTATGTTGGGGAGTCAGATATGCTAGTTTAGATATAAAATACTGGGAATCACCTTTCAAAATGCTTAGCTAAATCGATTAATAAACTTCGTTTTTGCTCTCCCATAAAAACATGTGGGCAAATTTATATTTATATCTCATATTTCCATCTCAGTACCGAATTAGCTATCTGTCGTGGGGCATTAAAAACAGAATGAGTGAAATTGATAAACCAATTTGAAAAAAAATTAGGTTAGTGTAAAATTATAAATTCTGGTACAAAACTGTCGCTCTACACAATGTATAACATTAAGCCTAGACCACTGAATACCTGTACCAAGTCGGAGAGAAGAACAAGTGCAGCGAGAGTCAGTGTCACTCCACGTACAGCACGCAGTGACTGGAATAGGAACTCCCGAGCCCAAACAGCATCGGGAACTCGATAGAGACCGTCTCTCGGTCGGACAGCGGGGTCGGTCGGTATACCTTCTTCTTGTGAGGGTTCCTCGTCACCTCCCAACGCCACCTCTGCCTCTCCCCCATATCAAACAGTGTTAGTATATCGAAGCGTCATAAGTCAGGGAATCTGAATGGATCCTCTACATATGCTGGAGGGATCCGGAACATACTGTACGGTATATCCTCCCTGAACTCAAACTGCTGGAATGTAATCTTCGCTGTGACCGTCGGGAGAATAGGGATGTCTATCTTGACGGGAAAACCGCTCGGGAGTTTTAACTCTACAAACTCGCGTAGCTTGGAGAAATGTTTAAACGGCGCAATGACTTCTAGCACGTTTAAGAGCATCTCTACGCTGAGCGGGAAGTTGTCACTCATGGCGACGGTCGCTCTGAAGTTTTTGGTGGTTTCTTTGTAGACGAGCTCGCGACCGAGCCCCACATATCTCCCGGGAGGAGAGTTGTTGTAGTCTTCCCAAGTTGTGCCGCATTCGGGAGGCGGGTTCAGTGAACTCCTCCTGACCGGTTCGCCGTTGGAGTCCAGCCCTTGCGTGTTCCCTTTGGTGAAGCTTTCCATCAAGGCTTTGTTCTTTTGCAAGTCGTCTGTTGAAAGATGTTCTCTCCGCTTTCTGGATTCCAATACCAATCCGTTGATGCAGTAGAGGTCGCTCTGATACTGTCCGGCGACTGTTTCCTTGCGGTCTTCTCTGAAGAACCAGCCTGATTGAGCGCGGGTGAATGAAATGCTTTTAGTAGACATCTGAGCCGCGAGGATATCGCTGGACATCAAGATATCGACTTCATCTTCAATCTCTAACTCTGTTTCTTCGTACCGAACTCGCTGATACACTTTGAACTTGTTATCGATAACGGTGAGCGACTTGCTGGGGATTTCGTCTCCTTTGAAAACAAAGCTGATGTCTCCTCTCTCCCACTTCATGTCGGAGAAGTCGACCAAAGTCGTATCCAGGCGTATGTTACAGCCGGCCTTGTAGATCTTGCAGATGTCCGAGGGGAGGATGCGAGACACGAGAGGCACCCAGGATTGGAAGTCCCATTTCAGCTCGAGATAGAAATCGCTGATCTTTTCCAACGCTTCCACTAGGTTGGGTCGTCTCTCTTCCATTTGCTCACGGGCCTGCTGTTTGAGCTTGCGTACGAGGGACGATATCGTCTGCCGATCCCCATAGCTGATAGCTTCGGCCAGCGGAGACCAGCCGAGGAGGTTTTTCACTTTGACCGGCGCACTGTGAGCAAGCAAGATCTGGACGCATTCTTTTCTCCCGAGCATGACGGCGAGATGTAGCGCGGTGTTGCCGTGTTTGTCTTTTTTGCTGACGTCATTTTTACGTATCAATGCGGACAGCTTGCGCAAGTCTCCGTTAAATACGCACTCGTGAAGTGGAAAGGTATCCTCCACGACTTCCACATCGCCATTGCTGATGCTGATCTCTGGAACCGCCGCCATATTAATACTTATTCCCTCAACCATGTAACTGTTGACATCGCTTTAGATTTACGTGATCAACCATGTATTTGATAACATTTCTTTACGTGTTTAAAACAAATGCTGTATTCCTCCATTTTTAGGTTTCTATTTTCGCACCACCTGAAAATGAAAACCAGACCAAAAATTGTGAAATAAGGGTGTCATTTCATGATATTGGAGAAGAATCTGCTTAGTAAAACCATTTTCAACGCGCAATTTAATGCGAATTGCTATAAACAACGTATACCTGCTCATATATGTCGTTAATCGTTCGATACAAACTGGCAATTATTAATGCAATTTAGAGCGTCGATTTCGATTAAATAATTGAAAAATATAACACTACACGGAACTTTAAGATGGTACACAAAGTTTAAGATAATAAACAAGGGTAGACATTCTAAAGTATCAACAGAAAGGAAACAAATTGATTTAGAAATCAGATAAGATTGGTTGTCAACCGTGTTTAGGTTAGGTTTCTTAAAATAGATGACGTTTAGGCAAATACAATCAAATAAAAGCATTCAAACGCAGTACCTGAAAGCATAATTATGTATTAAGAGGTCCGTTTCAAGCTGCATACACTAGCAGTAAATGACTCGAATACTACGTATTTTTGTATACAAATATAGAAAATAACAACTACAGAACGGCCATACGCACAGATTTTTTGAAGACTTGTCAGGACAGCCAATGGCACCAACACGACGAATAATAATTCTTTCATAACTGCAGTTCTTACTTAAACAATCACTAAAACTTGCGCAAATTGAAAATTAACAATTAATAGTTAAATTTACATAGCGGCGTTTAGTGATTCAATAACTTAAAGAGCGCTTAACATTAGTGATTGTAAAAGGTGGCTTTTCCAAAAAATTGTGTTTTAAAAAATGTAAGTAGGTACCGAAACGTAGCCTTTTAGTAAGGTTTTGAGATTATAAGGCTATTTAAAATTAATTTTAACAATCATTCTAATATGTCACATTTAGTTTTCGTTTTTTTAAAGGAGTAATTTAAAAAATTTGTTATCTAAAAAAATCCTTTAAACTATATTATTTATAAAACATTATAATGTAAATTGTTTATTTTTCTAGCCGGATTGTAAAAATAAAATCAATTTGATTCTTCGTGTATTTGTAGTATTTAGTTTTTAAAAGTGTATTTTATTCACAACTTTTATTGTTTTTCTTTTTTGTTTCCTTTTTTCAAATGTTGTGAAATACTCGTAGAAGAAAACAAAGAAAAAAAATGAGTGGTGAAAAGTATGTATGAGACGATGTATGAATGTGAATGAAACAAGGAGTGTGTGCCAAGACAGAGTTATATGGTGGTCCGTCCTCTCTGCCTACCCTTACGGGGAAACGGCTCGATGGTTAGTTAGTTAGTTATTAAAGTTTTATGCTTTATTATAATTTTAATTACTGAAACAATATTTAAAAAAAAATCAACTTAATATCAAAGGGAGACAAATCATACAAAATGATTAGGTTGCGACCGAGACTCAAACTCCGAGCCGCTACTTTGTTCGGGAGTAACGTCTCCAGATACATATTGTCATTTATTAATCCCATATAAAAATATATGTATTTTTTTAAAGTTTTTTTTTTTCAAATTTCTTTAAAACACATTTTTTAAGACATGTTATTTTACGAATCATTATCATTTTTAATAGGACCACTATTTGTTTAATATTTCCCGAGATAGTCAATGACTCAGTACAGACGCAGGGAATATTCCAATTAAAACCGCAAATTTCTGATGTCCTGCTAAATTGGGTCGAACGCGACTTTGATTTTACTCATTGAGAACAATTATATTTCCTATTACAGGATGTCCTAAAGAAAATTTTATGAATTCACGTTGACCTGAAAGTTTTCGATACTGGCCCAGTCATCATAAATGTTGAGGTGCGAAATTTTTTAAACTTGACAGACATAATTATTATTGTATTATTGACTCACCTTCTCTGTTGCAACTCATCCAGTTCAACATTCCTTGTCGTAGACACAGAAACAATGAATTTGCTGTTCCTCAATCATCACTCTACTAATTATGGGTATCATTCTCCAGTGTCCAGAAAGTCGAAACTTGTTAACTCAAGCCATGATCTGTTGATGTTGAACTGGATGAGTTGCGACAAAGAAGGTGAGCCAATTATAGAATTAATAATTTTGTAAATGTAAATTAAATACTCTTTCCTACGCCTTTCTAATGTAGATTTTTTTATTGTCTGTTCGCCTATTTCTCGAATGTATACAAGAGTAAATTTAATTTCAGCATACATGTATTTTAAATTATCTTTCCTCGTTATTTTTTTTCGTTTCTCTTATTATAAGTTTTATTAGGTTAAATATAATATAATATAATTTTTATTAGATAGGTTATATATATATATATATATTTATGGTTTTAAAGTTTATTTTGTAGAACTCCATTTTAATTTTTAGGTTTTTAATTTTATTTAAACAATAATTATTATTATTTAAATATATATTTTTTTAAACAATTTTTTCCTTCTGAGGGCATTATCAAACAGTTTGAACTAAAAATTGTATAAAAAAAAAAAATTAAGGAATAATAATTATTGTTTAAATAAAATTAAAAAACCTAAAAAAAATATATTTAATATTTGTTACTCTACTTCTTACTTTTATTCATATAACTTTTTTGGACATACCCGATCTTATTATATGTGGGGTGTAAATAAATACTTTTTTCTTTTTTTGTTATACTATGCATACTATGTACCTATACCCTTCACGTTTTTTACGTTATATAAAATTCTACTGTACCACTATCATTCATCAATTTATTGTTTAGTGAATAGGTGTATTCTTGAGATCTTTTAAAATAAATAAATCATTTTTTTAATATTTAAGTAATATCAATAATCAACAGCACAAATATGAAACAGAAAAAGCCAGAAAATAAAAAGACAATGGTCACAACCGAGACTCGAACTCGGATCCTATACTATATTCGGGAGTAGCGCTTCGACCAATTCAGCCATTGGGACCTCATTAGAAACCGACATTTTTGATCGATCTCATACTTTCATTGAAGATTATTGATATTATTTTTAAATTTTTTTCCTCGGTTGTGACCATTGTTTTTTCTGTCTTTTTCTGTTTCATATTTGTGTTGTTGATTATTGATATTATCTTAGAGTACATAGAGTGGTATCTATCCAAGGCAGTGTAGTCAGTTTTTGGTGATTTTTACCTGACTCGGCGGACCTGGGCGTGGCTAGGACTAAGGTTAGGGTATTTATACATCCATTCATATCACATATCGACATAATGTTTTTTTTTATTCGTAAAACCACTTTTTCACAGTATTGATATCAACAAAAATATAGCATCTAACCTGAAAAACCGTTTAGTTGTGTCAAGTTTAGTGGCATAGTAAAAAAATTTGGGCGGAGTCCCGCGGTGACCCAGGAGCCCAATATCATCGCGACAGTACATAGAAGCGGTATATTATATTTGTTGTCTCTTTTTCTCTCATGGTGTACGACGTAATACCCGGAGAAAGTGATTTATCACAAGTTTGTATAGGTTGGATAAAAATAATAAGCTCTCTCTCCACACATTGTTAGTCCAAGGATATTATTTAAATATAAAAAAAAACAAAAAAACATCAAAGCCTTAAAGTTTATTCTAATTTCAAATATTATTTAATTGTCGATTTTTTTTTCTTTTGACATAATATAAACACAATACTTCGTAGTAAACATAAAAATACATATTGACATAGGAAGCACCTAGAAATAATATTATCATTAAACGAGTAAACGAACGACGAAGGATTTGCGTCAATGAGGTGTTCAATGAACTTGATTATTTATATCTGACGCATTCTTTGAACTGTTTCTATATTTTTCAATTAGTAATATTCAGGTGATTACAGAAAAGGGGAACGCTGGCAAATTGTTTATTTATATGACTGGCAATCGAAAACACTACTTCCGTATACTTAGCAGCTACGTATTTTTCTGCATGTATAAATAATATAAATAACAATAACAGTGTACCTATTACATGTCGAGTGTCAAACGATTTACATAAAACATTAAAAAAACAATAGCTAAAATATCCTTATAAGTCTTTCCGTTTCTCGTAAACTTACTTCCTAAATACACAAGCTCATCCACTTGCTCCAAGTATTCATCGTTCAAAAATATATCGCACTCTGTTCTCGTACTCTCTCTTTCAAACACCATGACTTTGTACCTACTTACATTCATCATCAACCTATTCTGCATATACGAGGCCTGTTCAAAAGAAAAGGTGAATTTTGAATTATCGCGAGCTGTGTACATTCGATCATCGTTTTTTTGCTTTATTGGTTCACATATGTTTATCATATGTTAGCATTATCAGTCATTTTGGATTAGTGGTTTGTTTGTGAGAACTGGAAAGGTTAGTCACGTTTTTGTGTGTTCTTCGATTTTTTCACTTTTGAAAAAAAATAACATTTTTTTACATTGAATAAAATAACGTATTCTGTAATATATACATAGCCTGTTCAAAAGAAAAGATGAATTTTGAATTTTCACGGGCTGTGTACATTCGATTATCGATTTTTTTTGTTATGTTGGTACACAAATATTTATCATATGTTAGCATTATCAGCCATTTTAGATTGGTGGTTTGTTTTTGACAACTGGAAAGGTAAGTCACGTATTTGTGTGTTCTTCGATTTTTTTACTTTTCTTTAATATACATATGTGTACCAAAAGAACAACGAAAAAAAATCGATAATCGAATGCAAAATTCTAAATTCACCTTTTCTTTTGAACAGGCCTCGTATAAAGTGCTATTTTTGCTATTTTCCACGTGGACCTATGTGTATTGAATGTAAAAATCCAAAAAAAAAAAAAAATTCTTTAAAAAAATACCACCTTACAGGTAAAATGCCTTGAGGTCGGAAATTAACTTTTGTTTTTTTTACAGGTTCCAGTGGAGCCGAATGAACTCAAACCTTCGGTTTGAGCTAAGAATGATGAACTGCAGCAGATTCATTGAAAAAATCCACTAAAAGTAAAATTTGTGAAAAAATCATCACCTTTATGAAGAAAATGTGAGCCTTGGGGTCGAAAATTAAATGCCGTTTTCTCAGGAGCACGCCAACGCTCTCTGAAGTGAAAAAAAAGGCTTATTCCGAATGAAAATACACGCGTTTTTTTTCAATTCAACTTGCATATTATAATAATTGAATTTGGAACATGAGTCATTTTTTTTAAAGTACAAAATAAATAAATTTCGCAAATATACCGTGATTATTATAAATAAATTCGTTGTGAAATAAAAAAATAATAATTTAAAAAATGCGCACGCCGGGTGTTGAACCCGCGACCTCTGGATCGTCGAGGATCTTGACCACTCGACCACGGAGGCCGTTAAGTGACCAGATCTGAATAGCCAGGTAATTTCAAATCTTCTTCTCCATCTTCTTCCCCTACCACTCCCTTCAGCCTCAGTAAATACCCAATAGGGGGTGACATAGCCCCACGTTTTTTGTTTTTCGTAGTTATGGTACGAGGGGATTAGAAACTCAATTTAGAAGGTTAATCTGGAAGAACTCAAAAACCTTCCCCTTTCTCATCTCCTTCCTCTCCTTAATACATTCAGCTTCACAACATACCCCTATTGGGGATGTCATAGTCTCACTGGCTCTAGACGGTTGGGAGCAGTTGAGACTCTTGTGCGGCATTCATGTAAAAAAAAAATAAAAATAAAGGTCATAATAAAACCAGTAGATTACGCCAATTATAATTTATCCACAGATGACGATGAAATGATATATAAAGTGTGACAATATACAGTTTTTTTTGTAACTTTTATAATTAAGTTAGTGGGGGGAGAGAGAGGTGAAAGGAAACATGGGAATGGGATAAAGGGAAGAAGGACGGGAGCAGATGGAAGGTTAGTTTCAGTAATCTAGTTTGGGTGGAGCCGGGTCATGGATTTTTGTTTAATGTCACGTATGGTCGAGTTAAAAATGTCACTGTGGTAATAATTTATATTGAATGAATTTGTAGACCTGTCAATGAAAGAGTTTTGTTCTGAATTGGTGTTACAATAAATATTTATTTATAAATTAACGGACTAAAGTCCAATTACAAAAAATACATGTAAAACACGAAATAGAAAAAAGAGCAACATAGAAGGAATAGCATATACATTAAAATAAATGAAGCGATAAAAAAATAGGGCGGAATAAACATAAGAGAGAACATTCAAGCCATGGTCTAGTCAAAGTTTTGGTAGAGTCGTAAAGAATGACAAAAATCATTTAGATTGCTACCAAAAATTTCAAGACCATGGCTTGAGTTAACAAGTCTTGACATTCTAGACATTGGAGAATTATACCAATAATTAGTATTGTGATGATTGAGGAACAGCAATTCATTGTTTCTGAGTCTACAGCAAGGAATGTTGAACTGGATAAGTTGCAACAGAGAAGGTGAGTCAATGAAACAATTAATGATTTTGTAAATGAAAATTAAATCAAAGTCTTTCCTGCGCTTTTCTAATGAAGACATTTTCAATAATTGTTCAATTTCATCATATGAATAATCGACTCTTTCTCGCCCTAATCTCCATGCAATACCGCTTCATAAGGTAACTTTGTCATAAAACTCGACATCTGTGCAATTCAACCCCGACACCGGTAATACAATTAATTTTTTGACGTCTTCATCCGCTAAGCGCTTCAGGTGGCTGATGATTGATGACTGATTATTGTAATGGCACCCATTATGTAAATTAGGGGCGTAAAATCCAGTAAGCCTCGCAGCAGGCGGTCATCGGCTCGGAGAGGCCCAGGGTTCTACCTACTTCGATTTGAGGATAAAAAAATCACAGTCACCAAAGAAAGGTTCACCGAGTCTTTGTTGGCGAAGCCCCTTTGTAAAGCGCTGAGTCGGCAGGATTCTTGTGGTCGCGTTGATTTAAATACAACAATAATTTATTCTATTCCTTGTGTTGCAAGTCGGGTGACTCAAGCAACTTATCAGTGTGAATGACTTTCGGGGAACCGCTTTTGATTCAACATAAAGCGATGCGTTTCGGTCGCGGTGAGAAATTCATCAATGGGGCTGACCGCAAAAGGTTAGAAAGGGGAGCGTTTTCCTCATTCTTTTTTAATGTTACGCCAATCTAAAATCGGCGGGGGGTTATATTTTAATCACTGGGGTCAACCCCGAGCTCACATGCGCTACCTTATCGAAAAAGAGAGTAATATTCGGAATCGAAAAGTTGCTTGAAATGGCTTTTGTTTTTTTTGGCGACATGTTCTGAATAGCCACAAACTTCACAACTTTCTTCCCGTCCCCACCTCGTTTAGCCTCACAACACACCCATTTGGTTGAGGATGCTTATAATGCCACTGTCTTCTTACAGCAGTAAGGACTCTTGTGCAGTATTAAAACTAAAACTAAAACTAAAACTAAAACTAAAACTAAAACTAAAACTAAAACTAAAAACTAAAACTAAAACTAAAACTAAAACTAAAACTAAAACTAAAACTAAAACTAAAACTAAAACTAAAACTAAAACTAAAACTAAAACTAAAACTAAAACTAAAACTAAAACTAAAACTAAAACTAAAACTAAAACTAAAAACTAAAACTAAAACTAAAACTAAAACTAAAACTAAAAAACTAAAACTAAAACTAAAAACTAAAACTAAAACTAAAACTAAAAAAACTAAAACTAAAACTAAAACTAAAACTAAAACTAAAACTAAAACTAAAACTAAAACTAAAACTAAAACTAAAACTAAAACTAAAACTAAAACTAAAACTAAAACTAAAACTAAAACTAAAACCAAAACTAAAACCAAAACTAAAACTAAAACTAAAAAACTAAATAAAACTAAAACCAAAAAACTAAAACTAAAACTAAAACTAAAACTAAAACTAAAAACTAAAACCAAACTAAAACTAAAAACTAAAACTAAAACTAAAACTAAACCAAACCAAAAACTGAAACTGAAACCGAAACTGAAACTGAAACTGAAACTGAAACTGAAACTGAAACTGAAACTGAAACTGAAACTGAAACTGAAACTGAAACTGAAACTGAAACTGAAACTGAAACTGAAACTGAAACTGAAACTGAAACTGAAACTGAAACTGAAACTGAAACTGAAACTGAAACTGAAACTGAAACTGAAACTGAAACTGAAACTGAAACTGAAACTGAAACTGAAACTGAAACTGAAACTGAAACTGAAACTAAAACTTCAACTAAAATTAAAACTAAAACTTAAACCAAAACTAAGCCCGATTCAACTAGGAAAAAAAATGTTGTCGATGATAATATTTGCATCCATTATTATCATATACGCTTCAACCTTCGCAGAGGTCAGTCCATAACTTCACTTCCCTGCAGTTCCTTATTTAGAAGAATATGATCTTCGTCTCCAAAGCGTCCAGAAAACTAAGTTCAGATTAAATTTGCCCGCACTACTTCGTCCAACAAGCTTACTATAGGAGCGGTGACCGATTTTTCTTCCATTCTGGTTACCACGTGTCTTGCCAAACACGTGGTCTCTCAAAACTGTTTCCACGTTTACTATGAAGTTGATTTTTTGATCGGCTAATCCTCATCGGGATTTGTAAATCAGTGTGGCAAGGCTCTGAATCTACAATTCGCCTCGTTTTCAATTAACGTCTAAATTAAGAAAGCGAGTAGCTAATTTTAATTACGTTTTTCATTTCCAGTGGCTTGCAATAATCCTCTTGCGTAATTGAACATGTTTGCAAGAATTCTTTAAGAAGCATTTAATATACGAGTATATTCAGTGAATAAACTTAGCACACCAGCTACGGAATACCGCTGTAAGCTTTAAAGGCAGAGTTTCTTAACTTTTTTTGTATCACCGTCCTCGGGAATTGCAGGGATTTAATGAAATTTAAAACAAGAAGTTTTGTATTGAAAAAGAGGTTTTTATTGTGAATACCGTACAAGAGTTCCAACTGCCCAGAGCCGTACTATGACATCAAGCCCGGCTTTGAACCAAACGGTGCCCGGCGCAGGTTAAATTTTTAGCGCCTTTTGTCAAAACCTAAATTTAAACACCAATATTTTCGAAAAACTTTATTTTTAACCTCTAATAAAATAGCTTACTGTATAATTAAGTAAATTTATAATACAATTATCATAGCTTTATTCCTCGTGGACTCAAGTAGATATTATGCAAAAAAACATAACTTTTAAACAAACAAAAAACAATACTGTTAACCACTCGTTTTTGGTAGATTTTTCCTCTGAAAACAACAAAATATAAACTAACAGATTTAACAAATTACATTTTCGAAGTGTTAATGTTTTTTCTGTTGAATTTTCAGAGTAATATTATTATTTGTATATTGTTAAAAAAATAGGGCCTTGACAATTTGCCCCCTGGAGCGGACTGCTCCAATTGCGCCTACACAGGACTGGCCCTCTATGGCATTCCCGATTAGGGTATTTTGCGTGACCGAAGCGGGTGAGGAGGGGATATATGTGTAAAGAGGAAGGTTGTAAAGTATCTCACTTTTCATATATGATAACTAAACACATCCAAAGCCATTTCAAGCAACGTTTTGATGCTGAACGACAGCATTTCACCATTACGATACTGAGAGTTTTTTACCACTCTGTCATTGCAGTTGAAATGGGTCCGAATTTAAAAGCATTGTGTGGGTTTCTTGTAAAGTATGTTAAAACACACACAAATCAGATGCTCCTGTGACAATATATGACTCCATATATATTCAAATTGAAAAGTATTTCAGCCGACCAACTTCTTTCATGGCCTCAATGTCCCTATCCACTTTCTTTATGCCCTTCAATGCTTCCTCTGTTTACGAAGATGTCACCACCAGCCTTTTTGGATCAAAAATGCGCCCCGAGGGAAAAGGGGGAGATATCAAACTCCCCATTGCTGATAATACGGATAAAATGAAGAAAAAACTGCATTACTCTAGTAAAATCAGGAAAATGTTACAATAATAGAAAGGAATGCTGACAATTTTATATTCATCAATGCATCTAATCTAATGTAAAAATATGTTATAATTACTCTATTTATTCTCGGAACGTTCATTTGCGGTTGACAAAAAACACATAACAACTAGTTTATTATTTATTTATGTAATAATATATCGTGAGTAATTTATCATGAATCATGTTCATCTCAAAGTCAATGTTTTCAGTTGCTCATCATATAATCATGATCACATTAATTTGTGATTTATATTGATCATGAAAAATGAAAGCCACGTTAAATAATGTATTAGTATTTTAATTACACTCATATTAACCCTAATTTAACAAACATAGGGTATAATGGTTTTATGCCTCTAATAACTTATCAGATTATATGCACAAAAATTGCCAAAATATTTGACTAAAAATACGATAAAAACAGGAAAATCTTCAAACCTGCATGTTTTAATAAAAAAAGCAAAGACTTTCTACAATGTTTCGCATTTTCGATTCCAAGGGTGGGGGGGGATTCTGAACTTATTTCAAATAATTGGTTTACAACTGAAATCTGGGGAGTCATCTGCATTTTTAAGAATTTCTTTAATATCCTGGAGGGGTGCGGGGGGGGGTGATTACAGAAAAATAATACAGCGCGTTCATAGGACCACCAAATTAAGGATCGCCGGTTTGCCTCATTTTTGAAGAATCAAATGGCTGTAATATGCAATAATGACGAAAAAGGGTTCAAAAATGCATTCATGGTGATTAAAATATGCATTACGCATATATTATGTAAATACATATAAGCTATCTAATACAAAAAAATGTACATAAGGAAATCGCATTATTTTCATTTCCGTTGTGAAGGTGTAACAATCATATCTATTGGAGAAATCAATCTAAGTACCTACCAAGTTGCACTTATTACAGACAAATGACAGCGTATTACAAATTGTTATTACAGATGAGTAATTTACTTTCCTTAGAAAATGAATATTTTCTTTATCTCAATAACCGGTTAGTAAATGTACAAATAATGATTAATTTGATTATTGATATCAATTGATGGAATGCTAACAGCAACTTTGATTTTTAATTTCAACTAAGACTATGAGAACAATAATTCTAAATTTTATATCGCTTTGAACCCATAGAATCGTAGACAAGAAGAGACCGAACATTGTCCAAGCATTGCATTTGGTTTTTGAAATGGTGCAACTACTGATAATTAATGTACAATAATATCATATTTTTATTCTGCAGTTTCTCTTTTAACTTCTTTTAAAAGATTATTCTTATTTTACATTCTGCATTTCAACATTTTTTTAAAGCAATAGGTACCTACCTCTACTCGAATTATCAAACGTTATTGTATGTAACTTAAAAAGTGTATTTATATAATTCTAAAAAGCGAATGTTTTGCATTTTTTTAATTATTTTTACATACGGATTTTTGATGAGTTCTGTGGCAAAGCAGTAAGCTCCCTGGCTTGGGACTCAATGGTCGCGGTTTCAAAATCCAGCGCGGGCAATTAAAAAAATATTTATTTAACATACTTTACGGAGTATTTCCAGTATCGCCTTGGTATGATACCACTAAAATGGCTTTAGCTGAGTTTAGTGACCAGATCCTAATAAATAGACATGTACTATCTAATATGTCTTTTCTCGTTAATTTCTCTGACATTTTCATATAACCTTATAAATTTTCCCAAAAAGGGGATGCCATAGATTCCCTGTTTCCAGGAAGCTGGGACTCTTGTGCGTTACCACATAAAAAACGGTACCAGCTGCAAAAAAAAATATATAAGTAGCTTTAATCCACCCATTTTAAACGTAGAAAAATGTATGCCAAAATGCATTGTAGGTAGGTACTGTATTAGGAAGGTAGGGTTAAGAAAAGATTATTTTTGAAATTTGTTGTTTTTTCTAAGTACATTCAACGGTTCCAAACTTAGAGTACATAGAGTAGTATCTATCCAAGGCAGTGAAGTCAGTTTTGGACTTGTTTTTGATGATTTTAACATGACTCGGCGCAGTTGGGCGTGGCTAAGACTAAGGCTACGGTATTTATACATCCATTCAAATCACATATCGACATAATGTTTTTGTGTATTCGTATGGCCACTTTTTCACAGTATTTTTATCAACAAAAATATAGCATATAACCTAAAAAACCGTTTAGTTGTGTCAAGTTTAGTGGCATAATAAAAAATGTGGGCGGAGTCTCGCCAGTGTTACTTCAAGGAACCAGCACCTTAAGATCATTATGACAGTATATAGAAGCGGGCCAAGAAATTTGTTGTCTCTTTTTCTCTCATGGTGTACGCCGTAAAAGCCCGGAGAAAGTGATTTTTCGCAAGTTTGTGTAGTTTGGGTGAAAATAATTAGCTCTCTCTCCATATATTGTTACTTCAAGGTTCCAAATATGATATTTTTTCACTCGGAAGTATGCACTCACGAAGGAAATTATTCATAGATAATTTGAAATTACTTATTTTATTATGGAAATACTGGAATTTTTATCGCATACTTTATCGACATTATATAAATACTTTGCATCATATGCATCCATCAACACCTCCATCGGTTCCAATTTTGAAATAATCACACTCGTACGTATGTACGTACGTGCTCACAAAGGAAATTAATTATATTTAATTACATAAACAAATTAAAATGCTATGTAATAGTATTTGATTAAATAAAATAGTTATGATAATCAAATAAAACGTAATGGCATAAAAGAAAAATCATCAAATGAATAAACCAACAAACAAATGTTTATGTTTCATTAATCACAGTAATGTCAACAGACAAATTTGCAAGAATAGTTTAATCTACTAATTACGTTGAAGCTTACAGGTGCGTATAACTTCCCGTCAAATATATAATTCGATTATCCATTTATGGTCATAAGATATTAACTACGAGATAAGGGTTGGTAGAGTGATTGACCTACAGGTAGATGTCTCAGAAAATAGCTGTCATCAACGACGTAGATTTTACGTGATGAGGTTAGTTACGGTTTATGTAAATATTAGAAAAATAAACAGAATCCTGGCATGTGCTCAGAACGACTTCCGCAGAAGATAATGGAGTCATTTCCGAAGGGTAGATGTCCACTTGCCCCTCCACCCCTAGATAGAGACTGTACGAAGGGAGGCTAGGAATGCAACATCAACAATTATTTTTTTTTAAATTACATGTTTTCTTTAAAAAAATAATTATAAACATTTCCTGGTTACGAATAACCTGGGAATATTTGAATTTCTTTTTTACTACCATCATTATAACTGGAAAATACTGCTCGTGCAATGGACGAAAGACTTCCAGGCAGAGGATTGAATCTGCGTTGGTTGGATAGAAACTTGACGCTTAAGACCGCTCGACTAAATAACCGATCCTCATTCATCTTGCAGTATTGCAAATATCTCAATATGCAACTGTTTACACGCGATGTACCTTTAAATTGCGGAAAATGTTTTTTTTTACATCAACTCCATACAGGAGGCCTTGAGGGAAATAATTTCCTTCAGGGCCTATTTATCTTTGGAGATGCTGTGGGTCTTTTTAAGGAAAGTAAGGAGTGAACCTGGATTTTGAAGAAGCCCATGTTGAAGTACAGAGGAAACACAGAGGCTGGCAAATCATTCCACAGCTGAGCTGTTGAACATAAGAGCCAGTCGTAAAAGTGACCGTTCTGATGTACAAATGTTGAGCGCGCGTTTGGCGACTTTTCCGACTATGCACAGGTGCCGGAGGAATCAATGATGCAAGTTCCTCGGAGCGTCTTCCATTGAAATAACGGTAGAACAAAGACAGCATTCCCAACTGACGTAAGTGCTCTAAAGATTGTTATCCATTTGTTAAGATAGGAGAATCTATCAAACGGACCGCGCGTTTTGCACAGAGTCAAGGAAAAAATAAACTACCAGGTAAAGGACTATTTGACGGCCTCCATTGTCGAGTGGTAAGACGCTCGACCACGAATCCAAAGGTCGCGGGTTTAAGGCCGGCGTGCGCCAACAACTTTTATTTAATAAATATGTGTCATAACACATTTAATTCATACAAAAATAATAAAAAGTATATTTGCGGCACGTTCCTGAGTGGTAGATACTCTAAGTATCGCCCTGGTGAAAGACCACCATTCAGAATTGAAACGTTGCTTGAAATGGCTTTAGCCGTGTTTGGTGACCAGATCTGAATAGCCAGGTACTTCCCAACCTTCCCCTTCCTCATATCCTTCCTCTCCCTACTACCTTCAGCCTCACAACATACCCCCATTGGAGATGCCGTAGTCTCACTGGCTCTAGACGGTTGGGAGTGGTTGAGACTCTTGTGCGGTATTCATATAAAAATAAAGAAACCTAATATTGTATTAAAAATATATAAAAAAAAATACACAAAAATCAGGTGAATGTGTGAAGATAAAAATAATAAATAATCATTTTAATTATCTAGTTGCACCTAAAAATACACAATCTGACTTTAACAAATGTGCCACTCTTCAAAAAAAAACAGATGAATAAAATGTGTGATTTCTATAAATGAGAGATAAAAATAATTATTAATTCGGGCATTTTTAATATCTAGATGCACTTAAGTTTATTCAGATATTTAGTACAAATGTCAATTATTTGTTTATTATTAATATATAATGATATTTTTTCGTCATAAAAATGTTCATTATTAAATAAACATTGAAGATAATTTATACTAAAATAACATCGCCCTGTTTTATCTATTGCTCAAGTGTATGCAATGATGGAAATATGTGAAGACTGGAAATATTTTTTTAATAAGCAACGCAACACGAATAACACATGAAATACGCGGGTAATACTTACATGTGTAAATTATTTAGTTGAGCGAAACAATTTTTTGTTTTTGTTTTTTTTTTTATATTTAAAGAACTGGATAAATTACCAGTCCCTCGGTGGTCACACGTAACAGATGGTAAGTAAAAACAATGGGGAGGGGAGGTTTATCTTTAAAAAAATATTCTCAAAGGGGGCGGTGGGCCAAAGAAGGTTGAGAAACTATGCTCTACTCTATCCGGGAGTAGTAGCCTTAACCGATTCGGCCATTGGGGCCTTATTAAAAAGTGGCATTTTAATCGAAGTTATTTAATTCTTATTGAAAATTAAGAATATTATTCTAAATTTCTTCCGATTTTTGCCAGCCATCTTTGGTAATGGAACCAAAGCTCGACCGAAGTTTATTGAATACCTAGATGGTGTCATGGATATATAAATATATATATATATATATATCCAAGACACCATCTGTTTAATATATTTTAAATAAGGAAGATCATATATTTAAGGCTTCTTTCAAAGTCTCAGTTGTGACCATTGTCTTTTTTTTTTTCGGCTTTTTCTGTTCCATATTTGTGTTATTTAAATATTAAAAAAACGCTTATGCTTATGCATTAATGCTTTAAATTTATTTATCGAAGGAAGCAATCACTTTGTAGCTTGACATTATAATTTAAATAAAAAATATTTTTTGTTTTAAGCCACTTTATTTATACACATATAACAATTCGACCGGTTTCATTGTTAATAATTCAACTTGGTATATATAAACTGATAAACAGTTTATTATATATACGTTCCTGAAGAAATTGTTTAAGAAACCGGTCGAATTGTTATATGTGTATAAAGTGGCTTAAAACTAAAATATTTTTTATTTAAATTTAAATTTAAATTTATTACCAATTTCAATATTTATATTTTGCATTGATCTTGAGTGATACGGTTTTCTTGTTAAATACAAGGCTTTGTTTCAGACAGATGCAGTGGCTAGTTGATAATTTTGATTATAAAATCTTTGTGGCTTATTACCATATCGTCGCTGGAAAGGCAAAAGGGCTCTCGTTTGATTCTGAAAACTTTTGTGGCCCTCCTTTATATATATTTTTATTTTTCAAAAGTTAATACCGCACAAGAGTTCCAGCTGCTCCCAACCGTCTGGAGCCAGTGGGACTATGGCATCCCCACTCGGGGTAAGTTGTGAGGCTGAAGAGAGTGGGGAGAAGAGATGGGAAAGAGTAAGGTTGGGAAGTACTAGACTATTCAGATCTGGTTATCAAACACGGCTAAAGCCATTTCTAGCAACGTTTCCATTGTAAATGGTGGTAGTTCACCAGGGCAATACTTAGAGTATCTACCACTCTAGAACGTGCCGCAAATATACTATATCATGTATATATGCTGCCTGAATGGACTCCCTCTTGATGGCCTTCTGTACATATGATACCTAAAATCCTCACATTTTTTTTTCCTACGAATTTAACTTTATTTAATGTATTATTTTCAATTATTTATTTATTTAACAAAATCTCATAAAAACAGTTGTTCACCAAATACGTTAAGGGATGAATGATATAAAAATATTGTAGATACATGCATAGTGTAAAAAATAAATTAAACATTTATGTTCATCACACATATGGACAAGGTATTATATATCCAAAGGAGTTATATAAGTACAAACTAAAGTAGTGTGATGCGCTATATATGATATAATAACGCAAATAAGGTTAGCAATGAAAAACAAAAAAGATAAGATATAAGAGAAGCTCATTCTTATACACATATTATGAGATAATGGTTGAATTGGCAAGTGTAAAAAGGTGTGTAAAAATTATATATATATTTTATTTAAGATTATGTAGATCGTTATGTACCTAACGTTAACTCTTGTGCGTATATCGAGAGATAGTGACAGAACTCTATATATGTGCATCTAAATATATCTAAGGTGGATGCAGCTTCATTAAATAGTATGGAATGTATGGCATTGCACTACTCCTGAATACCTTCTGGAATATATTTTTTTATTATATATGATTTTTTATGAATTAAATGTGAAATTACATATATTAATGAAATGACATTTATTTGCACAAACCGGGATTTGAACCCGCAACTTCTGGATTCGAAGTCGAGCGTTTTAACATCTCGACCTCGGAGGAGGAATTTACTCCACAATATGTTCGGAATTACCAAACAACTTCGATTAAACTCGCAACTTCCAGCTACTAAGCCTCACTAAAACCTCGATATTCACAATAAACCGAAACATAAAACAAAAAGCCGAAAAATGCGTAAAAAACATTTTCCCAGTATTTTCGATTTCCTCGGCACGTTGAATTAATTTATTTTATTGTTAAATCGAAAAGGCTTTTGATATGGCGTGATTTAACCCCGTTGCCTTATTCATGCCTCGTTGTCAGATTTCCGCGATCACAATGGCAAATAGAACAATTCCCAGAAACGTCGATGGTTTCTGGGTGATGATTCGATTCTAAATAATGAGACTTTGGACTGAATTATTAAGGTATTTTTCTCTTACGCAGAAAGCGAGGATTTTGTTTTGTGTTATTTTGACAGGTACAAAAATTGAAAACTGTTTATGTAAAATAAACAACTCAGTACTTATATTTTGTGTACTTTTTATTATTTTCTATATAACCCAATACCCGCTGTTACTCTGTTTAGACACTGCTCTTTTTATTTTTTCTGCAATCTTTAATTAATTATAAAAAATAAAATAAAACCCTTTAAATTTGTATCAAAATTATCTGTTTAGATTCATTAGCTACTTAATATGTTAAGCCGTGCGAAATAGTTGGGATACAGGCGAATTCTAAATATATTTTTTTATGAATTACTGTCCTTAAATAAAAAAACAAAAAAAATACTTCGTGCGAGATCCAACTTCCAGGGTCCAGTGGGATTTTGACACTAATCAACTCACTTAACAGTAAACATAGATAAAGCACATTTTAGAAAAGTTTCAATTATGATACAGAGAGAGATGAGAGTATCGTCTACTCTGGAATGGGGTGAACAATTCTATATTTCCAGTTCTTTAAATTCCATGTATTTATTTACAAATAATGAAAATTAAATAATAAATTTGTATTAGACCACAGTTTTTTTTATGACCGACCGATTTCGCTTAGCCTCAGCATCATTAGAAATAAAGAAGCCATTAAAAGTAATAGTCAAAATTAATAATCAGTTAAGTTTGTCCAGTAGTTCAATATTAGGTATATTTCCCGTAAACTCATGAAATTTATCTATGTTGTTTTATTATGTTCTCAGTTGACGTTTTGCCTCTTTCATTTCATATTATCTGCCTCGTTCTCTCTGTTGCGTTGTTACACTTTAAATGTAACTCTTTTGAATAGTCATATTCTTAATAATCAGTAAAGTTTGTCCAGTAGTTCAATATTAGGTATATTTTCCGTGAACTCATAAAATTAATCCATGTTTTTTTATTACGTTCTCAGTTGACGTTTTGCCTCTTTCATTTCATATTATATGCCTCGTTCTCTCTGTTCCTTTGTTATACTTTAAATGTAACTCTTTTGTTTCATAACTGTTTTTTTTTTTTATTATTTTATATTGTGTTCTCCCTCTGTATGTATACATAACTACACACTATGTATTTTTATTTTGTTCAATTTTATACCCTGATGATGCTTGGGCTAAGCAAAACTAGTCGGTCATAAAAATTAAAATAAAAACTGTGGTCTTACAAAAACTTATTTTTTCATTTCTTTAAATCTTATTTTATTTTTCAACGTCTGAATTCGAACCCGCGACCTCTAAGAGTTCTAGGAGCTCACCACTTTGCCACGGGGGTCATTAATTGCACCTGGCAATAAGGCGGGGCCTGATTGTAACCACAATGGCATATATTAAAGCCTTTAATCCAACCATTACGCAATATCCCAGTCACCCAAAACAGCGGAATTGCCTCAGCTTTTCTCAGTAAGCTTTTCGTTATTCACCAAAGCTATGAGTAACGTCGCGGGAAACACGTGAAGGAAAATTACGAGCTTTAATAATTAAATTATCGACCATTAAAAGCTCCGCCGCATGTGCTTAGTTGATTCGCGGAATCGAATTGTTATCAAAAGCTTTGGTCAGTGGAGGAAATCGTAACGGCGAGCTTTGCGAATCGCCGTTATATCGTGCTTTTTGGTGAAAATATATTTAAATGAAGCTTTCGCGATTTGAGACATTTGGAAGGTAATCTTTTCAAATGTAAATATCTTAGGTCCAGTGTATATTTTTAAAACATTTTACGAAAAGGCAGTGGAGCCAGCCAAGTGGGGTATTTTATCATGCTTAATGGAGTGGGAAGAAAGAGATGGGGAAGAATAGCGTCCCTTAAAAGTGTATTTGAGGTGATTGAATCATTAAATTACCATTTCTACTACTGCTATTCTATTACTGTTGGTTTTTAAAACACCAAACATACCTTAATTGTAGAACTCACGAGAGATATGTCGTAAGCTATCGCATCGTGTGTCGCAACTTCGCTTAAATATATTATCACCACAGAATGTAGCCATCACCAATATGTATTCCTTTAGTCAAAACATTACTAAATGGCTAATGAGTAAGGACCGCAAGGAAATTGAAGACCTCCTAAAATAGCACTTGAAATACTTTACCATGACAAACTAGAACATTGTGTAACAAATATCATAATTTTTTTTAAATTATTCTACTTGTACTCACTGTCACTTACATCAGAAAAGGTTCTTATGACCTAGTGAGGTAGGTAATGTAAAATAATAATGTAGGAAACAAAAAGTGAATAGATAAAAATAAAATTATCAATTTATTTTACCATAAAAGAGAACGATTCAGAAAAGACGTGTGTTTTTTTAAATTCTATGGGATTTTTTATTTATTTATAATGAATACTGCACAAGAGTCCTAACTGCTCCCAACCGTCTAGAGCCAGTGAGACTATGTCATCCCCGATTGGGGTATGTTGTGAGAGTGAAGGTAGTAGGGACGGGAAGGAGATGAGGAAGAGAAAGGTTGGAAATGTACCTGGCTATTCGGTTCTGGTTACTGAACACAGCAAAAGCAATCATTTCAAGCTGCGTTTCGATTTTGAATGGGTGGTCCACCACAAATAAACAGTAGACCATTTCATTGATACTACACAAGGTAAATATTATTTCATTTTATTTATATGTGAAATGAGCCATGTTAAATATAAATAATTTCCTTTGCGAGTACGTACGACCGCAGGAGTGTGAATTTTAAAAATGTGTAACTGATGTTAATTGAAATTATGAAATTTAGACAATAATACGATGGCCTCCATGATCGAGTGGTAAGATGCTCTACTACGAATGCAAAGGTCGCAGATTCAAACCCGGCGTGCGCGTATAACTTTTATTTTATTAATATGTGTTATAACACATTTAATTCAAACAAAAAATTCTGTGGTCCCCATACTATCTAATCCACATAAACAATATTGAACGTGTACAGCGCAAATTTTTACGTTTCATAAACTTCAAACTACACATTCCAATTCAACACATAAATTACACATTCCTTTTAAACACACTCAAAATCCACACCCTAGAAAACAGAAGGAAAATAGCCGACTTAACTTCTCTGTTCAAAATAATTCACTCCGAATTCGACTGTTGTGAACTCCTGCACCTTATCAACTTCAGAGTACCTCAGCGAGCAACTCGGCAAAATATACTTTTCTGCAACAATAATGTCACTACCAACTACCACATACATGCACCCATTTCTCGCCTACATACACTCGGGAATGAATACACCTCAAATATTGATATCTTTTATATGAATTTGGAACTATTATTCATTATTATTTTTTGTATTTAATTTTTTTTTGCTATTCATTTCTCAAAACGTTTTACTGTATTATTTCATGTATTTCCTTTTTAAACTGTACTCATGCACTTACTTATGTTATATTACTATGTAAAAGCCCATCAGGGCGTTAATAATAAATAAATAAAATAATATAAAGTATTTTTGCGGCACGTTCCAAAGTGTAAAGTTACCTACTCTAAGTATTACCCTGGTGAAAAGTCACCATTCAGAATCGACACGGTGTTTGAAATGGCTCTAGCCGTGCTTGGTGACCAGATCTGAATGGCCAGGTACTTTCCCAACCTTCCACTTTTTCTTCCCTTTCTCCTACTTCTCTCCACTACCTACAGCCTCACAGTATACCCCAACTGTGCATGCCATAGTCTCGCTGGCTTTAGACGGCTGGGAGCAGTTAGGACTTTTGGGCAGTATTCAAATAACTAAAAAAAAATGGTCTACTTAATAAACAAACTGATTTTTTAAATTTTTTATATAAATAATAACAAATCATTTTCGCAAACAAAAACATTTTTAAAAACTATTCATGTCTCAGAGCAATAATATACCAGGAAGGAGCGCTAGTGTAGACAGTATCGATGATTTTTGCCTGACTGGGGCGTGGCTAAGGCTAGGGCCAGGGTACTTATACATCCATTCTTAGCACATGTCGACAAAATCTTTTTATTTATTTGTACAACCGCTTTTTCACAGTTGTTATAAACAAAAATATAGGATATAACCTAAAAAACCGTTGAGTTCTGTCCTGTTATGTCGCGTAACAAATTGTAGTGGCCGGAGACGCGTTAGATTGAGAACATGCTCACATACCTAAAAGAGGTGCTATATTCTGTGAGAACTTGTCTTATATCTTTCTCTCTCACGGTTTACGACGTAAAAACCCGGAGAAAGTTATTTATCGTAAATTTGTATAGGTTGGGTAAAAATATTTAGCTCTCTCTCTCCATATATATTCTTGCTTTGAGGTTCATGTAATGGTAAAAATAACAATTAACACACAATGTTGACATATTCCGGAAAAAAATCTAAGATGACGCTTTTCGTGATTCTTAAGATCTCATAAAATCACATTGTGATGATATATTTGAAACATATTGGATGAGATTAATCAGAGAATGACCACTTGTGGATACTGTATGATGTACCGCGACTCATCGAGTTAATAACAGTGAGTCTGGCCGCCTGGAACGCTTCTACAAACATAAAACAGATGCACATTATGAATGAATACAATGAATTATGGTATTTCAAGTGACTCAAATGTGTATTTGAATCACATATTAAATGTAATGTATTTGCAAAATAAGATACACAACAAAGTATCTTTTTTTAATTTCGATCTAAGCAAGGCTGACGTAGAAAAGATAAATGATTCTGGTTTTATTATTATTAGTAAGATTATAAAATACCAATTGGTGAGTATTGAGACTCAAAGAATTGAAGGGGGATGAGGAAGGTTAGGCAGTATTTACGTACTAAACCTAGATAAAGCCATTTCAAACAACGCAAGATTTGGATACATATTTTTTAATATTGAAAACCGCAGAATAATTCTAACTGCTTCCAACCGTCTGGAGCTTGAAATAAGAATATATGGAGGGAGAGCTAATTATTTTTACCCAACCTACACGAACTTGCGAAAAATCACTTTCTCCGGGCTTTTACGGCGTACACCATGAGAGAAAAAGAGACAGCAAATTTTTTGGCCCGCTTCTATATACTGTCATAATGATCTTAAGGTGCTGGTTCCTTGAAGTAACACTGGCGGGACTCCGCCCACATTTTGTATTATGCCACTAAACTTGACACAACTAAACGGTTTTTTAGGTTATATGCTATATTTTTGTTGATAAAAATACTGTGAAAAAGTAGCTATACGAATACACAAAAACATTATGTCGATATGTGATTTGAATGGATGTATAAATACCGTAGCCTTAGTCTTAGCCACGCCCAACTGCGCCGAGTCATGTTAAAATCATCAAAAACAAGTCCAAAACTGACTTCACTGCCTTGGATAGATACTACTCTATGTACTCTAAGGTCTGGAGCCAGTGGGACTATGGAATCCTTCATTGAAAGTAGTTATGCAGAAAGTATCCAACCCCAAAAAGATAAAACTGAGAAACAGGCGTTTGAAAATATGACGATACAAAATAATTGATCATAGCACATACGTAGTGTTAGTTACACGGGTGCAAAGTGGTAATTCTCTCTCCTAGAGTCACCGTGGTATAACTCTACGCAGTTTTTTTTATTAATATATACTTCAGATGGTGCAACATCCAATCATATGTAGTTTCCTCTAATTAGTTCAGAACCATCGATCACTTAGCGAGGCGCCCGTCAGCTATTACCAATATATTCCAGTTATCCCATAGCCTAGTCGTTAATCGCTCACGAAGACCGATCTGTACCGAGAAACACTTCAGACGTATAACAACTGGTGGAAGAAAATGAGTTTTAAGTGTTCTCGGGAAAATAAAATTATATTCACATTAAACTAGGAACAACGTCCCCAGATTGCACGTGCTAAAAATGTCTGATTGAAGTCTTAAAATCGTTCGTAGATGCTCTATCGAATAGACTGGGCAGTCATTGTATGGATTTTTCGTGAGATATCGTACTCTTAGAGGTCTGAAAAGTTGCTGTAGTGCTATTTTGAGAAGTTTAGACCAGAGCATTAAGTGTTTTTTGTTTTACAATAAAATTCATAAGTCTTCAGTACCTGGTTGCGTTTTGAAAAACAAAGTCAACGCAGGTAACTCAATGCTCACTGAGGAATAGGTCTCACCACGAGAGTTGGTGCCGGCCAATACTCACATATAGGTGCATATCTTACGTACAGCGTGTCGAACTGAATGAATAGGACACGCATAAACAATATCAACATAAACACTCGCTGTCCCTTTTCCACTGGTGACAATAAGTAGGCGTAAACAAGACAAAGAGCTCTTTCTTTATGACACATCGTAAATACATCGCCACTGGAGCGTATACCGATACACAATAAGCCCAACGCTATGCATGTATTGTTTGTTTCAACTCTCGTTGCGCCAGCTATTCCTGAAGCGTCAAAAAACTTATAAAAGTCCCAAACTTGTGTCGCTTGAGTCAAGCCTTCTCCCAAATTGTAAATATATTTTAGATTTTTTAAGGGCCACAAAAGTCTTCAGAATCAAATGAGAGTCGGAACATTCGATGTAGAAAACGATTAGTCGCATATTTAACTCATTTTTGACCAAAGTGTCGCTTAAGCCTTTTTGCGTTTTTAGTGACGATATGACTAGTAAAACCATAACCTTTTTTATCATCTAATTTTGACGGTCACCATGGTCGAGTGATAAGACAAAGGTCGCGGGTTTATACCCGGCGTGTGTCAATAACTTAAAAAAATAATTAATATGTGTCATAACACATTTAATTCACATGAAAAATATAAAAATAAAAAGTAGATACTCTACGTATCGCCCTGGTGAAAGACCACCATTCAGAATTGAAACGTTGTTTGGTGACCAGATCTGAATAATCAGGTACTTCCCAACCTTCCTCTTCCCATACCTTCAACCTCACAACATACCCCAATTGCCATAGTCTCGCTGGCTCTAGACGGTTGGGAGCAGTAGGGACTCTTGTGCGATATTTATTATTTAAAAAAATCAGGTTACATAGTATTTTGGTCCGAGTGCCGAAGTTTCAATATGGGCAATCAGGATAAGGTGTTCCAAACTTCGGTCACAATGCATCGATTAGCGCCATTTTATTTATTTGTTGACATTCAAACGGTCCCCGTTAAACTCCAACTGTAGATCCGTTGCAGCTTTTTATAAAATTGTGATCAACCGAGAAGCATAAAGGTCATGCTGTTATGATTTTAACTGAACACAATTTGATTAAAAACACTGAAATGGGTTAAGAATCGACGTGTAACAGAGACCGTTCCAATGTCAAAAAAACAAAATGGCGTTAATCGTTGAATTGTGACAAAAATTAGAAACACCCCAACCTTAGAGTCATATTAAGGAAAAAAATTATGAATAAGTATTCATAATTTTCATGTTTCTATAGTTTGATCGATCAATTTGAATTGATTGTGAAAAACAATTACTTTTCAACATATTTTTTCACGTCTCGAAATTTCCAAACATTTTCAGATACGTGTGCAGGTTATGAAGGATATAAGAAAAAATATTACGCCGCAGTGTTTATGTAGTTTTGTCCTTAAATAATAAAATTATCAGAACTTGGGGCAGTCAAACTAAGAAATAATTTATTTTTAAAAAACGTCAAAACCATTTGGAAATATTTTGACTTTAGAAGGCGTATTCCAATTTCAATAAAAAGCTTTGAAAGTAGACCTGCCTTCTATCGAAGTCAAAACATGGACATAGAAATAAAGTAGGGAAATTTTATTTTCCTTGCTTCTGGGCTGATCACAATTTTATAAAAAGCTGCAATAAGTCTACAGTCAGCGTTTGACGGGGTTCGTTCAAATGTAAAAAAAACAAATAAACTGGCAGTAATTGATTAGAAATGGTCTATATCCGAATTGGGCATACCTGCGGTTCCAGTTACCGGTGACCGGCGAGGAACCGGTTATTTATAGAGTTCTTTTTAGAACCGGTTCCTGGTGCCATAAAAGTTCCTCCAAGAAGATTTTTATATTAGGAAAAAAATTCTCGCCACCAAAAAATATTTTTCATGGAAATTTTGAAAACGAGAATAACTGCAACTGCGGAACCGGTTCCTCGTCAAAAGGTTCTTTCCGCCAAAAACATATTGTGCCCAAAAAAGGAACCGATTCCTCCGTCAAAGAATATCGATTTTTATTGAGAAAAAATGAAACCGGTTCCTCGAAGAAATAATAATGACGGTTCCAGTGACTGGCTTGGAACCCGTTCCTTTTAACCGGGACAGGAATATCGACCATATCTATAGTTGATGCATTGTGCGGCACCCCTAATAAGAGTATGTCGTAAGGCTGAAAGAACTGGGAAGAGGAAGGAGAAGGGGAAGAGGAAGATTGAGAAGTAACTAGTTATTCAGATCTGGTCACAAAACATGGCCAAAGCCATTTCAAGCAATCCTTCGATTCTGAATGGTGGACTTTCCTTAGGGCGATACTAAGAGTATCTACCACTCTGATTCTGAGAGTATCTCAAGACTCTAGCAGTATTTCATAAAATACTGTTCCAGAAGCCGATGATACCAATGATAAAATAATTGAAATAAAGGTCCGCACAGTTGCGAGAATCCCCGAAGTTTCTCTTTTGTATTGGGCACACCGAGAAACATCTTTAATGCGGATTCCGTAATATCTGATGCCGGGCATCATATATTTTCTCGTCAATGAAATATAAAACGTTGGTAAGTAAATTCAAACACTACATTATTTAAAAAAAAATATTAACATTTTAATTAATATCTTTTTAATTATTTATGAGAATAATTAATGATGTCATCACATTTTTTTGTTTGACACTGCTCTGAAATATAGACATGAATGTAAGAGACAAGTAAAAATCAGAATAAAACAATATGCGTACGTTAATATTATCTACAATGATTAACTACTAGCACAAACTCGTGAAAAATCATGGGATATTATAATTATGGGATTTGTAAATACTGATTGTACGCGACCTTCTTTGCAGATAGAACCTTGAAGTCACAATGTATGAAGGGAGAGCTAATTATTTTTACCCAACCTATACAAAATTGCCATAAATCACTTTCTCCGGGTTTTTACGTCGTACACCATGAGAGAGAAAGATACAACAAATATAATACACCGCTTCTATGTACTGTAACGATGATCTTGGGCTCCTGGGTCACCGCGGGACTCCGCCCACATTTTTTATTATGCCACTAAACTTGACACAACTAAACGGTTTTTTAGGATTTATGCTATATTTTTGTTAATAACAATACTGTGAAAAAGTGGTTATACGAATAAACAAAAACATTATGTCGATATGTAATATGAATGAATGTATAAATACCATAGCCTTAGTATTAGCCACGCCCAGGTCCGCCGAGTCCGGTAAAAATTATCAAAAACTGACTACACTGCGTTGGATAGATACCACTAGCGTTGGGAAAAACTTCAATGTTTTGTGAATGCTTCATGAATTGTTAGTTCTTTAAAAAGAACCCTTCACAGTGAACACTTCAATTGAAGTCGAACTCGCAAAAAAGAGATTTGAATTTATCCGCTTATTTGTTCAGTTCTTCTTGGAACCGGTTCCTCACCGAAAAAGCACTGGCTAGTCGGTAGAGATTTGAAAACGAAAAGAGCTGGGACTGCTTACTCGCCAACAAAATCACGTACTAGTCGGTAGCGCTTTGAAACTGGAAAGCACTTAAACCGGTTCCTCGTCAAAACAACACATGCTAGTCGGTAGAGTTTAAAAACTGAAAAGCACTGGAACCGGTTCCTCGCCACAAAAATCACGTACTCGTCGGTAAACATTTCAAAACCAAAAGAACTGGAACTGGTTCCTTCATTTTGAAATGTCAATGCCTTCACAACGGTACTGCTTCAAATTGAAGCACTTCTTTCAATGGAATGAAGTTAATCAAATGAATGAAGGCTAAAATGAACTACCAACTTCAATTGAAGTGTTGGTTCAGTGAAATGAAGTTATTGAAATGAAGTTAATGAAATGAATGAAGGCTAAAATGAACTACCACCTTCAATTGAAATATTTGTTCAATGAAATGAAGTTATTAAAATGAATGAACGCCATAATGAACTACCGACTTCAGTTGAAGTATTTGTTCAATGAACAATGAATGAAGTACGAACTGTTGCCAAAAGAAGTAGTTCTTTGAAGCAGTTCTTTCAAAGCGGTCACAACGCTAGATACCACTCTATATACTCTAAGGGTAGAACATAAAAAAATAATAAAAATAAAAATTGATTAAAATTTAAAAAAATATTATAAATAAATGTATTTAAGAAATTTTTTTTTTTCAATTTCAAAAAAATATTACCGAGGTCGATTATCGGGCCCCTGTCAACTGCATGTAAGACAACTATGCTGACCATTACACCACCAACTATTGTGAGGACGACGGCATACTTTCATTATATGACGTCCTATATTCATTATATACTTGACGGACTGCATGGTCGAGTGGTAAGACGCTCGACTACGAATCCAGAGGTCGCGGGTTCGAACCCGGCGTGCACAAATAAATTTTATTTAATTAGCGTATGTCATAACACATTTAATTCATATAAAATCAAATATAGTATATTTGCGGCACGTTCCAGAGTGGTAGAGATACTCTTAGTATCGCCCTGGTGAAAGACCACCGGAATTCAGAATTGAAACGTTGCTTGAAATGGCTTTAGCCGTGTTTGGTAACCAGATCTGAATAGCCAAATATTTCCCAAACTTCCTCTTCTTCATCTCCTTCCCCTCCCCAGTACCTTTAGCCTCACAACATACTCCTTTTGGGGATGCCATAGTCTCACTGGCTCTAGACGGTTGGGAGCAGTTGAGACTCTTGTGCGGTATTCACGAAAAAATAAATATATATATGTGTGTACGAATAATTGTAACGAATGTTATATATCTTCTTCTTCTTAAATATATAATGTCTTTTGAAATCCCCACCTATCTAATAAAGTAGCTACCTATAAAGTTTGTCAGCAGACTATATTTATTTGAAATGGGTGGATTAAAGCAAAAAATATTTTGTTTTGGCAAATCAACTTATCCCGTGTTTTTTTACGAGTTACAAACTAGTAATAGTAAATAATTTTAATATGAGAAGGTTTCGAAAGAATTTATTTGAGTTATTTAAATAATGATTGGTATACCCTGGTTTTCATGTTTTTTTTATTTGATTTTTTTACAAATATTTTTGAAAAAATAAAAGATTACATAAATAAGCAATTTTTATAAACATTAAGTAAAAATAAGAAAAAAACAAATTTTAAAGAATAAAGGAAAGAAATAACAAAATTTAAAAAACAATGTATGAAAAATAAATAAAAATAGTACTTAAATATAATGTAAACACAACAAAAAATCCCACATAGGCAAAGCCAGTGCGTCTTATTTTGAAACTGTTAATTCGTGGTGGAACTCCATTTTAATGATTTTAATAATACCAAATTTCTAACTTCATTCCACTTTTTTTCAAAATAGTCGAATAAAGTTAGAAAATAGTGGAATTCAGTTAAAAAATTGGTATCATTAAATTCATTATCTTAGTTTTACTTTAAAATATTTAAATAATTATTTGATCATCCTCCTAGTAGTACGGAATATGTTAATCCTTTGACTTTTTTGGAAATTTTTCAAAAAATGGCGCTATATAAATTAGCCATGTATTCATGCGGTTATATTAATTCGTTATATAGGTGTATGCATGGGAAAAATCTGTACTTAGACATAAATCTACATCTCAGAAAACATCACAATCCGTGCCAGCAAGGAAAATGAATTTTCCATTCAAGCCGACCTACCTTTAAATGATAATATTAATCATTCATTATAATAATTTGGTACTCAGAACCATCACATCTGTTCCCCGTAGCGGCAAGCGGAGGGATAAAGGGCCCCATACATTTCTGTCGCATCATGCAACATAAGATATCACACCCACAAGGTTACGATAGTCACGAACTAATCAATGAAATGTATAAATTATAATGATTTAATATGAAAACGTTTGTTCCATTGAGAAAAATACTCACTAACTTTAACCCTTCACCAATGTATGGTTTTAACTCTTCCAAATGATATTGTGTAATGATTTATTGAGCAATAATTTATTCCCACTACAAAAACAGTCACAATTTTTTCCATTTAACCAATTATTGGGGTAAAATTCCAAATAACTTAATGCTTTAGCTTTTCACGTTGCTGTGAATCGAGTTAATGGAAAACATCGCATTTTCCTAGAACCTAATTTCCCCATCAGAGATTTTATTAAATGATTCGACCTTTCCACTTATTTGAGCGTTCCACATAGTTGGCGTTGAGCATAAAACAATGCCGCAAGTGTATGAAGTCATCAAGATACGTACAATCCAACGGACTAAATGGCACTTGGCGTTCTTATAAATCATTTATTTGGGGATGTGAGATTGATAGATTAATAAAATTTTGTACATTTTTCATCAATTATAAAAATTTAAACAAATTAAGTATGTTGGCCAAAAGCTATAGAGTATCGGCAGCTTGTAACTATATGAAGATTTTTTTAAGATGTGTTCGCATGAACATAACTAAAGCCCTTGTAAACAACCTTTTATGTCTTTTAGAATTTACAGCGAGTGTCTTCCACATGTTTTCAAATGGGTAATTGAATATAGTCCAACTATAGAATGTAGTTTTTAGTTATAACTTATATTAATTCTGAAAAATTCATAAAAAAAAAAGAAAATATTCGTTAAAAGTCACAGGATGTAACATGACTTTACAAGCAAAAATATGGGCTCTATTTCAAATACAGAATAATGTCTACTATGATAAAATATTAGCTCCATTTCAAATAAAGAGTAATGTCTATTCAAATATAAGCTCCATTTCAAATATAGAATAAAATCTACTAAACCATTAGCTCCATTTCAAATATAGAATAATATGTACTAAAATATTAGCTCCATTTCAAATATAGAACAATATTTACCAAAATATTAGCTTCATTTCAAATAAAGAATAATGTCTACTAAAATATTAGCCCCTTTTCAAATATAGAATAATTTCTACTAAAATAAATTATAGGGAGGTTTATTAAATAGGTAAAGATTTGAACAGATTATTTTATAAATTTAATATTTTATAAATTTAATATTTTAAATTAACTTGAGTTCCAAATTTGAAATGTTCACACTTGTACGTACATACGTACTCATAATGAAAATTATTTATAGAAATAATAGTTGTTACCTGTGAAAAATCACTAAATGCTTGCAATTCAACCCGGCAGAACGATCAAAAATTAAAGATTTGGCTGTTTAAAATTTCACTCAATTGTTTTCGTAAAATATATTATTGATAGGTACCTAATTAATCACCTGTCTGAATTTGGAAAGATTCTTTTTTGGTTTGATAATTTTCAACTACTGTCAAATTAAATTATCTAAAGTCAATTGTATTGTACTTACAGATTAGAGAGATTTTATAATATTTAAAAATAACAGCTACTTGATTTAAAAACTGCCAGCATTTTTTTTTCTATTTGGGAAAATAATAGTTGTTCATAAATCATTAAATCGGCTCAAGTCTTCACCGTATAACACCGTATGAGGGTAAAATTATTTAAAAGTAGAATAAATATTAAATAATAAACATTCAACGATAAAATAAATTTAAAATAAAATTATTGTATTATACAATGAAAGTGAAACAACTCCACAACACAAATAAGGGTTGGTGAGTGCAAAAGATAATTTTGATATTAGTTTTTCCGAAACCTAGTTTTTGTATTTTTTTTGTTTGTTTATGAATGTGGATGAGGAACAATTGGATAATGTTGTACTATCTTAAAGTAATAATTCCAGAGTGGTAGATACTCTAGTATCGCCCTGTTGAAAGACCACCATTCAGAAATGACTTTAGCCGTGTTTGGTGACCAAATCTGAATAGCCAAGTACTTTCCAACCTACCTCTTCCCCATCTCCCTCTCCTCCCATCACCGTCAACCTCACAACATACCTCGATTTGGGATGCCATATTCCCACTGGGTCCGGACTGTTGGGACTTTTTTTTTTAACATTAACTTTACACAGGAGGAGTTGAAGGAAATAACTTCCCTCAGAGCCTATGTCATCTTTGGGGATGCTGTGTGGAGGGTTTTTTTTGAGGAAAGGAAGGGTGAACTCGGGTCCTAAAGAGGCCCATGTTGAAGGAAGGCGGAAACACAGAGGCCGGCAAACATAAAGTTCAACATAAAAGAACGAGTGGTAAAAGCGACCCGTTCTCATGTATTGAATGTCAACCGTGTACAAATGTTGGGCGCGCGTTTGGCGAGTTTCCCGACTTTTCACCGGTGTTTATTACAAAATCGATTGTTGATGTTTATGTTTGACGGCCTCCATCGTCGAGTGGTAAGACGCTCGACTACGAATCCAAAGGTCGCGGGTTCAAACCCGGAGTGCGCTAATAACTTTTATTTAATTAATATGTGTCACAACACATTTAATTCATATAAAAATAATAAAAAGTATATTTGCGGCACGTTACAGAGTGGTAGATACTCTAAGTATCGCCCTGGTGAAAGACCAGCATTCTGAATTGAAACGTTGCTTGAAATGGCTTTTGCCGTGTTTGGTGACCAGATCTGAATAACCAGGTACTTCCCAACCTTCCTCTTACCAATCTCCTTCCCCTCCCCAGTACCTTCAGCCTCACAACATACCCTATTTTGGGGATGCCACAGTCTCACTGGCTCTAGACGGTTGAGAGCAGTTGAGACTCTTATGCAGTATTCATATAAAAAAATATACACATAATAATGTTAAAATCATGTGCATTTTATCTGCTTAGCCCGACGGAATCATTTTAGTCGGGGAAAATAATAATATACCCATCCCATGCACGTTGGTATTGAGGTTAACCACTAAGAAGAAAAAATCCATCGGTACCAACCAATGCACTGTGCATTACACTTTTCCCAATAATTTGATTAGCACCGTCATAATAAAACGAAACGATTCAAGATTTGGAACAAACCCAAAAGAATGGGAAAATAACCAAAGAGTCAAAGCTGCTTTTTCGATTAAATATGTATATTATTCACGTCGGCGTGATGTGCATACTAACTCCGCTGCAATCTACGGCATTCATCCTCTAGCCACGCAGCACGAACTTATGATTAATACATAATTGGCATTGAATTTGAAATGACCAAATGTTCATGTTTTACTAGGACCTCTGTTAAATGAAGTGGTTCCTGCAAATTTATAAACTTGTCTATGCAGGAATAACGAATAGTGCAAAAGTAATTAATGAACGAGATTAACAACGCCCTTCGCTACACAGATAAGTTAGTACATGTATACTACTTGATAATTTATACACGTGCGTCAAAACCTTGTTTTATGCATGCTGTTCTATGCAGTAATTCACCTGATAATTTTATGATTTAATTTACCCTCACACTTATTGGACAGGAACCGTAGGTCTACGATTTTGAAGAAAGGTTTATACCTTATGGTTAGACGGTTCTTGTCAGTATGCATAAGTGGTAGAATATAATAGAATAGTATCGCCCTGGTGAAAGACCACCATTCAGAATCGAAACGTTGCTTGAAATGACTTTAGCCGTGTTTGGTGACCAGATCTGAATGGCCAGGTACTTCCCAACCTTCCTCTTTCCCCTCTCCCCCCTCCCCAATACCTTCAGTCTCACAACATACCATAGTCCCACTGGCGCCAGATGTTTGGGAGCATTTGGAACTCTTGTGCGGTATTAACTATTAAAAAAAACTGTCGCTGTGCCAGCTCCTAGCAAATTCACAAAGAAATAACTTATATATGTTGGCGTAGATTGAGTGTTACGCACGTTATAATTGTTAGTTTAAAAAGTTCACATTGTATTATTAAAAATGCAAATTTCTGGTCCACTTTTTTTTTCTCAGAATACTGAAATACGGCAAATATTAATTTACTCTGTCGACTTCTTTCATAAACTTGTTGTATTGTGTAATACAATTGGGCTTCACGATATCATCCACTGCCCCACTTTCTTTATCTACTACAAGCATCGTGACTTGTTGATAGCACATGTACCTCTCTCGTATCTTTCCATATCTGGAAAAAAAAATCAAAATATGTTTTTATCTCTTTTTTTCGCCGTTTTTTTTCTCTTCTCTGAGGTCTGCCTGGGGGCATACCTCTATTTTTTCGAATTGTGCCACAAACTCTCAACCTATTTTCAAGGGGTAATGTTTTTGACAGCCTACGTGGTCGAGTGGTAAGAGGCTTGACCACGTTTCCGGAAGTCTCGAGTTAAAACTTGGCGTGCGCAAATGATATTTTCTTGATCGTAAACTTTTAGTCCCGATAATTTTTATTGTCAAACACCCAATTTTTATTTAATATTCCTCTACTGGCAACTTTGGCAGTGTTTAAGGACGGTCCTTATCACATACGGGGACTCCCTAAGAGCAATAAAATACAGGAGGGAGCGCTTCTGTAGTCAGTATTGATGATTTTTGCCTGGACAAGTTGTCACATAATTTAGCACCACCATTCGGAATGTAAGCATGTTCTCCGTCTCCCACGTCTCCGGCGACTCCGCCTACTACGTTTTGTTATGCGACATAACAGGACAAAATTCAACGGTTTTTTAGGTTATATTCTAAATTTTTGTTGATAACAATACTGTGAAAAATTGTTTATACAAATAAACAGCAAAATTATGTCGACATGTGCTAGAATGGATGTATAAATACCCTAGCCCTAGCCACGCCCCAGGCAAAAACCATCAATAATGACTACACGAGCGCTCCCTCTTGGTATATTATTGCTCTGAGGTTATAAGTTTTTCCTAAAGCGTAGAATCAATTGTACAAATATAAACTTTCTACGGAAAGCCATTTATCACGCAAAAGAGAACTAGTTTTATTTGTACATTTTCCTCACTGTATTATCCTTTTTTAAAATAAATGGGTTTTCTATAGTCTGCCTATGACGAGCTGAAAACACGATTAAAATTCTCCGAGTGAACTAACTGCGGAGGTTTAGTAAGTATTTAGATATTACCCGAATAATGGGCAAATGTAATAATTTAAAGATTTGTGAATAACGCTAGAAAATCCGATGGGTTAGACGGGTAGTAAGCCGTTATCTATCACACTTTGACACGATTAATTCGCGACGGAAAGTAAAAATATGCCCAACCAATCTGCAAAGTCGGCGGTGCTTATCAAAAAAGAGGCGAAACCAGGTGTGTCAGGTATTTTTGCCAAATAACTCGTTATAAGGGTAAGTACTTCCAAAGATGTCATAATTTTTTTTTTTTTGTGTATTACAGACTGTAAGTCCATTTGCAAAAACACAAAAAAGTTACATAAAAGTAAATTAAAAGATATTTTTAACATGTCTCTTGAAATCTTCAAGGTTTACGTTGTTAATCAAGAGACATGTTATTTAGTAGTACCATACCCCGTATCATGCTGTTCTGAGCCAACGCGTCTGTTCTGCCATGTGGAATGCACAGCAGATCGTAATGTCGCCCCTGGCAGTAGTTGTTTGGCACAAATAACTTATAGCATTCCTGCAGGTATGGATTGTCAATCAAATTATAATTTTAAACGATACAAAGAATTTTCCACAGATACGCGTTGAATTTTCGGACGAAATAAGCATAGATGAGTAAAGTTATAGTTGCTGGAAAGGCAAAAGAGTTTCAGCGACACATTGGTCGAAAATGAGTTAAGTATGCAGTTTCGATCAGTTTGTTTTTCTAAATCGAAGGCTCTGACTCTCGTTTGAATCTGAAGACTTTTGTGGCTCTTCAGCCATCTAAAATATATTTACCATTCGGGAGAAGACTCGAGCTTGGGACTTTTTTCAGCTTTGTGTCTCTTCAGGTTTTTGGTTGTATGTTATTTAGCAGTTTTTGTATTATTATTATTAATAATAATAATTCTATTTTAGAAGGTATGAATGCAATACATCCCATAATTAAAAATTAAAATTAAATTAACAATAAATAAAACAAAAGTAAGAGTTGTAATACATATTATGCAACAAATAAAAAATAAATCATATTTATATATTTTTTTAATAGAATTAAATAAAAATTAAACATAATGATAAAAAAAAGCTTTAATCAAGCGTGCTTCAAAGTGGTCTCCGCATCATCTGCATCCATCGCTGATTGAGTGGAGAGCTGAGCCATTCAGATGCAGCCGCGACAATGACGTTGGTTGAATTCCGTGTCCTAACCCAGAAGCTGGCTAGTCGGTGGCGAAGTAAGGCGGGGAATGAGTGCACTCTTCCTTGGGTGAAAATTGTAGAGGCACTGCAGAATCTTGGAAGTTGCAGAAGTTGCCTATGGGCATTGTTGTAGCAAACCCTTAAATTTTTCCATTACGCTGTTGTGTATTGTGTCCACAGCTCAGATGTATATAGGGCAGTGCAGTACGTCTTTAAAAGCAGTTTCTTGACATAGTCACTACAGTGGTAGAATTGTAATTAATTCATGCATTTATTGCCATTAATGGATAAGATTGCATTGCACAATTCCTGCATACTTTTCGAATAAATTATTATTAATATTACTATACCCAATCTATTGCTCACTATTCCAGATATTCGCAGTATCGCCCTGGTAGAAGACCACCATCCAGAATCGAAACGTATTTAGTGACCAGCTCTGAATAGCAAGGTACTTGTCAACCTCCTTCTCACTAGATCCTCCAGTCTGACAACATTTCCCATGTTAGGAATTTAATTCTGCGTAGATATGCTTTTCCAAGTGGGAGATACTCTCAGTATCGCCCCGGTGAAAGACCACCATTCAGAATTAGACGTTTAGACGTTGCTTGAAATGGCATTAGTGTTGTTTAAGTGACCAGATCGGTGGCCTCCGCGGTCGAGTGGTAAGACTCGCAAATAACTTCTTACTAATTAATATGTGTCATAACACATTTTATTAATATGAAATAATATTTAGTATATTTTTGGCACGTACCAGAGTGGTAGATACTCATAGTATTGCCCTGGTGAAAGACCACCATTCAGAATTTAACGTTGCTTGAAATGGCTTTTAACCATGTTTGGTGACCAGATCTGAATAACCAGGTACTTCTAAACCTTCTTCTCGTTCAGATACTTCGATTTGAAGATATTTCTTTACTCCAGCCTCACAACACACCTCAAAAGGTGATGCCATAGTCTCACTGGCTTCGGGAAGTTGGAACTCCTGTGCGGTGTTCATATAAAAAAGAAAAAAGTAGCTTATCGATTATCTTTGATTGTTCGTGCTGCTAGTGTCAAGACAAAAGTTTTTATCCTTTTTTCATACAATGTCATTTAGACGCATAACCGGAAACCCTTACGTTTAATTAATTATGAAAGACAATGCTCCGGCATTGTGCCAATGTCCATTATATGCCGCTTATGCCCTTCTGCGAAGCTCGCGTGCTTAGGACGTCCTTTGGAAGAGCGCCATGCCACCAGGAAAACCTGTTTTCCATGTAAATACTTAACGGTAGAAAAACTTAGAGGAAGTGCCTTGCGACAAAGGATATAGCTGAGAGCATACCGCTTAGAAAAAAGGGAAATGAGTCGAGTCTATTCGCTGTTAACACGTTTATCATTCAAAGCGAGTACTGTTCAATACGCAATCTGTGTGGAGAATACTATATAACTGCATGGAAACTCAGGGTTAATTCGAAAATCGGAAAATATGCAGGTACTTAAACAAATCTGTGTACATTTGGTAACAAGAAACCATTTCTCGAATTATTTGATTGCCGTACAAGAGTTCCAACTGGCCAAATCCAGTGGGAATATGGCATCCCTGATTGGGCTCTGTTGCGGGGCTGAAGAGAATGTGGAGAGGAAGGAGATGTGGAAGAGGAAGGTGACGAAGTTCCTGTTGCTACTCAGATCTAGTCACAAAACTCGGCTTAAGCTATTTCAAGCTATGATGTTTCTAAAAATGAAAAAAAAACCAAGATCAATTAAATATATAAATTAGTTTTATTTTGTACCCTGATGATGCTTAGGCTAAGCGAAGCCAGTCGGTCATAAAAATTTAAAAAATATTCGTGGTCTTATACAAAGCTATTTATTCATTCCTTTTAATATGTCAAACCACAAAGTGATTGCTTTCTGCAAAAATATATGAGGTTTCAATTCTGAATGGTGGTTTTTCATTAGGGCGGCAATGAAAGGATTTACCACATTGGACCATTTGCTCCCAACCGTCTACAGCCAGTGAAACTATAACATCCCCAATAAGGGTAAGTTGTGAGGCTGAAGGTAATGGGGAGGTAAAGGAGATGAGAAAGAGAGAGGTTGGGAAGTACCTGTCTATTCAGATCTGGTCACCAAACACGGTTAGAGCCATTGAAAGTATCGTTTCAATTGTGAATAGTGGTCTTTCACCAGATTGATACTTAGTATCTACCACTCTGGCACGTGCCGGAAATACATTTTATATTATAATATATGAAACGTGTAATAATAATACGTGTTGACTAAACAAAATTTATTTGCGCACGCAGGGATTTGAACCTGCGACCTCTGAATTTGTAGTCAAGTGTCTTAATCACTCGACCAAGAAGCCGTCTTTTTCGCGCTGAAGCAGTAAAATCTCAGGAGCTCTGTCATCATAAAATTTGCCGAGCTCAAACTCAGAAGAGATGGAATGTTGAATAGGGGTGGGGCAATTTTAGTAAAGCTTCACATATATATCAAGAACTTTTCTCGCAAATTTTCCAATCATCAAATTCGTAGTATTTTGTTGAGCAATCTTTTCCGTTTCCTATTTCCGTTTTACTCGAGAACTAAGCCTCTATGAAAATAAACGTTAGAGTTTAGCTGCACCCTGACGAATTATTTGGTAGGAAAACCCTTGTTTCAAGAAAAGCAGACAAAAATTTTAATCCGTAGATATTAATTTTCTTTTAATCTCTTGGGAAATTCCATTCAAGTTCCACGGTTGAAGATATTTCTTTACATATTTTCGCAATTACTGCCAACAAAAAAAACCCAATACCACAAACCTGAAAAGATAAGAAATTATTTTCAAATTGGAATTAACTTTAAAGCAATAATGCTTATTTATTATAAAATATTTAAATAATATTTAACTAACCAATTAATCTTCACGCCGTTTCCGCGTAGGAGTAGGCAGAGAGGACGGACCGCCATATAACTCTGTATTGGCACACACGCCTTGCTCATTCTCATTCATACATCGTCTCATACGTGCTCTTATGTTATTCTGACTCTTCATATGACCCGATTCAAGTATTTGATTTACTTGATCGTGCCACGTCTTTCTCAGGCGTCCTCGACTTCTTCTTCCATTCACTTTCGCATCATATATTCTTTTAACACTCCTTCTTTTCGTTCATTCGCTCTACATGCCCAAACCATCTAACGTCCTTTTCCTGATACTATTCATTACGCTTAAATAATATCAATAATCTAAAACACAGTTATAAAACCAAAACTAAAAGAATAACGGTCATAACCGAGACTCGAACTCGGAACCTCTTCTCTATCCGGGAGTAACCCTTTTCCAATTGAGCCACTAAGACCTTATTAGAAAGTGGCATTTTTAAACGATCTCATACTTCTATTGAAAATTATTATATATTTGAATTTCTTCCGATTTTAGGCTGCCATCTTTTGATGATATTCAAAGTTCTACCCGATTAGGTAGAAGTTCCGAGTTCGAGTCTCGGTCATGACCATTGTTCGTCTTAGATTCTGGCTTTTTTCTGTTTTAGATTATTCATATTATTTAGATATTATTAATAGAAAAACGGTAAGTTTTCAATCGGAGTATCAACATTGCGTACATTGTTACGTTCATAGTGCATTACAGAGGCCTTTGCACGAAACGTCGATATAAATTTAACTAACTAACTAACCATCACGCCGTAGGCAGAGAGGAAGGACCGCCATATAACTCCGTCTTGGCACACACTCCTTGCTTCATTCACATTCATACTTCGTCTCATACATACTCTTCTGTAATTCTGACTCTTCACATTACCAGATTCAAGTATTTGATTTACTTGATCGTGCCATGTTTTTGTCGGGCATCCTCGACTTCTTCTGCCATTCACTTTCGCATCATGTATTTTTTTCACACTCCTTTCTTTGTTCATTCGCTCTACATGCCCAAACCATCTAAGCATCCCTTTTTTGATCCTATTCATTAAATTTCATCGAAAATATCGGTAATTTGGAATCGTTTCCGAGCCTTACTGCAGATCGCCAAAGAATAAACGACAGTTCGCGTCGGCTTAATTAAGCATGCTCAATCGACGAGAGTTTTCGTTTGGTCGTTGGCAATCTGCAGTCAGGCTCGGAAATAATTCCAAGTCACCGACATTATCGATAAAATCTTTATCGATATTTCATGGCAGGGCCCCTGGTATTTTTGCTAACACGTAAACATTTACTACATAAAAGGATGCACTAATGTAAACTGATAAACTTGATGACGTGAATCATCGAATTGTGACAATATCAAATGCAACGAAAGTTAGAAACAACCCGCACTAAAATTAAATATATTTATATTTATATTATATATAATTAAGTTATATTGTTTTTTAAATTTGTTTTAAAGTTTTAAATCCAGGCTGCTCGCATAGACATAAAATACAAGAGACGTCATATTCATACAAATCTTACGATAAATGTAGCACCACTAATGTTGCACCACTAAATGTTTCACCCGCATATGAAGGTATGTCTCGTTGACTTGGTTTAGTGCAACCAGGCGCGTTGTCTTAGTAACGTATCTACATTATTTGATTCATCTTAGGCTGCTCGTTAGAATTTAACACCTTTTCCGTGCAGTCTACTTGATTTCTTTGTTGTATTATTTGCATTTAACCTTTATTTCTTCTGTGTTTTTTCCGGAACGAGGTGTAGCTGTAGGGTGCATATTGTTTTTACTGTGCGCGGAACATGTTACACATTACATTAATATTTAAAACATAACACCAGATTCATTATAACAAACACTTTAATTTTTCATGGTATGATATCTAAAATCTTAAAACAAACTCGATTTGAAGACAAGGCACAGTGCTTGGAGGAAAAATAATAATACTTGGCTAATTTATATAGCGCGATTTTTGTGAAATAACACCTCACAACAATATATGGAAGTATAGATTTGAGAAAGACTTCAAGTTCATTCGTTGACAATGGTCTGACACAACACAAGGATTTCAGGTTAAGATGCAATAATGCATGTCTCTTTCTAACACAAACATATTCCCGCCCCGTGTTACAAGAGAGAGAGAGAGACAGTGATATATTAAGTTGGCGATTGTTTAGAAGATAGTCTATTTTGTATCGTTTCGGCTATTTTTAATAAAAATATTTTTACCATAACAAAACAACACAATATTATAAACACCATTTCGATGATTTATTAAGTAAGAATGTCACTCACGTGCTAATAGCATGAGGTTTGTTTCAATAATGATAGGTGCTTCTTGTTATTATTCTATCTTTATATCCAAATATACGAATCTCCAAACTTACTATCAAAAAAATTAAAAACTGTTGAAATACTTGTGAAAAGTGGTTATTTTTACCACTTTTCGGTTCTTATTAGTTCAATTACGCGTATATATTGCCATAATGTTTTTCTTGAATAAAACCATTTCAATTATTTCAATGAACAAAAAATACATGGAACAACTTCAAAAACTGTCTGACATTAATTGTTCCGAGAATGATGTGAAGTTCGCGCGTGTGTCGGACATGGTTACACGCGTCGACGCAGTGCGATGGTGACATCTTGTTTTTCCTCTCGTTTTAGACGTATAACCCGTGTATAATTTGTATAGATTGGGTAAAAATATAAGCTTTCCCTTCCTAAATTTTATTCATCGAAGGCACAGTATTATGAGCGTTTATCCGTTTGCCGTTCGACCGTTTCTCTTGGTCCATGATCGTTGGCTACCCTCTAATATTAACTGTGCCCCCGCGATAAGTACCGACCAATTGATTTAAAACATCCTTATTTACTACACTTCCTTCTACACCCCAGGAAAACAATTTACGCCACGGTTTAAGCGTATTTCGCAAGAAACAATATGATGGTGTCAATTTATTAGCGATGTCTTCCTATATTCTTCGTATAGTTTATTATGACTTTAGGTTTATCGATATGTTTTTCTCTCGAAAGACTCTGACTGCATTATTTTTGTTTCACGATAATCCCGATTACTATGCGCTTATCTTTCCAAACAAGAATCATTCAATTGTGTTCACGGCAAGCTGAAACTTTGTTTATGTTTCAATTTAGGTTTTTTCATAATAAATTTATTATCCTTTCTATTTGGCATATATTATTACATATTTATTATTATTTATATTTATTTTTATTTATATATTAGATATATTGCATTACCTAGCTCTGCTTCGAATTTACTTCTTCGTTGATGTTTTAACTAGTTTATTATTTCGTCCTAACAGTGAAATAATGGATTTTGGAAAATAAATACAAGTCAGGTAACTCAATGCTCTTACGGAGTTACCTGAAGCGACAAAAAGCTAAAAAAATCCCAAATTGTGTCGCTTGAGTCAAGCCTTCTCCCAAACGGTAACATATTTTAGATGGAAGAAGGGCCACAAATGACTTCAGAATCTAATGAGCGTCAGAACATTCGATGCAGAAAAAAATGGTTCAAAACTGCATATTTAACTCATTCTTACCAAAGTATCGCTAAAGACTTTTTTCCTTTCCTACTTTTCAAATATATACTTATTTAGTATTTAGGTGCTACGCGTCGTCCTTCCATCCCTCTCCTTACTTACGTATTATTTAAACATTTTTTTTTTTTGTTTTACCAGTTTTTTACCGGTCAGTAGCTAAGCGTTGTGGGTTTAATTCTTCTGTTGGCTAAGTCCTTCATCATTGCACAAGCAACACTTTTCGCTTATTATGATGGTACTAGGAGTTTTTAAAAATGATCAGTTTATTTTTACTGGTGTGTTCTCTTCAGGTAATATTTGTCTTTCTTTAAAAAAAATTTAAAAAAGTAACATAGACGCTCGACTACGAATCCAGAGGTCGCGGGTTCAAACCCGGCGTGCGCCAATAACTTTTATTTAATTAATATGTGTCATAACACATTTTAATTCATATAAAAATAATAACAAGTATATTTGCGGCACGTTCCAGAGTGGTAGATACTCTAAGTATCGCCCTGGTGAAAGACCACCATTCAGAATCGAAACGTTGCTTGAAATGGCTTAAGCCGTGTTTGGTGACCAGATCTGAATAGCCAGGTACTTCCCAACCTTCCTCTTCCCGATCTCCTTCCCTCCCCACTACCTTCATCCTCACAAAATACCCAATTTGGGGATGCCATAGTCTCACGGGCTCTAGACGGTTGGGAGCAGTTGAGACTCTTGTGCGGTATTCATGTAAAAAAAAAAAAAAACCTCGTCGAAAAATCTTGATAATCGACTAACTGCGCACCGACCAGTTTCTGCCTTCTGCGCCGCTCCTTATTAGTGATGTCGACGCATAATAGAGTTGTGCATGTAAAATTGTGTATTGCGATAAACACCTAAAGTTAACATTGTTTATTATTTTACCCTAAACTTATCAATGTTTTTTTAAAAATATTTATTTACGTTAACGCCGTGCGGAAAGCTCTACAAAATATTTATTTAAAATCCCACAAAGTATTTGAGTTGATTGGAAGAAATTGCCAACCGGTAAACCTTGATGGGTTCTAGGTAATGAATTGATAAATAAATACTGCATTCAGGAATTTAATTGTAATAAAGTTGCGTTCAAACCTATACCCAGGCCTGGTCCTGCGCCAAATAGCACCTGGCGCAGGCAATTTTTTTGGCACAGGCAATTTTTTTGGCGCCCCTTGTCTAAATTTAAACACCAAAATTTTCGAAAAACTTTTTATTTACGTCTGATAAAATAACTTATTGTATAATTATAGTACGTTTCTTTTCTATTTTCAACGTGGACCCATGATTGCAATACACAAAAAGCATTATTTTTATAGAAATTTCGTCACTGTTAACCACTTATTTTTGTCAGGTTCATTGGATTTATTTTTTAAATACAACTTTGCGGGTAAAATGCGAGCCCTGGGGTCGGAAGAAAGATGCCGTTTTCTTAGGCTCTACGGGACCGAATGTAGTGAATCTTTGGGATTCTGATCATAATGATGAACTTAATACAATGTAATGTAAAAAATCTCCGAAAGTAATATATATTTTGTAAACACCACTTTGCGGGCAAAATGCGTGCCTTGGGGTTGGAAATTAGATGTCGTTTTCTCATGCTCTGCTGATTGAATGATGTAAATCTTTGGAGTCCGATGTTCAAAACAATGAACTTAAGACGATTTGATGAAAACATCTTCCACAATAACTTTTTTTTTAAATACCACTTTGCGGGCCAAATGCAAGCTTTGGGGTTGGAAATTAAATGCCGTTTTCTCAGGCTCTATGGGACCAAATGAATTAAACCTTCAAAACTCTGTTAAAAATGCTGAACTTAAGACGATTAAATGAAAAAATCTACCAAAACTAACATTTCTTTAAAAAATACATCTCAGCGAGCAAAATGCGAGCCTTGGGGTTTAAAATAAGATGCCGTTTTCTCAGACTCTATGGGACCTAATGAAGCCAATCTTTGGAATTCAATGATGAACTGCTGTAAATTCAATGAAGAACTCCACCAAAAGTATAATTTTGTGTAAATTCATCAATTTTATTAAAAAAATTCGAGCCCTAATATTGGAAATTAGATGCCGTTTACTCAGGCTCTACGGGGACTGATTTACGCGAACCTTTGTCATTAACAATAATTAAAAATCTCAATAAAAACAAATATTCCCGGGCAACAAATAACATGACAGTATTTGAATAAATTCCACTACCTTTATAATAAGCGGGAAATGTTGCTTGTGTAAAGAGACTCACCCATTCGCGTTACTTGTGCAGTTAGACCCATGTCAAAAACCATTCATACAAACGTCCTTTAAGTATTTCTTAATTGCTTCCTTTAATGTCTTTCTGTCTCTTGAATTGTATTGTAAGGGCCGATTTCTAAATTCCTTTGATCTCTTATACCACATGTTGGACAATGACCATTTTGCTACAACTGTGTTCTACCCTCAACCCATTTCATGTAACATTACATAAATATCTACAGTTAAAGGTTTAATTATTGTACTCAATAAATTCTTCCAATAAAAAATATGCAAGTAAAGTGATTATATTTTATTCTACATCCCCGAACAAAAGCGCGCCTTACCCAAGGAGCATCTGTCGAGTTCGTCAGCGAACATTACACTTGTGCAATAATGGGGGATTTAGCTAGCGAGGAATTGAACCCACAACGCCCGGGTGGGAACCTGACGCATTTGCCTAATCAGCCATTAACCAGTCTTTTATGAATTATGTAATAAAGATGATTGAATTTTTAAAATCTACCATTATTCCATAATCCATTAGTAAAATTTGTAAAAAAGCAAAAATCTTATGGACAAAATGCAAGCCCTGGGGTCGAAAATTAGATGCCGTTTATTAAGGCTCACGCTAACGCTCTCTGAAGTCAAAGCAACTGGTGTTTTCCTAATGAAAGAGCACGTGTTCTTTTAAATTCAAACTTGCATTTTAAATTTTTTGCATTTAAAACATGATATTAGTTTAAAAATATGTAAAATTGATAAAAAAAACAAAAGCGTGGACGTGCGTCACAAATTTAAAATGATTTCCAAATAGCTAGATGTTTCTATTGGATTTTTTATAAGTCCTAACATTACTATTTTATCAGTAAGTATACAAAATAATATTTTCTCTGCTTTGAATACGTTTCAAATTTGTATTTTATTGTACTCTTATGTTGCATTCACACTTTGAAAAAAAATCTTGAAATTGACTGATAGTTCTAAAATATTGTGACAGTACTATTAATTCGTATGGCGCTCTCTCATTCTTCTTTAAAATAACAAAATTTGCGCCAATTTCTTTCCAATTTGCACCGCTTGTTTCTTCATAATTTCACTCCGTGTAAATTTCTCGTTGTAATAGAAGATACGTCCCAACTCGTATCAATATATTTGTATATGAGAATCTACGGCGAGTACCCGAAATTTATGCATTCTAAAGATTTGCCCTCTGAGACGCATTACCAAATTCTTCAGTCGAGAAGGAGTGGGGCCCTTGCAGTAACAGGGTAAAAAATATTACATCATGATAGACAATCCATACCTCCTGGAATGCTATAAGTTGTTTGTGCCAAACAACCACTGCCAGGGGCGACATTACGATCTGCGGTGCATTCCACATGGCAGAATAGACGTGTTGGCTTAGAACAGCATGAAACGGGGTATGGTATTATTAAATAACATGTCTCTTGATATCTTCAACATAAACCTTGATTACAAGAGACATGTTAAAAATATTTATTACAACGCAAATTTTTACGTTTCATAAACTTCAAACTACACATTCCAATTCAACACATAAATTACACATTCCTTTTAAACACACTCAAAATCCACACCCTAGAAAACAGAAGGAAAATAGCCGACTTAACTTCACTGTTCAAAATAATTCACCCCGAATTCGACTGTTGTGAACTCCTGCACCTTATCAACTTCAGAGTACCCCAGCGAGCAACTCGGAAAAATATATTTTTCTGCAACAATAATTTCACTACCAACTACCACAAATATGCACCCATTTCTCGCCTACATACACTCGGGAATGAATACACCTCAAATATTGACATCTTGTATATGAATGTGCCAACATTTAAAAGACTTTTAAATGAAATATTTATTTGTCACTAATGTATGGGAACTATTATTAATTATTTTTTTTTTTGCTATTCATTTCTCAAATAATGTATTATTTCATGTATATCCTTTTAAAACTGTACTCATGCACTTACTTATGTTAAATTACTATGTAAAAGCCCATCAGGGCGTTAAGGGTCAGCACTCAAGAATGACGCTAAAGGTTACTTTGTAGCATTCCAATACAAACAATTTTACAAATGATTTATCTGCAAATTTTCTATGGTAATTATAAAAATGTCAGGTTTCTAGTGAATACGTTTTTTAAACTGTAATCCTTGAAATTCTTAGAAAAACATACTAAACTGTCGGTAAAAGGTGCAGTTTGAAAACAGGCGAAGGCATTTTTTAACGTTTTACTTAAAATTCTGGCCTGTATTTCATAAAGAATTAAAAAGATTACTGTTTCAGAATTGTATTCACTGGAAACCTTAGACATTTTTCTAACTACTCTTATAGAATTAACAGATACATAATTTAAAGTTTTGCTTGTACTAGAAAGCCAAAAAGTGTGTATTTTTTGTAATAAATAAATAAATATCTAATAGAAGATATTTATTATTATACATGCGCTTTTTATGTTACTTTTCATGTGTATTATAAAGTACGAGAGGCGCTGATCCGTCGGGCCGGGAAATCGCGGGTTCGATTACCATCCATGAATAATATGTTTTTTTCATTTTATATAATTATATATTTAAATAGGTATTATCAACCCTATATGAATTCGCCGCGTGGAGCGAACTGCTCCGATTGCGCCTGCACAGGAGCGGCCGTGCTATTCCTGAACGTATTCTACGCGCAAGGTGTATAAGAAGATAACATAAATACTAGCGTTGGGAAAAACTTCAATGTTTTGTGAATGCTTCACGAATTGTTAGTTCTTTAAAATGAACCCTTCGAAGTGAACCCTTCAATTGAAGTCGAACTCGCAAAAAAAGAGATTTGAATTTATCCGCTTGTTTGTTCAGTTCTTTTTGGAACCGGTTCCTTGCCGAAAAAACACGTACTAGTCGGTAGAGATTTCAAAGTGAAAAGCACTGAAACCGGTTCCTCGCCACTAAAATCACGTACTAGTCGGTAGAGATTTAACTGGTTCCTTCGTTTTGAATGCCTTCGCAACTGTACTGCTGCAAATTGAAGTACTTCTTTCAATGATATGAATGAACGCTAAAATGAACTACCGGCTACAATTGAAGTATTATTTCAATGGAATGAAGTTAATCAAAAGAATGAAAGCTAAAATGAACTACCGGCTTCAATTGAAGTATTTGTTCAATGAAATGAAGTTATTGAAATAAATAAACGCTAAAATGAACTACCGACTTCAATTGAAATATTTGTTCAATGAACAATGAATGAAGTAGGAACTGTTGCCAAAAGAAGTAGTTCTTTCAAAGCAGTCATAACGCTAATAAATACATAGTCACTTTTACTGCGACGTTGCGGTTAGTAACTATAATCTGCATTATTCCTCAGCGTGCGTCTTTTGATTTATGATTAACTGCTTAACTGTTTATAGACCGCTTTTACCACGTTAACTTCCTTATTGAAACGAATAAAACTTATTGTTTTCATAATCGTCTTTACAATGATTAAGTTGATGCATTGACTAGGCGTCATTTTGTTGGCACGTTAGTCTCCAGTGGGTTTGCAAATTTGCATCTATCCTTCTATGTTGGTTCGAAGAATGACTTCTACATTTTTATTATTTTAGTTTCCTTGGTAATGACAATGTCTTTGTCTCACTCAATTACAACTGGGAAATAATTTATAAATTTAAAAATTTTTTTTATTAATATTATTACTTTTTTTTATTTTTTGATTCTCTATTTCGAAATGTGGGTGAGTTAGTACAATTGCAAATATGCCGACTACATAGCACATACTATAGTAAAAATTGTATAAAAAATTATCAATGCAAATAATATGTCAAATATTCAATAAAACTAAAATATAAAAGAAAATAATTGTATGTCAAATAATATTGTCGTCGGGTTTTGTAGACCGTTTTAAAAGTTTCATTACACAATCTTAGAGCAATAATATACAAGAGAGAGCGCTGTAGAGAGAGCTGTAGTCAGTTTTTACGAGGTTCGCCGGACTCGGCTAGACCTGGGCGTGACTAGGACTAGCGCTAGGGTATTTATACATCCATTCATAGCACATGTCGACGTAATGTTTTTGTTAATTCGTATGACCACTTTTTCACAGTATTGTTAAAAAAAAATTATACATATAACATGTAACTTAATAAACCGTTGAGTTATGTCAATTTATTTCGCGTATCAAAAAGTGTGGGTGGAGTCAACAGAGACGCGGGACGGGCTTTGCCAGCTCTATGCCTCACCACCATACATCAGAGTTGTTCTTTATTTTTTTGATATGAATACTACTCAAGAGTCTCAACTGCTCCCAACCGTCTAGAGCCAGTGAGACTATGGCATCCCCAAATAGGGTATGTTGTGAGGCTGAAGGTAGTGGAGAGGGGGAGGAGATTGATAAGAGGAAGGTTGGGATGTACCTGGCTATTCAGATTTGGTCACCAAACACGGCTAAAGCCATTTCAAGCAACGTTTCGATTATCAACGGTGGTCTTTCACCAGGGCGATACTTACCAGGGCGAGTATCTACCATTCTGGAACGTGCCGCAAATATACTTTATTTTATTTCATATCAATTAAATGTTTTATGAAACATATCAATTAAATTAAATTTATTTGAAATATATTGTTTATGATCCAATTGAAATCTAGACTATGGGATCCCAAAATAGGGTATGTTGTGAGGCTGAAGGTAGTGGGGAGGGGAAGGAGATTGGGAAGAAGAAGGTTGGGAAATACCTGGCTATTTAGATCTGGTCACCAAACACGGCTAAAGCCATTTCAAGCAACGTTTCGATTCTGAATTTTGGTCTTTCACCAGGGCGATACTTAGAGTTTCTACCACTCTGCAACGTGCGGTACTATATACTATATTTTATTTTATATCAATTAATCGTTTTATGAAACATATTAATTAAATAAAATGTATTTGAAATATATTGTTTTTGGTCCAATTGAAATCTAGACTATGGCATCCCCAAATAGGGATTTTGTGAGGCTGAAGGTAGTGGAGAGAGGAAGGAGATTGGGAAGAGGAAGGTTGTGAAGTACCTGGCTATTCAGATCTGGTCACCAAACACGGCTAAAGCCATTTCAAGCAGCGTTTCGATTCTGGGCGATACTTAGAGTATCTACCACTCTGGAACGTGCCATATATATATTTTAATATGAATTAAATGTGTTATGTTATGACACATATTCATTAAAAACAAGTTATTGGCGCACGCCGGGTTTGAACCCGCAACCTTTTGATTCGTAGTCGAGCGTCTTACCACTCGACCATGGTCGTCAAATATTAATTATTAATTGTTTCTTAATACAAATAAGTTTATTTTCCATTCCTTTCCCAACGATTTGTCTACTATGACTGATCTAAAATTCATCCACACCGAGCGATACTTTAATATAATACATACTTTTTTTCTGGTGAATTGTGCCGAAAAGTAGGTCAGTTCAACTTCAATCATTTCGGCAATTATGACGTCACTGAAAAAAACCTGTCCGTGACGTCACTGAAACGTCTCAAATGTCCGAATTTCCATTAACTCACGTCAAATACCTGTTCATTGGAATTCCACTTACATATCCGATATATCGATTGTTTTATCAGCGGACTTACCACTTCTACAATGATTATTTTTTTCATGTAACCACGTAATATTTTACATCACTGGCTACATCTGATCAATTGTTCTAATTCCTTTTTTGATAACTTCTAGCTCGCCTACCCGATTTTTCCTATTTAAGTCGTTTTTAATTTGTTTTTAATTATTTTCATCTGCCAGCACATGTTTAGGTGTTATATTTTTGTCGCTTCTTACATTGGCCGACCGCTTAAAAGACGCCTCAGTTTTTCCAGAAAGTAATTTGTGTGTTGAAGTAGCAAATCTCTAATGCGGTATACTCTGGCATCAAGAAATTAAATGTAAGAAAGGTAAATGAAACCATTTTCGGTTAAAAATTTGGTTTCCATCATGAGCTATTTATTTAAGAATATTAATTATAGCATTTTTTTTTAATTGTTCGATGAGAAAATAAATTTAGACAAAAGAGTATTGACACTCCTTTCTTCGTTCATTCACTCTACATTTCCAGAAGAAAGAAGTGTGAATAGATTACATTACGTGAAAGTGAACGAAAGAATAAGTCGGGAACGCCCAAGGAAAACATGGCACGATCAAGTGAATCAAATTTGACCGGTCGGTAGCTGAGTGGACAAACGCGTCGCATTCCCATCCGGGCGTCGTGGATTCAATTATTTGGCTGGCTAAGTCCTCCATCATTGCACAATCAACATCTTCCGCTTATTATGATGGTAGTAGGAGTTTTTCTAATAATAATATTTGGATGATTTGTATAGCGCCGTTTTTGTGAAAAATCCCCTCAAGGGCGCTGTACAGATCTTATTTTTTATTATTAGATATTAATTCCTAGTTTAAATAAGAAAATATACAGGAACATACTTACCTGGCAGGTCCTATCAGATAGACACACTTTTAACTTAAGATTATAATTTATTTATTTTTTCCGATTTAGGGCGTGGGAGCGAAATCAAAAAATGAACTGAACGTTGTCAAGTTATTGAATGTTGTCAAACGGCGAAGCGCGTTGTTGGGGAAACGGCGTGATGGTTAGTTAGTTTGAGTATTGACACTTTGGCAAAGCCAAGTTACTAAAAAAATATATGTATATTTTTCAGCAAAAAAATTATTCCGTGGTGACAATTGAAATTATTTGTAAGCAGATGGGGAAGGGATGTGTTTAATGGCTTCTTTGGATTTAGCGGTGGACGATTCATTTGGATAGTCCAGTATATTGCAGCGTCATACGAAAATACGTCACATCAAATATGCCCCCAAAATAATTAGTATTCAACCTGGACACTGCTAAATTGTTTTATTTGCAGTAATGGGTATTCCACCTGTAGTTTCCACTTATTTGTTTGTGAAGGTACTTCGTATAGTTTAGCCTTGAATAATGTTCTGTGATCATTTATCCTTAAAATTTCCCCATTCTCCTGCATATCATGGTACGAAAACTTTCACACTAACGGAGCTTTGATGTCGAAGACAAAGCTTTTGAGATTTATATATTAAGTAAAAGAGCAAGTTGTTCGTAAAAAAAATACCAAATTATAAAAAATGTTGACGGCTGGCGTGCTCGAGTGGTAAGACGCTCGACCACGAATCCAAAGGTCGCGGGTTCAAACCAGGCGTGCGCCAATAACTTTTATTTAATTAACATGTGTCATAACACATTTAATTCGTACAGAATAATAAAAAGTATATTTGCGGCACGTCCCAGAATGGTAGATACTATAAGTATCGCCCTGGTGAAAGACCACCATTCAGAATTGAAACGTTGCTTGAAATGGCTTGAGTCGTGTTTGGTGACCAGATCTGAATAGCCAGGTACTTCTCAACCTTCCTCTTACCCATCTCCTTCCCTTCCCCGCTACCTTCTGCCTCACAATATGCCTCAATTGGGGATGCCATAGTCTCACTGGCTCTAGACGGTTGGAAGCAGTTGGGACTCTTTTGCGGTATTCTCGATAAAAAATAAAAATTAAAACTTGTAGCAAAATCAGATGTTAATAAAGAAATTAACAAATCGGAGATGAATTTAGTCAAACACTGTTTTAAGTTTTTAAATAATTATTCCTTCAAGGTACAGATAAATCCAGCTTATTAAAATAATTATTTTACCTAAAGATTTATTTCTTCTTTCTTTAAAAGCCCTCTCATCACATTGCAGACTTTTAATAAGCTTTTCGTTCTTACATAAATATTTCACATTTACATTTTTGTGTTGTGTGTTCGTTGCTTGAAACGGCTTTAGCCATATTTAGTGACCAGATCTGGAAAACCAAGTAGGTACTATTCAGCCTTTATCTTCCCTATTTCCTTTCCCTCTGTGGGGATGCCATAGACCCATTGGCTCCAAGCGGTTAGGACCTTTTTTGCGGTACTCACATAAAAAATGAACACAACGAAAATGGAATAATAATTCTAAAAGACCAAATATTTAATTTAATTTTTTATGACCGATAGGTTTCGCTTAGCCTAAGCGTTATCAGGGTACAACATTAAACTGGTCAATTAAGTGATATCTTTACAAATATAAAACTAAACATCTAACATTATTTTTAATTACTTATGTACGAGTATTTTGCAATATATATGTTGTTTACAAAGAAGTATGCATATTATTTTTGAATTACCTTATTTTTTTTAAAATTTAGTCCTTCTATTAAAATGATTTATTTTATTTCCGCAATTAAGTACATACCTAGGTATAAAATACCAAAAAGTAATTTTATTAAATAAAACGTTTTGTAACAAATTTTTTCATATGGCGTTTAAAACTTTTGAAATTTAAAAATATAAACGTACCTATATGTTGTCCGCTGATTGAGGCGGGAATTGAGCTCTGAATAGAAGAATCTTAACCAATTCTCCACCTAACACGACCTAATGCTAATATTTTGATGTGGCACCTATTCACTCACCAATTAATACTAAAATTTACTTTTAAATTTTTTTAAATATTAAAAAAAATTATAATATTTCTTTGATAACAATCGAAACGACCAAGACTAAGTGAATCAAATACTTGAGTCAGATCATGCCAAGAGTCAGAAAAGCAGAAGAGTAGATATGAAACGATGAATGAATGTGAATGAAGCAAGGGGGGTGGGATAGTACAGAAGTATATGGCGGTTCATCCGTGGTATTGCGTTGGTTACTTATAAATATTAGTTAAATATATACGACTTTTAGCTGCAGAGTACAGTTATTATTTCGCGTGACAGCTTGAAACGACATGCCGGCCTCTGTGTTTCCTCCCTCCTTCAACATGTGCCTCTTCAAGACCCAGGTTCACACCTTCCTTTCCTCAAAAGACCCTCCACACAGCATCCCTAAAGATGACATAAGCCCCGAGGGAAATTATTTCCCTCGAGGCCTCCTGTGTAGAGTTACTGTAAAAAAAGCTGTCAAACATAAAAATAACTAAAAATGTCATAACATCAAAAATATTAATTTATTTAAAAAAAACAAATCCATATACCTATACATATTATCTTTGTGATATTTTACAGAAATTTTGCTACATTAATTATCCAGGTATTTATTACTGAACCTATATACACAAAAACGATGTTATAATATAGCATTAAGCTCTAGCCAAATCTCTTTAAAAAACAATATTAAATTGAAAATTTAAGACATGTTCGCAATTAGTTACGTTTTAAAATTAAATGAAACCGCGTGCGATATTTAGCAGGTAAACAAAACAGCCGCAAATTAATATTAATATTTATTTAAAAAAAAACATCTAATTTAATTTCTATTAAATAGTAAACGATAAATAAACACGAGAAATTGAAAACCACCAAGAAATCCCCATTTACCTTTTTAAGGCTGTTCCGTATTTATTCAAACCGGCCAAACACATTTTTTGTATAACTTAAAGTGCGTAGGTACGGAAACAAGGGTTAGGTACCTACTTTAGTCGAGGAAAATAATGGCCGTACCGAGTAGTGAGTACCTACACACACTTCGATAAGTATATTAGGTGTTCGCAGGCTGCTCGCATCAGTTCGCCGCGAGCCTTCGCCAGCAGCAGTTGCGAGCGCCCGTATCTGCTCAGTCAGCGCTCATCCTCACGAATTAGCGTCCGTATTTCAAACAGAAATCAATCAACGTAAGAACTTGAATAATTCTGCAGAAAGACACGGTCGTCTCCTATGTTCGTCGACAAACGAAAAAAGCACAAGTGTTCGCCCATTGTTCTAGTGATAAATTAATAATACTTAGTTTCGGACGGTTTCGCTCGTTAAAACACAAGTGAAAAGTGTTTTTCTTTTGTCCAATTCCAAAGCGTTTTTCCTTGCTGTTTTTCCGCAAAGGATGAAAGACACCAGCCCGCGATTTTCAGCCGGATTCGAAAGCTGGCAGCGCGTTTTCCGAGACACATTATAAATTTTACGAACTAAATTAAATAGTCGATCGATCACTCAGCCAAATCAGCAAGTGCCCAAAAATCGACCACATTAAATAGATCGTGACAATATAGCGCAATATTCTCGAGATAATTCCGCCAGCGAGCCGTTTCGACACTTTTGTCGTTGCGCAAACGGTTGTGAATTGTTTGCCAAATAACTGAGACATATTCACGATAATATAACCGACCTATGAAACAATGATTTCTCCCAAGAATTTCGAGAATATCGACGAGTCCACGATGTGCCATACAAAAACCCCCGCGAGGAGAAAGATGGACAGCTGCAAGTCGACGGAGAGGCCAAGTTTATGTTTACTTGTTAGTCTAGTAATACTCGCCACCATCTCATCCATCTCACCCACCTCTTCAGCTCCAGTTACCAGTGACACACAAGCAATGGTAAGTTTTATTTTTATATTTTTAATCATATTTAAATCTTTGTAAGGGTCTTAAGTTGAGTTAATGGTCTGTAATGATGGAAAAGTGGATATATTAGTAAGATATACATACTACCATAGTTATTCTGCAATTCTTCATTGTTACAAAATATTTTATGTGTATTTTGCGATAAAAAATAGTAATAGTTGCAAATTCATATTTTTACATAAGAAAACTAAAACACTGTTAACACTGTTTATCTTTGTTTAAACCACAAAAAAATTAACACAGGTTTTTGCTTGTACGAAAGCTTCATCAAGGCCTAATGTTAACTTTCAATTTTTTTATCAGTGTTCTTTTGTATGTTCATAGAAAGCAATTGCTTTATGGTTTGACATATTTAATGAAAATGACCACAGTTTTTTTTATGACCGACTGGTTTCGCTTAGCCTTAGCATCATCAGGGTAATAAATAGTTTAAATTTGTACCCTGATGATGCTTAGGCTAAGCGAAACCGGTCAGTCGTAAAAATTAAAATAAAATCTGTGGTCTTAAATGAAGTTATAATTTAATTTTAACTAATATTATTTAGCCCTAATTACTTGGTTTCTAACGAAATGTGGTCAACCTCATAAATTCATAATGTTTATAAAACAAAGATACTGATTTTAATATGAGTAAAACATTGTCTTGTTAAGTCTTGTTGTCTTGTGTTAAAAGTAAATTCATTCCTAAAAGATCCGAATACAAAACATAACAAGAATCAAAGATAGATACATGACGAATATTGAGATTCTAAATGTCATATCATAAATGCGAATACAGTCAATGTCGACATTTGTAAGACGTTAATCGTTCTCGACTTGGTAATTATTTTAGTTAATTTTTAGAAGCCACAACAAGTTTATGTAGGTACCTCGTAAATGTGAATTATTAATTCTAATAGGGTTAATCGGAAAAATTACAGAATTCAAGTACTACGTATGGTGTGGTAGAAAAACTCAATAATCTATCCGATCCAGTTTGCGTTTATCCGCTTATCATGTTTTATATGCAAAAGATAAGATAGTGAAGAAATTCGTACAAAACGTTACGGGTCAAAATACGTGCACAATGTCAGCGCGAAATTATAACGTCGTGATGTCACTAAATTATGTTTTTAATTCGTGTTGTTTTCCTTACTTTGCGCAAACGCGTACGATAAAAAGGCAATTGGTTTATTGAAGTATTTCCAAAATAACGTCTTAAGAAAACAATTACATTATTTGCAGAGATAAAATAAGTTAAAATGTATTTTCGTTGGGAATTTTTTGTCTACTCGAATGAAGTAAGTAAAGTTGTAGGTAAGTTCCAAAGCCGATTTATATAATATTCACAAATCAACTACACAGTTACACTGTTATACTGTAGAGAACTTTTAGCTTCATCGAAAAAAAGAAATGTACGTAAATTTGATTGAGTTTTTTTCTAACCAAATCGAATAAAAACGTTAATATAAACAACCGTTTTATAAGAACTCTAAAAGTACAAAGAAGCTTATCCATCCCTTTTTTCTTTCCTTGTTTTTTTACTACCCTTAAAGTTTTGCATGATACCTTCAACCTCCTATCCCAGATATAAATTTACTTAAAGCTTTTTTGTTAGATTAATATTAAAATCAATTATATATTTGTTCCACAACTACTGTAACGGACATAATAAAGATAAATAAAAGCAGAAAATAAAATAAAATATAATTAATGCAGCTTTTTAATGCGTTTGTATTTTGAGATCAAAATTATGTTTCGGTAGCAGCTAAATTATTTATATTTTTTAAAGTTTGAGATAGTGAAACTAAGACAGAAAAACACACACATAACAACGTTATCACTGTATTCTTCTTCTTCTTTTGATGCCCTCTCCTATCAGAGGTTGACTATAATCAGGGCAATCATTTTCACTGTAGGTATTTAATTTTTATAAATATGTTTTTTAATATAAAAAAACAAAGGGGACGAATTTAAAACATAATGAAATTATAAGTGACACAGATGCTAGCAAACAGGCAGGTAGTTTCTAGGTACCTACTCATTCTAAGAAAATCTTCTTTTTAATATTATTCAATCGTTTTCCCGGATAAAATAATGATGGAGTTACAAGCCTTCATTATCCAATGCAATAAAAATGTCTAACATTTGCACCGCTACCGGTATCTAATAGCAAGTAGCAGGGTTAATTGTATTTCCCAGTAGCCAGTAGTGTAGCAGTAACGAGCGATGACCTTCGCTTCATTCTCTGTCCGATACTCTGATGCCGCCCGCAGATAATGATACAGAAATCAAATCACGAAGTGTCGAGGTTCGTCCGTGCTGCAAGACAAACTATTTTATATACTATTGGCTTTTAAACCAATTCGAAACTCGAGGTTCGTCCGTGCTGCCAGACAAACTATTTTATATACTGTTGGCTTTTAAAACACTTCTAAGTCTCGAGGTTCGTCCGTGCTGCAAGACAAACCATTTTATATACTATTGGCTTTTAAACCAATTCGAAACTAGAGGTTCGTCCGTGCTGCAAGACAAACTATTTTATATACTGTTGGCTTTTAAAACACTTCGAAGTCTCGAGGTTCGTCCGTGCTGCAAGACAAACCATTTTATATACTATTGGCTTTTAAACCAATTCGAAACTCGAGGTTCGTCCGTGCTGCAAGACAAACTAGTTTATATACTGTTGGCTTTTAAAACACTTCGAAGTCTCGAGGTTCGTCCGTGCTGTAAGACAAACTATTTTATATACTGTTGGCTTTTAAAACACTTAACATACCTTCGTTGTAGAACTCACGAGAGATCCGTCGTAAGCTATCGCACCGTATGTCGTTGTTTGTTTCGTTTAAATGTATGACTAATAGAGACCATTCATAGATCAAAACTATTTTACTACAAAAGAGAACGATTCAGAAAAGACGTACGTTTTTTAAATTCTATGGGTATTATTTATTTTTTTATGGTTAATACCGCACAAGACTCCCAATTGCTCCCAACTATCTAAGAGCCAGTGAGACTTTGGCGTCCCCATTGGGGTATGTTGTGAGGCTGAAGGTAGTGGGTATGAAAAGGAGATGGGAAAGAGGAAGGATGGAAAGTACCCGGCTATTAAGATCTGGTCATCAAACACGGCTAAAGCCATTTCAAGCAACGTTTCGATTCTCAATGGTGGTCTAACACTATGGCGATACTAAGAGTATCTACCACTCTTGAACGTGCCGAAAATATATTACATGTTATTTAATATATGAGTTGAATGTGTTATGACACATATTGATTGAATAAAAATTATTTTCGCGCGCCGTGTTTGAACCCGCGACCTCTGTATTCGTAGTCGAGCGTCTTAACACTAGGCCACGGAGGCCGTCGATTGGAATCATTCAAAATTCTTGTCTGTTCTATTATTTTCGTTTTAAGGAAAGGCCTGTGAATATGAAAATATTTGCGGAAGAATTTAGAATGCTATACATTATTTTTCGACTCACTTTAAACATTTACCACATATTTTAAAACATCTAAATCTTTCAAGAGGAGGATTTGGAGGAACCATATAATAAGGAAGGTGCGTTCTAAAGTTTAAACGGTTTTTTAAACACAATTATACCACATTACTTCCCAGTCGAGATGTCTACTAAACTCCCAGAGCAAGAATATATGGAGAGAGAGCTAAACGTTTTTACTCAACCTATACAAATTTACGATAAATCACTTCCTCCGGGCTTTTACGTCGTAAACCGTGAGAGAGAAAGAGATGAGATAAGTTGTCACATAACGTCGCACCACTTTTCGCTATGTAAGTATGTTTTCCGTCTCCCGCGTCTCTGGCGACTCCGCCCACTACGTTTTGTTATGCGACGTAACGAAACATAACTCAACGGTTTTTGAGGTTATATCCTATATTTATACTGTGAAAAAGTGGTTATACAAATAAACAAAAACGTTATGTTGACATGTGCAATGAATGGATGTATAATACCCTAGCCCTACCAACGCCCGAGTCAGGCAAAAATCAGGCAATACTGACTATACTAGCACTCCCTCCTAGAATATTCTTGCTCTGAGGGAGCAATATAATTGATTCCAGACAATTCTAATTTAAAAGCAAAATAAATCATTAAAGGGTGCTCGTTCCAGAAATCCATTAAATCATTAAACCTCTCCATTAAGTTTGTAAACACAGAGTCACGGCGAAAGATTGCAGCGGCCGTGAAAATCTCGGAAGCGTTTAACCGGTTTGGAGTCAGTCGCGACCCGTTCGCAGAATCCGTGATCTCGTACAAGGAACAAGTTGTGGAATTCACTATCGATACTTCTACTTCCTAAGATCATTCTGTCATTCCAAAGCCATTCAAATCGCCGCGGGCTGATGACGAATGCTTTCAATGATTCCGATCACGTCATGATTACTTGTTAAAACACATGCAATTTTTAAACACGATATTTTCGGTAGGTACTCTTGTAGCAAGCATGTTCATGTTGAAAATGCAATTTTTGTAAAGATTTTTTTTAAATTTTTTCCAAATTATATCATCGCTGGAAATACAAAAGGGCTTAAGCGACACTTTGTACAAAATGAGTTGAATATGTAGTTTTGATCAGTTTTCTTTCTTGCGTCGAATGCTCTGACTCTTGTTTGATTCTGAAGACTTTTGTGGCCCTTCAGCCATCTGTGATATACTTACCATTTGGGAGAAGGCTTGACTCAAGCGACACAAGTTTGAGACTATTAAAAATATTTATGTAGCTTCAGATAACTCAGTAAGAGCATTCAGTTGTCTGAGTTAACTTATTTTTCAAAATCCAGTCAGGTGCTGAATTTTATTGTAAAACAAAAAAAAACTTTGAAAGTGCTCTGGTGTAAACTTCCCGAAACGGTGTTTCAGCTCTTTACCTTTCCGGCCACGATATCTACTTTTTATGTGGAACAAAGATACAGTTGATTCTGTTTTATTTACTATGTTATGAAAAGTACATATTACATATTATCTGCAATGAAACTCGTGTATGAAAATAACTTAATTGCAAATGTGGCTACTTTTAAAATACTTTTAAATGCTGCTATTAATGGAATCCCTTTTCGGATAGCTTGTGGCTAGGTAGATAGTCTAAAACCTGAAATACACTGATATAGTTCGTGAAACTTTAGTAGGTTCTATGAGAACACATATATTTTTAGGTCTTATTGATGACCTCGTAAGACTTTCAATCAAAAAATTGGTGTGACGCTGAAACAATTTAGGGAGAGAAAGGAGAGTGAGAATATGACGTTTGGGCAGTACTTGGCTATGCATATATGGTCACTAAACATAGCAGAAGCCATTTCAATCAGCAACATTTCGATTCCGAATTGTTTTATCTCACCCGGAAAGTACTGAAAGCATATTGCACGCTTAAACAAGGTGCTAATAGACGATACATTATTTCAATTAAATTCTTCATGAAGTAACTTCATAAATAATTTAAAATATCCAATTAACCGTCTAAAAATAGCGTTTAATTTTAAATTGAATTATGCACTCTTCAAGTAATGCTAGTATTTTCTGTACTGGAGAGAGAGAGAGAGTTTTAGATTTATCTAGTTCAATCGATAAAAAGTGTTATTGCTCATAAAATGCATAACAGTCTTATTTTCTGCGAAATATTTTATTCCTTTCATAAATCGACGTTTTGTTGCTATGAACATTTGTGTGTTGTCTGGCTGAGGCGTTTTTAGCACGTTTTTTTCCATAATTGGTGCAAAAATTTCACAATATCGTATTACCTACTTATCGTGTTTGTTATTTTACTGTTTTATTTTCGTAAATTAAGCAATTCGATTCGGGAATTAATGAAATAATAGTCCCCGATGAGGAAAGTTATACAATAATATATAATATTCATTCTGGTGTGTGGAGAGGTTAGTGCAGTCCAAGACATTTCATATAAAGTTTACAATAAGTTAGAGATAAATGCAACACAAACAATGTGTAATAAATACATAAATATAATCTTGTAAGGGCTGCACAACCAGAAACTCGCCCCTCCGTGAACATACCGGAAGCGCTGCAGTGTGTGGGGAGGCCCATAATTTTTATAGCGATTTTTTCGTGAAAGAAAATCACTTCAAGGGCGCTCGCGCTTTCTAAGAATTATCCTAACTGTAGCTTGCCAGCTTTACTTCCCGGTTTCGCAAAATTGGATTATTGTATGACTTCATTGTCTTACTTACTTCTCTGTCACAGTAGATTTAACAACACTTAAAAAAAAAAACAATATATAAATACAAACATTTCCGGGTTACGAATAATCTGACGATATTTGAAAAACTCATACTAAGCGTAAGCGTTGTGCAATGATGGAGGACTTAGCTAGTAGAGAAATTGAAATCACGACGCCCGGGTTGGAATCCGACGCGTTTGTTCACTCAGCTACTAACCGGTCAAATATGAAAAAAATGATCTAACGATATAATTGGTTGTTGACGTTCAAGAGTATTGTGGCTTCACCACGCATGTCTCCTATTTTATAGTCAAGTTTAAGGATCAGCACCCAAAAAATAGACACTTTCTGGCTTTCTAGTACAAACAATACTATAAATGATTCATCTGTTAATTTTATATGGGTAGTTGAAAAAATGTCTTGAGGTTTTCAGTGAATAAAATTACTAAACAGTAATATTTTAAAATTCTTTACGAAAAGCATGCCAGAATTTTAGGTTAAACGTTAAAAAATGCCTTTTCTCATTTCAAAACTGCACCTCTTACTGGCACAGTTTTCATAGAATTTCTAGGATATTCACTAGAAACCTCAGACATTTTTCTAACTGTTCATATAAAATTTTTAGATACATGATTTGTAGGATTGCTTGTATTAGAATGCCAGAAAGTAACGTTTAGTGTCATTTTTTAGTTCTGACCCTTAACCAACAGTGCTTATGACCTATAGGATCAACTTATTAAGTTGGATATAGTATTTTTTTATTCTGGCAACTTTCTTCAAAACTTTTAAGCTTCTATGGTACTATAAGAAGGTTATAAAAATGCAGCATTTCCATCCCCATATTCTACTTGGGAACTTAAAAAAGTAACAACTTAACATCACTGGACGATTGTCTATCAGAGAGAGTCCAGTCATGTTATACATCACAATAAAACACAGCCAGTCTGTGCCCTTCCAGGATGCATCATTATTATATTGTTGTACTCGCAGGAAGATTCCATATCGTGTGGGAACGACTATATAACACCTGCGCGAAATTCCAGCCATGAATTATAACCCGTTCAGTGCCCCTCGAATACTTCTGTGAAACGATTTCAATAACTTTGAAACCTCCGACAGACCCCTGAATCAGCTCAGCTCGATACAACTTGTCTCCAGTCAGCTCAGTTCAACTCGGTGGAAATAATAAAGCTGATCGTGTGTAGTTCCCGGCGCCCTTTGCGTATAATAAAGTCAGTGCGCGTCTCTTTTGACGTAGCGTTCTCATCGTAAAATTCAAAGAGATTAAAATGCGTAACCGCAAACGGGCAAGGAGTGCGGCCTTACCTCGGACGACTCCTGCTCGCCTGGTAGCGCTATGAATCTCCTTTAAATCAACAAATAACTTTATGCTGATAAAAAAATGCTTATATTTTATCAGCCCATCACCTGAATAATATTTGTTTAAAAACACGAAATGTTTTGGCTATCTCATGCTTAGCTTCATCGTGCATTTTTTA